>CM060338.1:33855852-33863352 GCA_030674155.1 Stramonita haemastoma | reverse complement strand
AGAAGAACAAGAACAAGAACAAGAAGAAGAAGAAGAAGAAGAAGAAGAAGAACAAGAACAAGAAGAAGAAGAAGAAGAACAAGAAGAAGAAGAAGAAGAAGAAGAAGAACAAGAAGAACAAGAAGAACAAGAAGAACAAGAAGAAGAAGAAGAAGAAGAAGAAGAAGAAGAAGAAGAAGAAGAACAACAACAACAACAACAACAACAACAACAACAACAACAACAAGAACAAGAAGAACAGAAAAAGAAAAACAAGAACAAGAACAATAAGAACAAAAACAAGAACAAGAAGCACAAGAAGAATTGCGAAGAAGAATTGCGAAGAAGAATTCCGAAGAAGAAGAAGGAAGAAGAAGAAGAAGAAGAAGGAGAAGAAGAAGAAGAAGAAGAAGAACAAGAAGAACAAGAAGAACAAGAAGAACAAGAAGAACAAGAAGAACAAGAAGAACAAGAACAAGAAGAACAAGAACAAGAAGAACAAGAACAAGAAGAACAAGAAGAACAAGAAGAACTAGAACAAGAACAAGAAGAACAAGAACAAGAAGAACAAGAAGCACAAGAAGAATTGCGAAGAAGAATTGCGAAGAAGAATTGCGAAGAAGAAGAAGGAGAAGAAGAAGAAGAAGAAGAAGGAGAAGAAGAAGAAGAAGAAGAAGAAGAAGAAGAAGAAGGAGAAGGAAGAAGAAGAAGAAGAAGAAGAAGAAGAAGAAGAAGAAGAAGAAGAAGAAGAAAATGCAAAGAAGAAGAAAGAGAACTAAGAAAGAAGAATATTTTTGTCGTTGAGTTTGATTTTTGATTTGGTTGTGTGTTTTGTTTTTGTTTTTGTTTTGTTTTCTTTGGGGGGGTGCAGAATGAGGGTAATTCATTCTAAAAAAAATTGTGGAATGATAAAGTGTGCTTCAATATGATAATCTTTCCCAATCAACTAGCAGAATGTGTCCAACACTGCAAAATTTATCAATGATGAAATATATGCTGTATATAAAGAAAATATCAGTCTGCTGTGAGATCATTCAACCGACAGAGTTGTTGACTTGGGGTGGAGGTGGGGGTGGGAGGGATTATCAAGAGTGGAATTCTTTGGCTATAAAATATGTCTGTCTGTCTGTCTGTCTGTCTGTCTGTCTGTCTGTCTGTCTGTTTCTTTATGTGTGTGAGTGAATGAGTATATTCTTTTATATCGAGGATAATGGGATAAGCACTCTTGTGCTTTTTTTTTATTATTCAGCCCCAGTGTGTATGCAGTTTTGTAATGTCATCTGTTCCCACCGGCACACGATGGCCTACTCTTACGAAAAGCGGAACAGAATTTAACTTTTGTGTGTTGTGTGTGTGTGTGTCTGTGTGTGTGTCTGTGTGTGTGTCTGTGTCTGTGTCTGTCTGTGTCTGTGTGTTTCTGTGTGTGTGTCTCTGTGTCTCTGTGTCTCTGTCTGTCTGTCTGTCTGTCTGTCTGTCTGTCTGTCTGTCTCTCTCTCTCTTCTCTCTCTCTCTCTCTCTCTCTCTCTCTCTCTCTCTCTCTCTCTCTCTCTCTCTCTCTCTCTCTCTCTCTCTCTCTCTCTCTCTCCCTCCCCTCTCTCTCTCTCTCCCTCTCTCTCTCCCCCTCCCACCCCCCCTCTCTCTCTCCATCTCTCAAGCAGGAAGATTCGTGGCTAGAATAGCAATCCCAGTGCTTTGTCCTTGTGTATTGTGTATGCTCTATGTCCATAGCGCCAGATGCCAAGGCAAACTGCTCTTTGTCCATTTTTCAGTTGGCCAGGAACAAACGGGATTGCAGTCTGTCTGGCTGAATATGGGGAAGCAAACACAGCAATCTGGCCCTACAGCCTACATCAATGCATAATAATCCACCAGCAGCCGTTTCCTGCTGATCTCTAGCACTTGTTATACTTTTTTTTTCCGGGGGCGGAGTGGGGGGGGGGGAGAGGGTAGACAAGCTTTTGGGGGCGGGATAGCTCAGTGGTCAGAGCGCTCGCTTACCCTAGCCAATGTTAAACAGCATGGAGTATGGTTACCAAGTAGATAGGTGACTGCTTTCGCGGGAGAGGAGATGGGCGCCGCTCTCAATATGCTGGCCCCTGGAGAAGCTGAGGTCTCTGATGCCTCGCTCCCCTATGACCACACAGGTTATGGACACCTTCACCTTTTACTCTCCAAAACGCACAAAAGTTTCGAAGTGCTTCTTCTTCTAGCTTCTCCAGGGGCCAGCATATTGAGGCGGCGCCCATCTCCTCTCCCTCGCTGCTTTACCTCCCTGACCCTAAAGAGGGCAGTACCCATTTACAACTGGTGAAAGAAATGAAGAAATTGGTATGTCATTAGTCATAGTCCTATTATCAGGTTTTATAGTTTATGATTTTTTTAACTAGTTATATGAATTGCAAGTTAGTGTTTAAGATGTTATTTCTTTCTCTTCATTATTCTTGTTCTATTGTTTTGATTTTTGGTTCTTATAGTTGTTTAATGCAGAAATTTAGCTATGTGCTCATCTCAACCCACCCAGCTCCTCCCCCCCCCCCTCCATACACACACTCACTCACTCATATACACTTTCCCGTCTGATATCACTATTTAGTGGAAGGACGTTAAACTGAAGAACTAACTAACTGGGTGAAATGGGGGGACTGTACTGTAGCCAAGGCGCGCCAACGGTCGCCCATCCAATTGGTAACCACACTCGACGCTTCTTAACATTGGCTGGGAGAAAGCGAGCGCTCTGACCACTGAGCTATCCCGTCCCTGATTTTTGTGCGTTTTATAAATTATCAAATTCGTCAACAGATTTGACAATTCTGATAAAGACAACTCTCGTAAGGTAAGGTTGAGGGCAGAAGAAAAAGAGGCAGACTACCAACATCCTATATTGCCGGCATCACTGAGAGCAGTGGTCTGGGAGGAGGGCTACAGGAGATGGTAGAACTCGGCAGAGACAGAGAGAGATGGCAAACCCTGGTTGCATTGCCTGAAGCTTCTTCTGACGACAGCAGTGATGGAGACAGCTGAGTTAATTTGAGTTAATAGAGTCATAAATTATTCATTTATTCTGTCATTCATTCGTTCATTCATTCATTCATTCATTCTTCATTCATTCATTCATTCATTCATTCGTGCAATTGTCCATTCGTCTGTTCGTTCGTTTATTCATTCATTCATATAGTTTTTGGATGGATATCTGACCAACCAAAAGTAAGTCTGGCCTGGCGCTCAGTGAATGTCCTAAATTCGGAGACACCTCCTTAGAAAAAAAATTAACGAACCAATATGAGCACACACATGACACTTAATAAATTAAAAAAAACCACCACCAACACCTGACAATATACAAAAGAACAACAACAAAAGAAAGCTCTGTTTTGTCATCAACCCCCAAAATAATAACCCCAGTTAATAACGCATGTCTAGGACAGAGGCCTCATCTTGCACGAGATGGGCCCAGACTATCTCAGGCAGACACATCTTATTAACTCTGCCGAGCATTTCCGTTTCCGGGTCATTGGCTGCGGGAAATTCTTTCAGCCAATGAGGAAACAGTAAAAAGAGAGAGTAGGTGGTTCTGGATGGAGGTGAGGTAAGGTGAGGTGAGGAGAGGTGAGGTGGGGGGGGGGGAGGGGGGGGTAAGACACGTTGCCTGTTGTTGGTTACTGACCCGAGGAATTCCATTTGTCTCCCCTTGGCGTCTTCAATCACTGGAACTGATGTGTGGAGAAATCGTTTTTCAAGTCTTCAAATGAAGTATTTTATATCCTAGACTGGACGCGCGCGCTTCTAAAAGGCTTGGAGAAAGAAGAGGGAGAGAGAGAGAGAGAGAGAGAGAGAGAGAGAGAGAGAGAGAGAGAGAGAGAGGAGAGAGAGAGAGAGAGAGAGAGAGAGAGAGAGAGAGAGAGAGGAGATAAAAAAAGAGAGAGAGAGAGATAAAGAGAGAGAGAGAGAGATAAAGATAGAGAGAGAGAGAATAATATAGACAGGCTCAATTATGACGCAACTCAAAGAGACAGGGGCATAAATACAAAGATTAAAGCGACAAATTGACACCGAGAGACAGACTGAGAACAAAAGAAAGAGAGATAAAAAATGTAAGTGATTAATTTTTTTTAAAAGGCAGACAGACAGACAGGGACAGTAAGGCAGACTGGGGACTAAACCGAGACCTACAAAAAAAACAGACTTTGAAACTAACAGACAGACAAATGCATCAATAGGCTGACAGTTTCTCAGATTCAGATACATCCATACAAAAGAGAATAGGGAATGCAATATTCGTGTAATGATCTTGCTCAAAGAAGCTTGTAATCCTACCTTGGATTCTCTCTCTGCTCTCATGCAATTGACCAGGTAACAAAGAGATGGGGAGAGAGGGGGGGAGAAGAGAGAAAGAGAGATAGGGGGGACGAGAGAAAGAGAGGCTGGGGGAGAGCGAGCGAGAGGAGAGGAAAGAAGAGAGAGAGACAGAGAGGAGAGACAGAGAGAGAGAGGGGAGAGACAGAGAGAGACAGAGAGGAGAGAGAGAGAGAGAGAGAGGAGAGAGAGAGAGAGAGAGAGAGAGAGAGAGAGAGAGAGAGAGAGAGAGAGAGAGAGGAGAGAGAGGAGAGAGAGGGGAGAGAGAGCAGACAGACAGACAGACACTGACAGTAATATGAAGGAAAGACAGAGGGAATGGGGTTTCTTTTATTTCATTTTGTTTCTGGCTGTGCGAACGACGAAAACCGATTTAGGGCTGTCATTGTGTCAGAAAGAAAGTGAATGAATGAATGAATGAATATATGAATAAAGGAAGGAAGGAATGAAGGAAGGAAGAAAAGGAGGAAGGAAAGCAAGGACGGAGGGAGGAAGGAAGGATGGAAGGAAGGAAAGAAGAAGGAAAACGCGAAGTGACAGGTCTTTTGCAAAAGTCTTGTCGTTGGGCTCAGTCAAAAGGACAGAAAGAAACACAGAAGGTAAAGAGGCGCCGCCTAATATAGCTGGCCCCTAGAGAAGCTGAGGTCTTTAATGCCTCGCTCCCCTACAACCACACAGGTTATGGAAACACCTTTACTTTTTACACTCCAAAAACGCACAAAGTACACAAACAAAACAGACAGACTTACAAAAGGACAGACAAAGAAACACAGACAGAAAGATGTCATCATACGACAAATCTGAGTGTGAACAGAAGATTGTATCACTAATGATGAACAGGCGTTAAATTGAGCAAGACCATTATAATCAAAGCCTATCCTGCACGAGTAGACAAGAGACGCAGAAAGATGTCGTCATACGAAAAATCTTAGTTTGAAAAGAAGATTTTTTTTTTTTAATTCTTTTATATCAAGGATAATGAAATAAGCACTCTTGTGCTTTTTTACATCCAGTCCTCGTATGTATGCAAGTTTTGTAAATGTCATCTGTTCCCACCAGCACACGATGGCCTTCTCTTACGAAAAGCGGAACAGGATTTAACGTGTGCGCAAAGATGTTCTGCGTGCGTTCGCACACAGGGGCCTCGGTTTATAGTCTCATCCTGAAGGACTTTTGGGGAGAGTGGAGTCAACACTGATGTTAACTCCAGGAGAAAAATCTCCTCGACCGGACTCGAACCCGGGTCGTCAAATTGCCAGTGCAATGTTCTGACCACTAGGCTATCCTGTCCCCCTCACTAATGGTGAACAGTTAAAAAGTTAAAGTCTGTCCCGAGCCTAAGGCTCATCAGGCCGGTGCTTATCCCGGTTTCTGTGGCGTTAAGCGACTGAGAGTCACAGACTCCCCCCTGGATAGGACGCCAGTCTATCGCAGGGTTAACCCCCAACACAAGGTTGGTACCCCTTTTACACCTGGGTGGGGTGAGAAAATAACCGTAAAGTGCCTTTTCCAAGGGCACAACGCCATAGCCGAAAGCTGGGATCGAACCCGCAACCTTTAGATTACGAGTCCAACGCCCTAACCACTAGGCTACAGCGGCGGCTAATGGTGAACAGGCGTTACATTAATTAAAGAAGACCATTAAAATCAAAGTCTTTCTCACACCACTGACCTTTTAGCTTCTCCCTCAGGCTCTGTCGCCTAGATCTCGCCCCAGCAGCTTCATAAACAAGTAATCGTCAAACCTGAAACCAGAACAAACACAGATTTGCAATATATCGAAACGGACACTGCAGTCGAGTGGTTTAGATGTTTGAATTCGATTCCTGATGGTCCATGTAGTTGTGTGTTCGAATCTCGAAAGTCGTAAGTTTTGAATCAAGGATGGAGGAATTTTACGATCTCTCGTGTCTACTTCAAGCGCAGACCTGCAAGTGCCTTCATTCCTTTCGCGTATATATACACAGATCAGACATCTTTCGGATGAGACTATAAACCGAGACCCCGTGTGCGAACGCACGCAGAACATCTTGAGCACACGTTAAATTCTCTTCCGCTTTTTGAAAGAGTAGGTCATTGTGTGCCGGTGGGAACAGATGACACCATTTACAAAACTGCATACATACAGGGACTGGACATAAACAAAAGCACATGAGTGCTTATTCCATTATCCTCGAAATAAAAACAAATAAATAGATAGATAAAATAAATAAATAAATAAATAAATAAATAAAGTGTTTGAACTGAACTGAACCCTTGGTTTGATTTTATCAGAGAACCAGCGTTATCATCCAAGTAAGGGATGACTATACAACGAACCAGCCAACCACCATCACCACTACTTTCTTCTTCATCACCCATCATCCTCTTCTCTCATCCTTCTTCCATCCAGGGAAGGGGATGGGGGTAGGGGTAAACAAAGAGGCGATGAAGGGGTAAGGGTGGGTAAGGTAAAGGTAAAGGTGTCCTATAACCTATGTGGTCGTAGGGGAGTGAGGCACCAAAGACCTCAGCTTCTCTAGGGGGCCAGCATGTTGAGGGCGGCGCCCATCTCCTCTCCCTTGCTGCTTTACCTTCCCTGACCCTAAAGAGGGTAGGCACCCATTTACAGCTGGGTGAACTGGGGGAGAACTGTACTGAAACCAAAGCGCGCAAACAGTCACCCATCCAACTGGTAACCACGCTCGATACTGCTTAACTTTGACTTGGGGAAAGCGAACTTTCTGACCACTTAGCTATCGCTTAGAGGGGGACAGGAGAGCCTAGTGGTCAGAACATTGCGCTCGCAATTTGACGGCCCGGGTTCGATTCCCGTTCGAGGAGATTTTTCTCCTGGAGTTAACATCAGTGCTGACTCCACTCTCCCCAAAAGTCCTTCGGATGAGACTATAAACCGAGACCCGTGTGTGAACGCACGCAGAACATCTTGCGCACACGTTAAATCCTGTTCCGCTTTTCGTAAGAGTAGGCCATCGTGTGCCGGTGGGAACAGATGACATTTACAAATCTGCATGCACACGGGGACTGGCTGTAAAAAGCACGAGTGATTATCCCATTATCTTCGATATAAAAGAATAAGATAAAAAATAAATAAAAATAAATATCCCCCCCCCCCTCAAGGATGGGTACTAACCCAAAACTGAAATCATCGAACCGCCGGCCTCTGGC
>CM060338.1:33840852-33850852 GCA_030674155.1 Stramonita haemastoma | reverse complement strand
GTCGAACGATCTTAACCAATCGGCTCCCCCCGTGGTGATACTGGGAGCTCTTACAGTATAAACAGCGTTCGCTTCTTACAAGTTTCTGCTGTGAACCGTTATCTTCCCCTTACTATTGTTTTCAGTCTGTTTTAGGTATCCTCTGTTTTCAGTCTGTTTTAGGTATCCTCTGTTTTCAGTCTGTTTTAGGTATCCTCTGTTTTCAGTCTGTTTTAGGTATCCTCTGTTTTCAGTCTGTTTTAGGTATCCTCTGTTTTCAGTCTGTTTTAGGTATCCTCTGTTTTCAGTCTGTTTTAGGTATCCTCTGTTTTCAGTCTGTTTTAGGTAACCTCTGTTTTCAGTCTGTTTTAGGTAACCCCTGTTTTCAGTCTGTTTTAGGTAACCCCTGTTTTCAGTATGTCTTACGTATCTGTTTTTCAATCAATCTGCTGTTGATCTCGTTTTCGACAACTCTCTTTCCCCTTTATTTGTTACGGATGTAGTCGATTTTTGTAATAATAGTAGCCCGTAAAACTGCTCAAGGCACAAAATTCAAGGACTGTTTTTGTAGTTATCTTCTGTTGCGGAAACCAAATACAGCGATTATCCCTTCGGGCCTACGTGACGTGGCACAATGCCCCGTATCTTTCCGCAATGACACGTCACCAGTTCCATGTCCATTCTGCCCACTGTACAAATGGTGCTCGATGACTGCGATAAGTCGTCTTGTGTGTGTGTGTGTGTGTGTGTGTGTGTGTGTGTGTGTGTGTGTGTCTGTGTGTCTGTGTGTCTGTGTGTCTGTGTGTCTGTGTGTCTGTGTCTGTGTGTCTGTGTGTGTGTGTGTGCGTGTGTGTATGTGCGTGTATGTGCGTGTGTATGTGCGTATGTATGTGTGTGCGTGTGTGTGTATGTCTGTGCGTGCGTGTATATGTGTGTGTGCGCGCCCGCGTGCGCGCGTGTGTGTGTATGTGTAGGCGAGTATTTGTATGCACTCAATGGCAGAAATGAAGAGATTGTCCACCGACTAAGTTGTCAAAGTCCGTATTGTTTAACCAGACTTCTACTAGAAGCGACAAGACAGGACAGGACAGAGCACGGCGCCACAAACACAGCACCACCCCTTTTCTTCCACCCCGTATTTTTCCCCTGTCGATATGTATGTTTGCTTTCCTGTGACGGTGGTACTTTCCCTCCACCTAAAGAATTTCTCTAGAGACCACTCCCTACTTGCCTGGAGGCATCACTTATGATTTAGTGGATGGAGAAAACTCAGGCTTTTTGATGGATTCGAACTTAGGCCTACCACCACTTCTCACTCGTTCAATGCGTGCATAACTACTTCAAGATCAATCCACTTGGAGTTTGGTCAAAGAGATTTTTTTTTCGTTCCTCGGCTAGAGCTCCGAGGTTCACCAATGGTGAGATTTTTTAGTATGCGACCGTTTTTGTTTATTTGTTTGGGGTTTTTTTTGCCTACTATGAAGGTAGCAAGGGGGCGGGGTAGCTCAGTGGTCAGAGCACTCGCTTTCCCCCAGCTAAGGTTAAGCAGCATCGAGCGTGGTTACTAAGTTGATTGGTGACCGTTTGTGCGCCTTGGTTTCAGTACAGTGCCCCCAGTTCACCCAGCTATAAATGGGTACCGCCATCTTTAGGGTCAGGGAAGGTAAAGCAGCGAGGGAGAGGAGATGGGCGCCGCCCTCAATATGCTGGCCCCTATAGAAGCTGAGGTCTCTGACGCCTCGATCTCCTACGACCGCCCAGGTTATGGAACACGTTTACCTTTACCTTTTAGGCCTATGAGATCAATTGCTGAAGTCATATATCACTCATCAGTGGAAAGGTTACTGTAGTGATAGTCTTTGCCAGGACTCTGCACACTCCCCGTGTCCTTTAATCAATAGTTGTGTTCTAAAAGTTTGCTTGTCTGAATCACATAATAGTGAATGGACATCAAACCAAGAAGACAAAAAAAACATGACGGTGGGGCACTGTCCAGTTTGGTAAAGGCAAAGGTAAAGGTGTCCCATAACCTAGGTGGTCGCAGGGGAGGGAGGCATCAGAGACCTCAGCTTCTCCAGGGACAAGCATAAGACTTTGCTCAGATTCCTTGTGCCCTGAGACTCACGGATAAATCTTTTATAAAAAATATATCTATTACCAGACCTAAGGCACTGACAAATGCCAGGCACAACTTTAAAACGTAATGCAAAAATTAGATAGATAGATAGATAGATAGATAGATAGATAGATAGATAGATAGATAGATAGATAGATAGATAGATAGATAGATTGGTAGATTGGTAGATTGGTAGATAGATAGATAGATAGATAGATAGATAGATAGATAGATAGATAGATAGATAGATAGATAGATAGTGTGTGTGTGTGTGCGTGCGTGCGTGCGTGCGTGCGTGCGTGCGTGCGTGCGTGCGTGCAAGTGTGTCTGTCTGTCTGTCTGTGAGTCTCTCTGTCTGTGATTTTTAAGCCCCGAAGCTAAACTTTGGATTATAGCCTTTTGCGCTGAGAGTCAGTCCAGTTCATATATATAAAGCCTTCCATTATAAGCTATCTATCTCAGCACCCAAAGCACTTTACTATCTCTCAGTCTTCTGTCCAGCTAATCGAGCAATGGAGCAATGATTTATACGGGCAGGCGGCGACAGATTCACGCTCTCACATTGTAGACCTGATATGTACACTGTGGGGTCTGCTGGTATGGTACATGATATACATTTCACATTGCGGGGATCTTCATTACAGGTGAAATGCCAGTAACACCTGCGGCCACCCTCCTTCTCCTCCTATATCGCTGTGTAAAAACCCCTGAGAGAAAAAAAAAAACACCCTCGTCAGCGCTTCTGACCATGATTAAAACACACCTGATGTTGAGGTAGCCATCTTAAGGAGAAGAAATCAATCGTGCGAAATCTTTTGGAATATCTTTTTTTTTTTTTGGTTCTGTTTTACTTGCTTGTTTGTTTTTTTTCTCTCTTTGCTTTCTTTCTTTTCTTTTCTTTTTTATCACAGACGACCTTTTATTGTAGTAATTGTGATTATTATTGTCAATATTTCATTACAAAAGCTGAAGAAATCAATCATGTGAAATCTTTGAACATTTTTTTTTGTTCTGTTTTACTTGCTTTTTTTTTCTCTCTCTTTTCTTTCTTTTTTTTTTTTTATCACATTCGACTTTTTTTTATTGTAATTGTGATTATCGTTGTCAATATTTCATGACAAAAGTTACAACTTAGCTTGTCGGAGACGCCTGTTTGTGATGATTTTTCAATTATCATAATGTATGTTATTCTTCTCTGTGATCAGATTCAAGAAGAGAAGTAATTCAGTATTTGTAGCTCTCTCTGTCTCTGTCTCTGTCTCTGTCTGTCTGTCTGTCTGTCTGTCTGTCTGTCTGTCTGTCTGTCTGTCTGTCTGTCTGTCTCTCTCTCTCTCTCTCTCTCTCTCTCTCTCTCTCTCTCTCTCTCTCTCATGTCATTATACATATTTTCCTTTTTATTGTTGCTGTTGGACTGTTATTTTTTTGTTTGTTTGTTTTCTTTTCTTTCGAGGGCTGGATGTAAATTAAAAAAAGCTTGTAATGCTTAATCTATTACCCTCTGAAAAATAAAATTTGTTTAAAAATTTGTTGTTCTCTCTCTGTCTCTCTCTCTCCTCTCTCTCTCTCTCTCTCTCTCTCTCTCTCTCTCTCTCTCTCTCTCTCTCTCTCTCTCTCTCTCTCTCTCTCCTCTCTCTTCTCTCTCTCTCTCTCGAGATGGTGAGGTTTTATCGAAACCAAGGGAAAATTGCATACATCTTTAATGGCAAATTACAAGTGAGAGAGAAGCAGCAAGGTGCTCCATCTATGGACAATAGACAATGGCGACACACTCCCTCAAGCTTTAGAAGAAGTGAAGAGAACTGGCCTCATCTGCCTCCAACATATGCAAACAAAAACAATAAGATCACGGGGGGTTTTCACACCAGAACACAGGTCTCTGGAAACAATCACAACCAGGGATATAGAAGACAGCCAAGGGAACAAAATAGGAACCATCCTTCACAAGAATATGTCACTCAAGCAGAGACAAGGCCATGGAATGATTACCCAGGACCAAGGCATCCTTACCACAAAACAGTTCCAGACTCTGATAGTGAGGAAGAACCCTGTAGTTACCATTCTGAGGACAGGCCATTGCATGTCAGAGAGCATAGAGGTAATGGAAGACAGAGACAAATTCATTTCAGGGAATTTGACAGAAACTCCAGAGATAGACATTCCTTTGTGCCAATAGTTCCAGGCACTCACTCCTACAGTGAGGTGACGAAACAGCCAGCACCACCAAAACACAGAGCATCTGCAGAGATGAGGATGATCTGGATGAAGAAGAATTCCAGCAAGTCAAAAGCCTCAAAGCATGCTGCCTCAAAAGTAACAAGTGAGACCCAAAATCTTGACAGGGATGAGCAGATACTTGAGAGACAGCATGTGTCATCCCAGGACGAAAGACATTTGGATGATGCAGTTTTCAGTGATCAAGATCTGAACCCCACCCAGATGAAAACAACTGAAATACAGTTTGATTCTATAGAGCAGGCTGATAATGACACAGATGAAATGTACCTAGGTGTGGTCACAGACAAATTTGAAAGTAGTGCTAGATTATTACCTGAAAGTGTCATGTCAGATGATAACATGCTGACTGTGTCGGGGGATACTAATGAGAGGGGGTGGGAAAACAATGACACTCAAGATGAAAATCCCATGAATGGGGAGGCTGCACAGGAAACAGATAAATCTGATGAAGTGCACCAACAAACAAAACAACGCAAAACAAACAGGGGTAATGTGAACCAGAACAAGACAGATGACTCAGTTGCAGAGGACGAGACAGGACAAAAAATGACATGTGAAAGACAGTCAGATAGGCAGAACAACAGAAAGACTGGTGACAAGACAGGGCAGGCAGTGACTGGACAAAAACGGAGCAGGTGTCCAACAAGAGACCTGCGTCCAAGAAGTGCTGCCCCTGTTATAAGACAAGGTGGCCTGACCAGTGGTAGACATCCACAGCGATCCCACAGTCAGAGCAGCATCGTTGATTCTTTTAGCAAAGCCATGCCAGTAGACCAAACAAATGTCACCAACAAATCCATGTGTCTTAAGACTCATGGTACAGAGCAGACAGGCACCCACAAATAGGGACTCGGCCAGGCCACAGCACCAAAGCAAATACAAAAAATATCTGAGAAGAATGATGTTACCTGTATGAATGGTCAATCATTGGCAACAACATCAGTAAATCATGCAAAGCATGTTGTACAAAGTGTAAATAAGTTAAAATTAAAATTTCTTAATTATAACGTTAATGGTTTGTTACAGAAATTGGAAAATGCCCATTTTGTTGAATACCTACTTTCTCATGATTTTCTTTGTCTGACAGAAACTTTTGTTAAAGATGATTTTGATTCACCTTTGTTTACAGACTACATCACATTCACATCAAAAGCGAAGAAACTCTCTCAGCAAGGAAGATTTTCTGGAGGAGTCATAGTAATGGTTAGAAAATCATTTGCAGATTTTGTACAGTTAATTTCATTGGATATTGAAAATATAGTAGTTTTGAAAATAAACAAAGATTTATTAGGTACAGATAAAGATATCATGTTCATTAGTTCTTATGTTCCTCCTTGTGACTCTCCTTACTGGAAATCAAAGGAGGGTGTTTATGGTATTGATATGATTGAACAATGTATAATGGATATAAATGAAATGTATGATGATTTTTATATTTTGTTGAAGGGTGACATGAATGCAAGAACCGCTTCCGAAAACATGTGTTTTGAGGGGGATGATACTGATTTTGATAAAATATCTTTAAAAAATGAACACTTTTCAAGAAAGTCTCAAGATGGCCAAACAAACAATTTTGGTACACAATTGATTGACTTGTGCAATGTCTTTGAATGTATCATTCTAAATGGTTTGAATGAACAGAGATATGATGACAGCTGTACTTATGTTGCATCCTCTGGAGCTAGCACAGTAGACTATTTTATAGTTTCTTATGATTTATTATTATCCATGAATTGTACATCACTTGTTGTTGAAAGCTTAACAAAGTCGGATCACCTACCAGTTGTCTTACAAGTAGAAAGTAGTTATAATGTTACTGATGAGGTAGGGATAACAAGTCTGAATCCAGGTATGATACATGAAAAATTTGTTTGGAAAGTTGAAAAAGAAAGTGAATTCATTGAGATGCTGCAAAGCAGTACAATCCAAAATAGACTAATGACAGCTAGCCAAATCTTAGATACAAATGTAGATAGTGCTTTAGACGATTTTGTGGAGTGTTTAAAAGGCTCTAGCCAATGCATGTTTCAGATGTTTTCTGTTAAAAAGAAGAGAAGGTCAGAGTGGTTTGATGAGGAATGTCACATATCAAAGAAAGAAAGTCGGAAAAAACTAAATACGTTTAGAAAATCGCGTAAAGAAGATGATAGAATGTTATATGTAGAAGCAAGGAAAAGATACAGATTTCTATTGAAGAAGAAAAAACAAGCATTCAGGAAATTACAAACAGACAATTTAGTGAAAGAAATGAATAATTCACCTCAGTTTTGGAAACATCTGAGAAACATGGGATGTGGTGGCAAACTAAAAATTAATAATAACATTAGCCTGGATGACTGGTATAATCATTTTAAATCTCTGTATCAAAACAGTAATCAAACTCAAGCAGAGGAAAACAGTATTGAAAATGATTTCTCAGAAGAAATAGAACATGACCTAAACCAAACTATTTGTGAAGAAGAAGTTATTCGAGCCATATCCAAACTCAAAAAAGGAAAAGCATGTGGCATAGATGATGTTTCTGCTGAGATGTTGAAAGTTGGTGGAGGCATTGTTTATAAATTCTTAACAAAATTATTTAATAAGATTTTTGATCAAGGAATATATCCTCAACAGTGGTCCAAAGCTATAATAATTCCAATCTATAAAAAAGGTGACCCAGATAATGTTGACAACTATAGAGGTGTTTCTTTATTAAGCATAATTTCTAAGTGTTATACTTCTATACTAAATACAAGACTATATACTTGGTTAGAAACTAATAATTTGATTTCAGATAAGCAAGTCGGATTTCGGAAAAATCACTCTACTGTTGATCACATTTTTACTTTATATGCCTCAGTCCAGAAATGTTTGAGTAGAAAAGGTAGGAAGTTATATATAGCCTTTGTAGACTTTAGAAAGGCTTTTGACTCTGTGTGCCATGATAAACTGTTGGAGTGCTTAAATAGACAAGGTGTTAAAGGAAAATTTTTTGCTTCTCTTAATGCAATGTACAATTCCCTTTTGTCATGTGTACGTTCAAATTCCCAGCTTACTGAATTGTTTGAGTGCCCAACCGGAGTAAGACAGGGCTGTGTTTTAAGCCCAACTTTATTTTCAATATTTATAAATCAGTTAGCTGATGACGTTGAGGAGAGAGGTAAACATGGCATACAGATGGTGCCTGATATTGCAGAATTACTCATTATGTTATTTGCAGATGATGTGGCTCTGCTGTCAACCACTCCCAGAGGTCTTCAAAACCAACTAGATATTTTACACATGTGTTGTAAAAAAATGAGATTATATGTAAACAATGATAAGACAAAAATTATGGTGTTTAGGAAGGGAGGGTTTCTGGGGCGACACGAGAAATGGTTTTATGATGGCAAGAGATTAGAAGTAGTAAACAGTTATTGTTATTTAGGATTTAATTTCACCACTAAGATTAGTGCTAGAAGGGGTACAGATCATTTAGCAATTAAAGGAAAGAAAGCCGTTATGCAATTACATAAAGTGTTTAACAAATACAAGGAAATGACCGTAAGCGTATTTTTCAAAATCTTCGACATTAAAATTCAGCCAATTTTGTTATATGCATCTGAGGTATGGGGTATTAATAGACTTGATCATATTGAAAAAGTACATTTAATAGCTTGCAAAAGATTCTTAGGGGTTCCAACGAGGACGCCTAACAAGATGGTTTATGGAGACTTGGGGAGATTCCCTTTATACATTAATTCATATGTTTCTTGTGTAAGATACTGGCTGAAATTAGTTCAAATGGACAATGAAAGACTACCCTACAGAGCATACATTATGTTATTAGAATTGGACAGATGTGGCAAAAGTTGTTGGGTTACAAATGTGAGAGAGATTCTGTGTGAGACTGGTTATGGTATTGTCTGGTTGTTGCAAGGAGTGGGAGATGCTAAAATGTTTTTGAGAGTTTTTAAACAAAGGCTTGTTGACTGGTTTATCCAGGAATGGAGTGGAACTCTCAGTGAGCGAGAAAGATATCATATGTACAATTCATTTAAAACTGTTTTTGAAAGAGAAAGGTATGTAAACGACATGGAGATTTATTGTTTCCGTGTTGCAGTTACTCAGCTACGATTTGGTGTACTTCCAGTCAATAATAATATTCATAGATTTAGTGAATCTGCTCAGGATAGGCATTGTCAGTTTTGTGATAAACAAGTTGAAAATGAACATCATCTCTTGTTTGCTTGTAGCCTTTACACAGACCTTCGAGACAAATTTCTTAAGGAATCAACAGGACTATCTTTTCATGGTCTTCTAAAAGCATCAAATGAAAATCACAGACATAATGTGTCCAAGTTTGTTTTTCACGCAATCAACAGAAGGAAGACAATACTTAGCTTAAAATGATAGGCAGCTGAAACTGGTTCATTGACATTTGGTAAATCATATCAACTGATAAAAACTTGAAATTGTAGCTATTCTGTATATTATATCACAACACATTTGTTCCGGTTTTTGCCCGTGTGTGTGTGTGCCGGTGTGTGTGTGTGTGTGTGTGTGTGTGTGTGTGTGTGTGTGTGTGTGTGTGTGTGTGTGCTGTGCATAAGTGTGTGGGTGTATGACTGGGTGTGGGTGTTGGTGTTCTCTTGTTATTGGTTTGAAATGGCATACCTGCAATGTTGTTTGGAAAGGAAGTAAGATTGGTATTCATGATGTGGTTTACCTTATACACTTCCATTAAGCGTATTCCTGGCTATAGTATATCTCAAATTTATATATTATGCTTTCATTTTGAATTGTAACACAATCTGTCAATCTTACCCATGTTTTCATTTTGCATTGCTATAGTATGTGTAACTTATCAATACTTTTATTTTGCATTGCTACAGTACGTGTGAAATTTATCAAAACCTTCATTTGCATTGCTATAGTAGGTGTCAAATTTATCCCTGCTTTGATTTTTCATTGCTATAGTATGTGTAAAATTTATACATGCTTACATTTTTCATTGCTATAGTGTGTGTGGAATATATCCATGCTTTCAGTTTGTATTGCTATAGCGGGTGTAAAATTTCTCAATGATTTCATTTTGCATTGTTGCAGTGTGTGTAAAATGTATCAATGGTCTCTTTTTTAATTGTGATAGCAGGCGTGAAATTTATCCATGTTTTCATTTTTTCATTGCCACAGAGTGTGTGAAATTTTTGAATGCTTCCATTTTCCATTACTATAGCATGTGTGGAATGTAACCATGCTTTCAGTTTTCATTGATATAGTACATTTAAAATTTATCAGTGAGTTCATTTAGCATTTCTATAGTGGGTGTGAAATGTGTATTGCGAGTTCATCTTTCATTGCTATAGCAGGCGATAGGCAGCTGAAACTGGTTCATTGACAGTTGGTAAATCATGTCAACTGATAAAAACTTGAAATTGTAGCTATTCTGTATATTGTATCACAACACATTTGTTCCGGTTTTTGCTGGTGTGTGTGTGTGTGTGTGTGTGTGTGTGTGTGTGTGTGTGTGTGTGTGTGTGTGTGTGTGTGTGTGTGTGTGTGTGTGTGTGTGTGTGTGTGTGTGTGGTCTGTTTGTGTGTGCTTGAGTGTGTGGGTGTATGTCTGGGCGTGGGTGTTGGTGTTCTCTTGTTATTGGTTTGAAATTACATACCTGCAATGTTGTTTGGAAAGGAAGTAAGATTGGTA
>CM060338.1:33831537-33833252 GCA_030674155.1 Stramonita haemastoma | reverse complement strand
AAGGGATGACTATACAACGAACCAGCCAACCACCATCACCACTACTTTCTTCTTCATCACCCATCATCCTCTTCTCTCATCCTTCTTCCATCCAGGGAAGGGGATGGGGGTAGGGGTAAACAAAGAGGCGATGAAGGGGTAAGGGTGGGTAAGGTAAAGGTAAAGGTGTCCTATAACCTATGTGGTCGTAGGGGAGTGAGGCACCAAAGACCTCAGCTTCTCTAGGGGGCCAGCATGTTGAGGGCGGCGCCCATCTCCTCTCCTTGCTGCTTTACCTTCCCTGACCCTAAAGAGGGTAGGCACCCATTTACAGCTGGGTGAACTGGGGAGAACTGTACTGAAACCAAAGCGCGCAAACAGTCACCCATCCAACTGGTAACCACGCTCGATACTGCTTAACTTTGACTTGGGGAAAGCGAGCTTTCTGACCACTGAGCTATCGCTTAGAGGGGGACAGGAGAGCCTAGTGGTCAGAACATTGCGCTCGCAATTTGACGGCCCGGGTTCGATTCCCGTTCGAGGAGATTTTTCTCCTGGAGTTAACATCAGTGCTGACTCCACTCTCCCCAAAAGTCCTTCGGATGAGACTATAAACCGAGACCCCGTGTGTGAACGCACGCAGAACATCTTGCGCACACGTTAAATCCTGTTCCGCTTTTCGTAAGAGTAGGCCATCGTGTGCCGGTGGGAACAGATGACATTTACAAATCTGCATGCACACGGGGACTGGCTGTAAAAAGCACGAGTGATTATCCCATTATCTTCGATATAAAAGAATAAGATAAAAATAAATAAATAAAAATAAATATCCCCCCCCCCTCAAGGATGGGTACTAACCCAAAACTGAAATCATCGAACCGCCGGCCTCTGGCAGCTCGTTTTGACCACTCGCCCAAGACACCCCCGTCACAGCTGGGGGGACAGCCGTACCTGAAATGAGGGCTGCCTCTGAAAACATCCATCAGTAGACATCGTGTTATCGTCTGCAGGATTCTGGTTTCATTCACCAACACAAATTTTTAGATGACTTCAAAACAAACGTAGTAGATGTATGATAATTATAAGTTCAGAATTAACATTTGTTGTATTCGATATTCACCCACTACACATTCGCTGATTCAAACGCTTTATCACCTCAACAAAGTCGGCTATCTTATCAACACACAGACACATACATGTGTAAGCGCGCGCAAGAGCACACACACACGCACACACACACACAACATACACATACGCACACACACACACACACACACACACACATATATATATATATATATATATATATATATATATATATATATATATATATATATATATGCCTATATATATATGCCTATATATATATGCCTATATATATGCATATATATATATATATATATATATATATATATATATATACATACATACATACATACATACACTCAACACACACACACACACATGCACACGCGCATACACTACACTACACTACACTACACTACACTACACTACACTACACTACACTACACTACACTACACTACACTACACTACACCCCGACCCCCAACACACATATACGCACATACACACACACGCACACTCACATACACACATATCCAACACACACACACACACACACACACACACACACACACACACACACACACACACACACACACACACACACACACACACACACACACACACACACACACACACACACACACACACACA
>CM060338.1:33816537-33819037 GCA_030674155.1 Stramonita haemastoma | reverse complement strand
ATTTAACATGTGCGCAAGATGTTCTGTGTGCGTCCGCACATGGGGCCTCGGTTTATAGTCTCATCCGAAGGACTAGTGACGATAACAATGACGACAACAGACACCAAATAATGCTGAAATAACAACAAACATGTGGACGCTCTTAGGCTTCAGACACAAGTAGAGTGGTAGTGTCCATCAACTAAGGTCTGTGCACACAGTGCTAAAAGTCCGTGGCCCTCAGACGCTCACAATCAAGAGCTAAGTAGCTTAACTTGCAGCGCCAGAACACAACATTAAATTAATAGCGGTGCACTTGCTGGGTGGTCATCTAGTACTCTCTCTCCCTTTCCTGTCCACCTGTCTGTCTTTGTCTGTCTGTCTGTCTGTCTGTCTGTCTGTCTGTCTCTGTCTGTCTGTCTTTGTCTGTCTGTGTCTGTCTGTCTGTCTGTCTCTGTCTGTCTGTCTGTCTGTCTGTCTGTCTGTCTGTATCGAAGACTGAAAAGTTGTGGTGATAAAAGGAGTGAGGAGAAGGAGAAGGTGGAGGAAGAAGAAGAAGAAGAAGAAGAAGAAGAAGAAGAAGAAAGAAGAAGAAGAAGAAGAAGAAGAAGAAGAAGAAGAGAAGAAGAAGAAGAAGAAGAAGATGATGATGATGATGATGATGAGATGATGAATGGATGATGATGATGATGAATGATGAGATGATGATGATGAAACAACAACAACAACAACAAGCTGATAAATGAATGAATGAATGAATGAATGAATGAATGAATGAATGAAGAATAGGAGAAAAAAGAAGAAGAAGAAGAAGAAGAAGAAGAAGAAAGAAGAAGAAGAAGAAGAAGAAGAAGAAGAAGAAGAAGAAGAAGAAGAAGAGAGAGAAGAGAGAAACAACAACAACAACAACAACAACAACAACAACAACAACAACAACAACAAGAGGAAGAAGAAGAAAAAACCAACAACAACAACAAAAAAGAAAGAAAGAAAGAAAGAAAGAAAGAAAGAAAGAAAGAAAGAAAGAAAGAAAGAAAGAAAGAAAATGAAGCAGGAAAGAAGCGGAGGAACAAGAGAAAAACAAAAAAAAGGAAATGAGAGAGAAAGAAACAGGCAAGCAGACAGACGAACAGACAGACAAACAGAAAGACAGACAACCAGACTAGACACTTGACAACCAGACAGATAGATAGAGATAGAGAGAGACAAAGAGTAAGAGCAAATAGGCTGTCTCAGTGGTGACTAACGACCAACAGTGGTTCAAAAGGTACAGACAGTCAAAGCTGGCCAACAGAAATCACAGTCATAAACCCATAGGGCTGGTCAACAATTGCATACTGTCTGCCTTCGCGTACGCGCGCGCGCTCAAACACACTCACACAACACACACATAGAAGGACACACACACAGATGGACACACACACACACACACAGAGGAAACATTTACACGCACACGCTACATACACACACATACACAGAAGGAGACACACACACACACATACACATACACATACACAAACACAGACACACAGGAGGACACACACAGAAGGACACACACACACACACACACAACACACACACACACACACACACACACACACACACACAGGACACACATACACACACAGAAGCACACACACACACAGAGAGAGAAGCACACACACAACACACACACACACACACACACACACACACACACACACACACACCACACACACACACACACACACACACACACACACGGAGAGAGGGGGAGAGAGAAACACACACACACACACAGCACACACACACACACACACACCACACACACACACACACACACACACACACACAGCGAGACAGACAGACAGACGCAAAGACAGAGAAACACACAGACAAAGCGAGAAGTCATTGCCAACGGCCTTCAACTGATAAAATAGCACCATGCACACATCACAACCGTTACTTTCTTCGTGTCCAATACAGCAGCGTCACTCATGCTTTCCTGGTTAGCAAAAATTAACAGCTTTTTTTTCCTCTCCAAAAAGCCTGTAGAATTCTATGGTCTTTTTATTTAGCGTAAAGACTTCATTAAAGATGAGCTTCATTAAGTCATGCGTGCTTGTTTTGACAGTGACTGTAAAGAGAACGGGATGGAAGGTGCTATATTTGAGGCTGGAGATGTGTAAAAATCATTTGCTTAAAAGCGCTCGATTCGTTTGCTGTACAAGATTCAGCGCTTTTTCAATTCCATATATCATCATTATTATCATTATTAGTATCATTATTAGTATCATATTATTATTGATCATTATATTATGATATTATATTATGATTATGATGATGAGATATTAATAAGAAGAAGAAGAATGAAAGAAGAAGAAGAAGAAGAAGAAGAAGAAGAAGAAGAAGAAGAAGAAGAAAGAAGAAGAAGAAGAAGCAAGAAGAAGAACAAGAAAAGAACAACAGAAGAAGTAGAAGAACAAGAAGAAGAACAAGAAGAAGAACAGAAAGAAGAAGAACAAGAAGAAGAAAAGAAGAA
>CM060338.1:33801537-33811537 GCA_030674155.1 Stramonita haemastoma | reverse complement strand
AATACAAATACAAAATACAAACCAAACAGGGCAGTTAGAATGATGAAAAAAAAAGAGAGAATTAACTCACACAAGACCCCACAGGTCTTGAAATAACCAGAAGCAAACACACAGTAAAAACACAGCGAAAGAGATCAAACAAAGGGAAGCAAATGACATGATGAAAATAGAAAAATGAATAAATACAAGATGGAAGGAGAGAGAGAGGGGGGGGAGGGAGGGGAGAGAGAGAGAGGGAGAGAGAAAGACAGATGGAGGAAGAGATAGGAGGAGAGGGAGGGAGAGAAGAGGAGAGGAGAGAAAGAAGAGGAGGAAGAGAGAGGGGGAGAGAGAGAGAGAGAGAGAGAGAGGAGAGAGAGAGAGAGAGAGAGGGAGAGAGAGAGAGAGAGAGAGAGAGAGAGAGAGAGAGAGAGAGAGAGAGGAGAGAGAGAGAGAGAGAAGAGAGAGAGAGAGAGAGAGAGAGAGAGAGAGAGAGAGAGAGAGAGAGGATGAGCTAGAAGGAAGAGAGAGAGAGGAAGAAGTGAGCAAAGGAAGCAACACGAACCTCCCAGAATGTACGACTAGGGGAGTCAAGGAGAAACAAGATACCAAACGAGTCATTTATTATTTTTGTTGTTGTGTTGTTGCTGTTGTTGCGTGTTTGTAAGGTTAATACCCAGAGGGGAGGGGGTCAACTAGATGATGAACTGCACTGTCTCACCCACGAGGTGACGGGATGGCCTTGTGGTCAGAACATTACGCTCGCAATTTGACGACCCGGGTTCGATTCCCGTTCGAGGGGATTTTTGCTCTGGAGTTAGCATCAGTGCTCACTCCACTCTCCCCAAAAGTCCTTCGGATGACACTATAAACGAAGGCCCCGTGTGCGAACGCACGTAGAACATTTTGCGCACACGTTAAATCCTGTTCCGCTTTTCGTAAGAGTAGGCCATCCCGTGCCGGTGGGAACAGATGACAAGATTTACAAAACTGCATACACACGGGGACTGGGTGTAATATAAAAAAGCATATGAGTGTTTATTCCATTATCCTCGACATAAAAAATAAATAAATAAATAAATAAATAAATAAATAACTAACAGGTCTGACCCACAGGTTAAAACACACCTCCCGAACCGTACAGTTGAAGAGACTCGTGTGTCAGCCCCCTAAAGAAAAAGCAGAGGAGGGACAGAAGTATAGGAAGAGGAAAAAAACTTTAAAACGGGGAGGGGGGGGGTTGCAGATGAGGGGGTTACAATAGCAAGATTAAGAAAGGAACGAGTCTGAGGAAGAAGAAAGAAAAAAGTTAATGAACAACACCCAAAAAATTGATGATGGAGACAGATTGGAAAAGAAAAGAAAACGTGGCGCCAGCATGCGCATACATACGCGCACGCACACACACATGCTGCGGCGCGCCACACAACACCACACACGCACACACACACGGCGAAAGCAAGCACGCACGCACGCACCGCACGCACACTCACACTCACGAGAGAGAGAGAGAGAGAGAGAGAGAGAGAGAGAGAGAGAGAGAGAGAGAGAGAGAGAGAGAGAGAGAGAGAGAATGAATGAATGAGATGAATAAATGAATGAATGATGAGAGAAGAATGAGAATGAAAATGAATGAATGAATGAATGAATGAATGAATGAATGAATGAATTGAATGAGAATGATTGATTTTTTTTTCAAGGGTTACAAAATAAGTATTCACATACTACTTTTTGTCCGGCCCTTCCCTGATTAGGGGATATTAGAACAACAACCACCCCCACCCCCACCCTCACCCCAAAATACCTAACAAGCAAACAAACAGAGAGAGAGAGGAGAGAGAGAGAGAGAGAGAGAGAGAGATAGAGAGAGCAGAGAGAGAGACAGAGAGAGAGAGAGAGATACAGAGACAGAGAGAGAGACAGAGAGAGACGAGAGTACAGACAGAGACAGAGAGACAGAGACAGAGAGAGTTCAGACTTCAGATGAGTTTATTCATATAGGTCACTGCCCCTTCTGATGGGGTGAAAACATACCAAAGTCCTAATATACAGTCATTCACTGTCAATTCTTCGGTGAAAACATAAATTATTCACACAAAAATACGAAAAATAACATTAGCCTAAAAATGGACATAGGCTTATCATCTGTTATTTTCTTCCAAGATTTGTACATTTTAAAAAATGCAAATTTTTTTAACAGTTTGCTCATTTCCAGATGCCATAAGCTGAGCTAGCCTGACCATTGATGGGTAATTCCAGTATATTGGCAGAGTTAATTCTTTTCTCAAGCCTCGGAGAACTGGACAAAGAGGCCGTTGGCCCATAGATTACATGAAGCGAGTTGCTGATCAAGACACTGAATAATCCTAGGAATACACAGTAAAGTACAGCTGTGACAAGGTAAGGTAATGTAAGCTAAGGTGTCTCATAACCTGTGTGGTCGTAGGGGAGCGAGGCGTCAGAGACCTCAGCTTCTCTAGGGACCAGCATATTGAGGGCGGCGCCCATCTCCTCTCCCTCGCTGCTTTACCTTCCCTGACCCTAAAGAGGGCAGGTACCTATTTATAGCTGGGTGAACTTGGGAGACTGTAACGAAGCCAAGGCGCACAAACGGTCACCCATCCAACTGGTAACCATGCTCGACGCTGCTTAACTTGACTGGGGGAAAGCGAGCGCTCTGACCACTTGCTGTGTGACACACGAATACAAAAAATCCACGGAGGGTAGGGGGAACCTTACATCATCTCTCTCTTATCATTTAAAGGCTTTTCATTAATTAAAGTTAAACTGCTAATGACAAAATGATTACTCATCTTAGGAGCAAACAGAGTATAACTGCATTTGGCTGGTGGTATATGTTGCTGGGATATTTTTTTTACCTAATGCCATTGAAGGCGGGACAACCTGGGACAAAGTGTACTTCATCTTCTGTTGCTTCATTACATTAAGAGCATGTTGTATCAGATTCATCATGCATTCTGTATCAAAGTTATGAACATTTGTATATGACACACCAGCCTAAATTTAGCTATTCTCCTTTCTTCTTTTTCATTCCTCGGCTAGAGCTCAGAGGTTAACAATGGTGGGCTTTATGCGTATGTAACTGCCCCCCCCCTCCCCACTTAGGTAGCTGCATTCCGACTTCCGGATGGTGTCTAAACACGACATTGTGTGCATGCTGAGTTTTTTTGTGCTTATCCGTTCCTACTGGCACACAATGGCAACCCTACTCTGCGAAAGGCGGAACGAGTTTTTACGTGTGCGCAAGATGTTCTGCATGGTTCGCACAAGGGGGCCTTTGGTTTATAGTCTCATCCGAAGGACTCTTTTTTTTTTTTTTTTAATGCACATCCATTTCAAGTTTTAGATAAGTTTTGAGGTCATGTAAGTTTAAAATTGTTGATACGGTCTGTATCTATCACTAGTTTGATCGTTCCATTGCTGCCAATGGCACATGGGTGTTTATTCCATTATCCTCGATATAAAAGAATAAATAAATAAATTTAAAAAAATCAATCTTTGTCTAAAAACAGCGATAAACTCTTTTAGATTTCCAGCACCTTGATTTAACCAGACATATCCCAAGCCACTTTGAATAGGAAAATGCGGATTTGTGTGCCCCAGTTTTTCTTTACCCTTAGCATCTAAACAAAAAAAAGCGTCCTATAAGATAAGAAAGGAAGTCTGCACTCCTTCAAAAGTTTAAACCAATGCCTGATATATCTTACAGCAGAATTACATTGTTAGAGGGTGTCTATTTGTTTTGCTGAAGACAAGATCATTTGGTGTTGTTTTTTTATCTGTTTCTTAGAATTACTTCAAAGCGCATAGACGCACTAATTTATTTTGTGTTGCTTCTGCATCCAATCCACAAATCTCAGAACCATAATCATAAGATTGTACGTTGTATTTGTCCATCAAATATCTAGATAAACAAATGAAAGGCATTGTTATCTCAATTAAAAAAAATGTTAAACATAGTTATTTCAATACACATAACAAACTGCTTTCCCTCTGCTTGCAAGATCTTAACATGCAGCGGTGAAGCTAAACTTGGTTGAAAAACAGATTCCTAAATATTTATGTACGTTAACTACAGCCATAACATCTCCACAATACATCCATTTTTCTTGAGCAACTAGGAAACCTCCCTTTCTGGAGACAATGATATTACCTTTGTTTAAGTTTACTTTGAGACCAAGAGAAACTGCAGAACTGGACAAATTGTTCCACTACTTTTGCAAACCTATAACACTTTCTCAGATAACAGAATAACACCATCAGCAAACAGGAGAATAAACAATTATGTGGGATCATGGGGAAAATTTGCACCATGTCTGCCAATTCTAATAACTTCCATTGCAAGTTTATCAACAAAAATCGGAAATAATAAAGGACTGCATACATCACCCTATTCAGCCCAAACTGCTTACTTAGTCTGTTAACTTACAACACACTGAATCCTGCATTTCCCAATCTGATACACTGCTGTTAAACATTGTAGTGGTTTACCTTTCATACATCTTTATAAGAATGGCCTATAACAAATTCTGGTTGTTAAAGTCAAAACCCTTTTCAAAATCAATAAACGCTACATATAATTTCTGATAATAAGAAAACACTTTTTGAACAAATGCAAGGGGGGTAAACATATGGGCTATTATGGAATGACTTACTTGATGCTCACCAATAGTATCATTTGCGTTTATCCATTCCTGTAATCTTGTATAAATTATAATTGTAGTGTAAAGCTTGCTACTTATGTCAGTTATTGAAATTTCTCTGTAATTACTACAATTATCAACATCACCTTTTTTTTTATACAATGTCAGGATAATAGATTCTGATCTGCCCAGTTGTCTGACAAAAAAACCACCACAGAAATGCAGGTAGACAAATGCACTGAGAAAGAAAGAGAGACAATGACAATCATTTATTCAAGTCGTTACTTGGTTAATACACCTTAGAGAGAGAGAGAGAGAGAGAGAGAGAGAGAGAGAGAGAGAGAGAGAGAGAGAGAGAGAGAGAGAGAGAGAGAGAGAGAGAGAGAGAGAGAGAGAGAGAGAGAGAACAAAGAACAATCATAGGGAACAGGAGGGAAAATGGTACAAACCAGCGTGAAGAAACATTAACATCTTTGATGATGAGTACACAGATACAGACATAAATGAGAACGGATAGCCTAGTGGTTAGAGAGTTAAGCCTGTTGTATAACAGCCCGGGATTGAGCCACCACCGAGACCCATGTTCAAGGGATTTTTCACCCGGAGTTAATATCCCTTGTTCAAGGGATTTTTCACCCGGAGTTAATATCCCATGCTCAAGGGATTTTTCACCCGGAGTTAACATCCCATATTACAGGGATTTTTCACCCTAATTGAATATCCCATGTCCAAGGGATTTTTCACCCGGAGTTAACATCCCATATGACAGGGATTTTTCACCCGGAGTTAACACCCATATTACAAGGATTTTTCACCTAGAGTTAAATCCCATGTTCAAGAGATTTTTCACGCGAAGTTAACATCCCATATTAAAGGGATTTTTTCATCCGGAGTTTAATTAACATCCCATGTTTAAAGGGATTTTACACCCGGAGTTAACATCCCATGTTCTAGGGATTTTTCACCCGGATGTTAACATCCCATTTTCAAGGGATTTTTCACCCCAAGTTAACATTGCATATCAAAGGGATTCTTCACCCGGAGTTAACATCCCGTGTTGAAGGGATTTTTCACCCGGATGTTAACGACTCCACTCCCATAAAATCCTTCCGATGAGACTATAAACCCATAATTTGTGTGTGTGAAGGAACGCAGAACATCTAGTGCACACGTTAAACCCGTTCTGCGTTTCGGAAGAGTAGGCCATTTTGTGGCCTAGAGAACAGACGAAAAAAAATTGTGTGGATACATGCATATTAGTGTCGCGTTCAGACATCATTCCCAAGGTCCGAATGCGGCTACCTTAATGATAAGCACAAACCGTGACATACAAAAAAAATCTCACCGTTGGTGATGAACTCGTGAACTCTGGCGGAGAACAAGAGTGAAAAAAAAAATTCTGAGGATGTGGAAACAAAAAAAGTAAACAAGAAAAGACTATCTTAATTGCAACGACAACAACAACAACAACAACATTGTGATGACAAAAACAATATTTAAAAAACCCAAGCAGATAATAAATACACACTGTAACTTAAAAATCAACTTACTTGGAAATACAGCCGGCGGAGGAGACGCAAACTGGAGACTGAATCAGGATACCACAGTTGAGTGTTTGGGATGAAATTTCAGACTTAGCTTTCTCCTTTTTCTCTTATTTATTCAAAATACGTCTTCTTCTTCTCCGTTTTTTTTTTTCCAATATGTTCTTTTCAAAGCTTACTTAGTTTCGATCTAAAACAATAAAACTGTCAAACAACCAACGGTTGCTGGTTGTTGTTTTTCTTTTTAGAATATACACAATGCGAAAATTTTCAAATTTTTGTCAAAGAAATCTTGTCAAACACCCAAAAGTTTCACTTCTGCGAAGATGTTTGAAGAAAAAAAAAAGATTCTGTGGTTTTGATGGAAGAGATTTTTCTTCTCTTTTTTTTTAAAGTTTGGCTGATGTTGTGGAAAATCTTCAAAACTAGGAGTCAAAGAGAATGTGAGAGAGAGTGAGTGTGTGTGTAGTAGTGTGGGGTGTCAGAGTAGAAAATAAGACTCGGCTGTTGAGCGCTACCCCGACAAAAATATAGACCTGGACAGAAAGAAGACACGCCTCCTATCGTCAAATGTGTGTGTGTGTGTGTGTGTGTGTGTGTGTGTGTGTGTGGCTCATAGGCCAAGCCCCCCCTCCCCCCTCCTCCCCCTTTCACTTCCCACCCCAGCCTTTCTTCGATCCAACTCATTTCTCTCCCCCCCTTCCTCCCCCCCCCCCCCTCCTAACTTGTGGGTTGCAAAATTCTACTTGCGATTATGTACTTACTATGACAGCTGTGAATGGGTGGTTCTGTGACATGGGGAGAGAGAAGACAGAGACAGAGAGAGACAGAGAGAGGGAAAAAACGTGGGGTGAAATGTGACGTTCTCATAGAGAATTGACCCTTTTCTTTTATTTAAAAAAAAAAATCTTGTGTGTGTGTGTGTGTGTGTGTGTGTGTGTGTGTGTGTGTGTGTGTGTGTGTGCTGACTTTGCTTTTGACTGTTTCACCTGCGAATAAAAAATAGAAAGGGAGTCCTTTTTTCCTTTTTTTTTTTACAGAAAACAAAAAAAAAACATTTGTAGCCCCATTCTGAATGCACATACTTTTCAAGTTTATTATCAAAATGTGTGTCTTGCAGGCAATATGTAGAATACTTATTTTGTCTTAAAAAATGGAAAACATATCTACGTTTACGTATATCCCCAAATCCTTAACAGTTAAGGGAAGCAACTCGTACGGTATCCATTATTTACATGTTTTATCTATGCATTATAGAGCACACAAAAGACATTTGCAGAATAGTTTCGTATGTGAAATAAACACACAAATGCATGTAGTTCTGTCCAAATATTGTTCATGTAATAAACTTCCCACAGCATGGCTTTTTCAACAACAAAATATATATGACCAAAACTGACGATGAAACAAGCATTGTCTGCTCTTTTACACCCAACTGCACACAAAACAACAACAAAAATAAGAAATAACAGAATTCATCTGACAGTCTTTGGCGACAGGAAATGCACAGGAGCGACTTTTTCGTATCTCATAATATAAATGATAAGCTACAAGGGGGTTGTACAAAAAAAACGGGAGACCCTATCACAAATGGAGACATAGTGTGTTGTTGAGACATACGTGGCAGAATAAACAGGAAACAAATCTTCAATGTTCATACCCCAGATTCCACAGCAGACACACATGTGACTGGAGAAAAACAAACAAACTGTAATTGCACTGCCACCAGAGGTGGGATAGCATAGTTTACACACCAGGATATTCACCAAGTCAATCCATGTCACATATCACAGTCCTGCAGTTTGCCGTCAACATCACAGTAAAATCATTTGCTAATTGTCCAGCCAAAAATCAAGGGGGCAGGTGCCCATAACCTGTGTGGTCGTAGGGGATCAAGGCATCAGAGACTCAGCTTCTCTAGGGGCCAGCATGGTGAGGGCGGCGCCCATCTCTCTCCCTCGCTGCTTTACCTTCCTTACCCTAAAGAGGGCAGGTACCATTTACAGCAAAAAAACAACAACAACAACAACAACAAAAACCAGGGGAGGGGTGGGTCCGAAAATGGCAAGGCCCGCAGTAAACTTTGATTCAATCAAAACCAAAAGAAACAGCACAAAAAACAAAAACAAACTAATGATTTTGTTTTCTTTATTTTATTTTTTTTTAAAAGGTACACAGAGCCAGAGAGGAGGGGTTGGATGGGTAGGGGGGGGGACGAATGTGTGTGTGCAAATGTCCTACATGCAGACATGGAGCACACATGCACAGCTGTTGTGGGGATTTTGTTTGTTTGTCTGTCTTCGTTTCATGATATCAACCTTTAGCTTTGCTAACTACAAAGACTACTTCAGGCTGTCAGTCCATTTATTCTAAACTTTCCTTTCAACAACCACTTCAATTCAAACTTTATTCACAGTGGTCGTCATAATCATAATATATCGTCAATATGTCAAGATTCACGGAGTAATACACAATTTTTTAAAAATTCATTTTACAAATTAGCCGAAAAGAGCTGGGGGGGGGGGGGGGGTTAACGCCAGCCATTCATTCAGCAAAACAACCACAAAAAACAAGCACATTTTATTTTCAAAACAGCAAAAAACCAGACATGTGAAGTATACTGCCTGCAAGCAAAGGACGGTGGCAGGATGGTTAAGACGTTCACCTGCCAATATGAAAACCGTGAGTTTCTGGGTTCGTACCCAGCTCGCCCTTTCTTCCCAGTTTGACGAAAAAATCAAACTGAATGTCAAAGTCATTCGGATGAGACTAGAAACCGAGGCCCCGTGTGCGTACGCACGCAGAACATCTTGCGCACACGTTAAAATCCCGTTCCGCCTTTCGGAAGAGCAGGCCATCGTGTGCCGGTAGGAGCGGATGACAAAATTATATATATAAAAAAAAAACCAGCACAGCTCTCCCTGGGGAGAGCAGCCCGAATTTCACGCAGAGAAATCTGCTGTGACATAAAGTGGTATAAAATATAAAAATAAAAAGTAAACAACAGCAGACCTCCTGTGTCCTATCCCAGTGTCCACAATGTCAGTGTTAGGTCAGGATAAACAACACCACCAACACCAACCCCAAAAAAACAAACTTTTAAGAAGACAAACAGCGAAGAAAAATTATGACTAAGGGGAAAGTGTAGCTTTCAGAAGGATATTATTCCTTCAACACTGAAAGAACTCTTGATATCGCCACAGAGAAAAAAAAAGGGGGGAGGGGGAGGAGGGGGAGATGTACGTACAGCTGTTATAAAAAAGAATGTCATTGTCCCCTTACAAGCACACTACCCCCTCCTCTCCAGCCTCCCCCACAGGGAATGTGAGCAGATGTACCTCCCCCCCCACACACACACACCGCGCGTATTTCACACCTACCCCCCCCCCCCCCCCCCCCCACAAACACACACACACAACACACATGTCCACACACACACACACACCACACACACACGTATTTCACACCTACACCCCCCACCCCCACCCCCCCAAAAATACACACATGTCCACACACACACACACCAACACACACACACACACACACACACACACACACACACACACACACACACACACAACATACAACACACACACACCACACACACACACACACACACAAACACACACACACCACACGCACGCACGCACGCACACACACACACACACACACACACACACACACACACACACACACACACACACACACACACACACACACACACACATGGCTGCGGGAACACAATGTAAACAAACAGTGTGATAGCCACAAAAGAACCCTACGACCATTTAAAAAAAAAAAAACACTATTAAG
>CM060338.1:33785538-33790538 GCA_030674155.1 Stramonita haemastoma | reverse complement strand
CTCCATGTACCATCTGGAAATACTTTTTTTTTAATCTCTCTCTCCTCTCTCTCCTCTCTCTCTCTCTCTCTCTCTCTCTCTCTCCCTCTCTCTCTCTCTCTCTCTCTCTCTCTCTCTCTCTCTCCTCTCTCTCTCTCTCTCTCCTCTCTCCTCCCTCCCTCCCTCCCTCCCTGCCTCCCCCCATCCCTCCTACAGTTCGTTAGCATCGTTGAAACCATAACGGCTGTTGCTCCTAATATTGTGTAGGGATGACATTTCATACGGACTGATTCTCCCAAGTCGTGATTAACATATCAGTTACCATTTTGAACTGATCAAGAGAAAAGAAAAATAAATAATAGGCACGAAGAGACCATTTTCTCATTTTTCTGAAATACAATAGCAGACAGGAAAAGACACCAGGAGGTGGCAAACGGAGAGTTTTTTTTATCCTTGTATATCGAGGATAATGGGATAAGCACTCGAGTTTTTTTCCCCATCCAGTCCTCGTGTCTATGCAGTTGTGTAAATATTGGCAGAAGAAGAGGAGAGAGAAGAGAGAGAGAGAGAGAGAGAGAGAGAGAGAGAGAGAGAGAGAGAGAGAGAGAGAGAGAGAGAGAGAGAGAGAGAGAGAGAGAGAGAGAGAGAAGAGAGAGAGGAGAAAGAGAGAGAGAGAGAGAGAGAGAGAGAGAGAGAGAGAGAGAGAATCCCTCCTTAATTAGGCTGAAAATTTTGTGGCAGGGCTACAGTTGATGCTTCTTTTTGTTTTTTTCAAAACAAGACTTCAGCATCAACTATACCTAGAAGATGTGTCCAATATCAGGGAAGAGTGGCAGCAAAGAGAAAGCCAAAAAAAAAAAAGTCTGTAACATTCTTCATGGACAACACCACTCGTGCCAGGAAAATGGAGCCTCCAAGACTTCATAATTATAGACATGAGCAGAGATCGTGTAGCCTGATGATTTGTCGTGTGAACAAGGAGTGGTACTCCAAAAAAAATTCATTAAAAAATAATGATAATAATAATAAGGAGTGGTACTCTCACCTCGGCCTCTGTGTGTGTTTATTTATTTATTTACTTTATTTATTTATTCTTTTATATCGAGGATAACAGAATAAGCAATCATGTGCTTTTTTTTCAATCGGTCCCCGTGTGTATGCAATTTTGTAAATATTGTCATCTGTTCCCACCGGCACACGATGTGTGTGTGTGTGTGTGTGTGTGTGTGTGTGTGTGTGTGTGTGTGTGTGTGTGTGTGTGTGTGTGTGTGTGTGTACCTGTGTGTGTGTATGTGTGTGTGTGTGTGCGTGCGTGTGGGGGGGAGGGAAAGAGAGAGAGGGGGCGGATGAGAGAGAGTGAGATAGATAGACAGACAGATAGATAGATAGATGGATAGATAGATAGATAGATAGACAGAGAGACAGACAGACAGACAGACAGATAGATAGATAGATAGATAGATAGATAGATAGATAGATAGATAGATAGATAGATAGATAGATAGATAGATAGATAGATAGATAGATAGATAGATAGATAGATAGATAGATGAATGAATAGAAGGGTGGGTGGATGGATGGATGGATGGGTAGGTACGTAGGCGGGCAGGCAGGCAAACGAACGGACAGACGGACAGACAAACAGACAGATAGACAGACAGATAGATAGATAGATAGATAGATAGATAGATAGATAGATAGATAGATAGATAGATAGATAGATAGATAGATAGATAGATAGATAGATAGGATAGATAGATAGATAGATAGATTATTATTATTATTATTATTATTATTATTATTATCATTATTATTTTATATCGAGGATTACAGAATAAGCAATCATGTGCTTTTTTTCATCTGGTCCCCGTGAGTATGCAGTTTTTGTAAATATTGTCATCTGTTCCCACCGGCACACGATAGCCTACTCTTACGAAAAGCAGAACAGGATTTAACGTGTGCGCAAGATGTTCTGCGTGCGTTCGCACACGGGGCCTCGGTTTAAAGTCTCATCCGAAGGACTTTTGGGGAGAGTGGATTCGGCACTGATGTTAACTCCAGGAGAAAAATTTCCTCGACCGGACTCGAACCCGGGTCGTCAGATTGCGAGCGCAATGTTCTGACCACTAGGCTATCCGTCCCCATCCGTAGATAGATAGATAGATAGATAGATAGATAGATAGATAGATAGATAGATAGATAGATAGATAGATAGATACATAGATAGATACATAGATAGATACATAGATAGATACATAGATAGATACATAGATACACAGATACATAGATACATAGATAGATACATAGATAGATACATAGATACATAGACAGACAGACAGACAGACAGACAGATAGATAGATAGATAGATAGATAGATAGATAGATAGATAGATAGATAGATAGATAGATAGATAGATAGATAGATAGATAGATAGATAGATAGATAGATAGATAGATAGATAGATAGATAGATTTCAGTCAATCAGCTTATTCCAAAGATGTTTGCTCAAACAATCCCCAAAAATAGATTAAAGAAGTGTATTAAACATTTTTAAAGCCATACAGAAGGAAGAAACTAAATACCTAAGCTCTTAACCTGAACCTCACATTTAGCCTTGAATACGCCTCTGCATGTGTGTGCGTGTGTGTGTGCGTGCTTGCATACGCGCGCGCACGTGCGTGCGTGTGTGCATGTATGTATATGTGCGTGCGTGCATGCGTGCGTGTTTATTTTTTTATTTATTCTTTTATATCGAGGATAACAGAATAAGCACTCCCTGTGCTTTTTTACATCCTATCCCTGCGTGTATGCAGTTTTGTAAATATTGTCATCTGTTCCCATCGGCACACAATGGCCTACTCTTACGAAATGCGGGACAGGATTTAACGTGTGCGCAAGATGTTCTGCGTGCGTTTGCACACGGGGCCTCGGTTTATAGTCTCATCCGAAGGACTTTTGGGGGAGTGGAGTCAGCACTGATGTTAACTCCAGGGGAAAAATCCCCTCGACCGGTAATCGAACCCGGGTCGTCAGATTGCGAGCGCAATGTTCTGACAACTAGGCTACCCCGTCCCCCTGTGTTTGTGTATGTGCGTGCGTGCGTGCGTGTGTGCGTGCGTGCGTGCGTGCGTGCGTGTGTGTGTGTGTGTCTACATTTTAACATCTTTCCACTAAAAAGTGATATTAGACAGGTATTGGGGAGGGGAAAGAAACGAGAAGTGAACGTCTGTATGTATGTTTGTGTGTGTGTGCGCGCACGTGTGTGTGTGTGTGTGTGTGTGTGTGTGTGTGTGTGTGTGTGTGTGTGCGTGCGTGCGTGCGTGTGTCTGTGTGTGTGTCTGTGTGTGTCTATCTGTGTCTACCTGTGTGTGTCTGTTTGTGTCTGTGTCTGTGTGTATGTGTATGTGTGTATGTCTGTGTGTGTGTGTTTATGTATGTGTGTATGTTTATGTATGTCTGTGTATGTGTGTCTGTGTATGTGCATGCGTATGTTTGTGTGTGTGTATGCATGCATGTGTGCGTAGGTGTGTGGAGGGATAGGTGTGTATGTGTGTGTGGGGGGGGGGGATGTTACAAAGTAAAGTAAAATGAAAATAAAGCTTAAGATGATTTTCTAAATACACAAGCTTAGACATAATCAGCTAAAACAGAGGGGAGATTAAACAGCAAAACAAGTCTTCAAACAAAACAGCATTGATTGATTCATTCATTCATTCATTGATAGGTTTGTTGGTTGGTTTGTTGGTTGGATGGTTGGTTTGTTGGTTGGATGGTTGGTTGATTGATTGGTTGGTTGGTTGGTTGATTGATTGATTGATTGATTGATTGATTGATTGATTGATTGATTGATTGATTGATTGATTGATTGATTGATTGATTGATTGATTGATAAGCTTTTTTTTTTATCCAACCCTTGCTTTGAGTAGGGACTGTCATTAATAATCGCAACTGATAAATTTGAGTAAACTTAAGTGAGAGAGAGAGGGAGAGAGAGAGAGAAGAGAGAGAGAGAGAGAGAGAGAGAGAGAGAGAGAGAGAGAGAGAGAGAGAGAGAGAGAGACAGACAGACAGACAGACAGACAGAAGACAGACAGACAGACAGACAGAGACAGACAGACAGACAGACAGACAGACAACAGACAAAGACAGACAATCAAAGACAGACAACAGACAGACAGACAGACAGACAGACAGACAGACAGACAAAGACAGACAGATAGACAAATACAGACAGAGACAAAGAGAAGGAGAAAATGGGGGTGAGAAGGAGGAGGGAAGAGAAGAAGAAGAAGAAGAAGAAGAAGAAGAAGAAGAAGAAGAAGAAGAAGAAGAAGAAGAAGAAGAAGAAGAAGAAGAAGAAGAAGCAGAAGAAGAAGACAGACAGACAGACAGACAGACAGACAGACAGACAGACAGACAGACAGACAGACAGACAGACAGACAGACAGAAACAGGCAGACAAGATAGACAGACAGAAACAGACAAACAGAAGCAGACAGACAGAAACAGACAGAAACAGGCAGACAGGTTAACAGACAGACAGAAACAGGCAGACAGATAAACAGACAGAAACAGGCAGACAAGTTAACAGACAGACAGAAACAGGCAGACAGATAAACAAACAGAAACAGGCAGGCAGATAAACAGACAGAAACAGGCAGACATACAGACAGACAGACAGAAACAGACAGAAACAGATAGAAAAGACAGAAACAGACAGAAGAAACAGACATAAAATACAGGAACAGACAGAAGAAAGACATCAAAGACAGAAACAGACAGACAAAAACAGAGGACACAGACAGACAGACAGACAGACAGACAGACATACAGACAGAAACATATAGACATACAGACAGAAACAGGCAGACATACAAACAGACAGAAACAGACAGAAACAAGCCACAAACAGACGAACAATGACCTGGAGTTTCCCCACCCTCTCAGCCATGAGGTCCCATACATACATCGTGTCTACCCCCTATATCCTATCACACAGCACATTCAGTAGGGAGGTACA
>CM060338.1:33758020-33782938 GCA_030674155.1 Stramonita haemastoma | reverse complement strand
CGGCATTTGGGAAGGGGAAGAAAAGGTTTACATCAATCAAAAAAATATTTAACTAGAATTTTCACAACAAGAACTCAACGTTTTCTTGATTTCAGAAATTCAAGTAATGGATTACTTGACGAGCCAATGTAAACATCAGAAATATTACTTTCCGGCAACTATATCTTTGCCGCTTTTATGACGATCGGACAGCGCTCAAGTTTTTGTTCTGTTACTGTAAACTATGGGCTAAGTTAAACCGTGGAAGCACAGCATTTTACGCACTAATTCACCCATAAAGATATGCAAGTTATAACTACAACTTTTTAACACATTTTAAATGCTTTACCTGGGCCAGATCTAGTCTGATATAGTGCGAAAAAAGGATACTTTCCAGGTAGTATTTGTCCGATTGTTCCATAGCGGCCATGTTGCTATCTCGGTTGCCAGGCACAGTGCATTGAACACGTCTTTACATTAGAGAGCATAGTTAGGGGAGATAAATCAGTCGGCTCTCCTCTTTTTTTCTACGGGATCAACACTTAGGGAGAGAAAAAAACTTTTAAGAAGAAAACAAACAAAAAATAAAAGCACGTTAGTCTTGTCTTTTTTTTTTTTTTTTTTTTTTTTGCTGCCTCATCTTCCGTGACGCTCCTGTCCCCACCGCTCCCACGCCGCTCGCTCGGATCTCCCCGCCACAGCTATGCCGAGGTTTGTCATGTCTCATCCCCAGGGGCGGAAATCCACAGGGAGCTCATCGACATTAGGCCGCCGCGGGGCCACCAGCCAGAGGGGCCCTGCACTTCTGCTGGGTCACTTTGGTGGTGTTCAGTGGTGCCTGTTCTGAGCTAACATACGCAGGACACCACCTACTAAGCCCCCTACTAACGACAGTATTAGCTCAGTCGCGGAGCCAGACTGAGTGAGTCAACCACCCCAGGTGGCGACACCACCACGTCCCTCAAACGACCCCTCCCCTCGAACATCCAACCCCGAGGGCTTTGACACAAACTCACCACAGGCACAGAAGCGTATGGGGAAACCGAATCTGAGGTCACCATGAGACCAGAGCAACCGGGCCCACGGAATCAGAGGCAATTTTTTCATTGCACGATGATCGATGAGAATGAGGATGATGTAATGATGCTGCTGTGGAGGTGCATATGCTTGGAGACTACTTGACAGGGCTGTACTCTACGCTTACTATCATAATATATCCCGGCGTCAACCGGGCCCGAGAGATACAGACACCTGCAGTGTTGGTCAGGTAATTTGAGCAACACTCTCAAAGTCGCATCCGTAAAGTGGATGAAGCTCGACTGTGTGGTCCCAGTCTCCCCATTGAGCCCACAGCACACTCACTCTGGGTAGGAGCCGACCGGAGCCCGAAAAAATCCCTATGACTCATGGGATTCGAACCCGCGACCTTCCAGTCCGGAATCCAAGACGCTAACCACTGCGCCATGGCGGCTGGTTACGTTAGTCTTGTCTTTGTGTGAACCCATTTTTAACTGATTTGTTTTATAAACGACAAATACTGCTTTGATTTCACATGGAGAAGTACTATTACTGTGGCTCACAAGTGTCATAAATGACAGCAGTTGTGCGTTCCCCAGCTTAACAGACTGGGAGTCGCCCACAATATGCTCTCTGAATCACCCATCCGACCCGAGAATCACTGTAAGACAGCAAAGTACATACTGGATGAAAAATTTGTCTGCATGTCTATTTTCAAATAGGCAGCCATACTCCTGACTTGAGGCTATTTTTCTCTCCCAAAAGCAGAGTGTGATTGAAAGCTTGCCATTGCTGAAGAGGATATCAACATAACATTTTACAACATAACAACATTTTAATGTTTGCATTGGCATTAAGTTGATATCAGTGACTGATATAGCTTTTGGCCTGGGTCAGTAACAGCAAACTAGTGACAGTGACAGTGATAATGACAGTACTGGTGGCTAGTGACAGCGACAGAACTGAAGGCTAGTGACAGTGACAGTACTGGAGGCTAGTGACAGTGACAGTACTGGAGGCTATTTTTTAATATATTTTTATTTATTCTTTTATATCGAGGATAACAGAATAAGCAATCATGTGCTTTTTTTCATCCGGTCCCCGTGTGTATGCAGTTTTGTAAATATTGTCATCTCTTCCCACCGGCACACGATGGCCTACTCTTTCGAAAAGCGGAACAGGATTTAACGTGTGCACAAGATGTTCTGCGTGCGTTCGCACACGGGGCCTCGGTTTTAAAGTCTCATCAAAGGACTTTTGGGGAGAGTGGAGTCAGCACTGATGTTTACTCCAGGAGAAAAATCTCCTCGACCGGACTCGAACCGGGTCGTCAAATTGCCAGCGCAATGTTCTGACCACTAGGCTATCTGTCCCCCAGTGACAGTGACAGTACTGGCGGCTAGTGACAGTGACAGTACTGGAGGACAGTGACAGTACTGGGGGCTAGTGACAGTGACAGTACTGGAGGACAGTGACAGTACTGGAGGCTAGTGACAGTGACAGTACAGGAGGCTAGTGACAGTGACAGTACAGGAGGCCAGTGACAGTGACAGTTCTGGAGGACAGTGACAGTACTGGGAGCTAGTGACAGTGACAGTACTGGAGGACAGTGACAGTACTGGAGGCTAGTGACAGTGACAGTACAGGAGGCCAGTGACAGTGACAGTACTGGAGGCTAGTGACAGTACTGGAGGCTAGTGACAGTACTGGAGGCTAGTGACAGTGACAGTACAGGAGGCCAGTGACAGTGACAGTTCTGGAGGCTTGTGACAGTACTGGAGGCTAGTGACAGTGACAGTACTGGAGGCTAGTGACAGTACAGGAGGCTAGTGACAGTGACAGTTCTGGAGGCTAGTGACAGTGACAGTTCTGGAGGCTAGTGACAGTACTGGAGGCTAGTGACAGTGACAGTACTGGAGGCTATTGGCAGTGACAGTACTGGAGGCTAGTGACAGTGGCAGTGACAGTACAGGAGGCTAGTGACAGTGACAGTACTGGAGGCTAGTGACAGTGACAGTACTGAAGGCTGGTGACAGTGACAGTACTGAAGGCTAGAGGCTTGTGACAGGGACAGTACTGGAGGCTAGTGACAGTGACAGTACTGAAGGCTAGAGGCTTGTGACAGTGACAGTACTAGAGGCTATTGGCAGTGACAGTACTGGAGGCTAGTGACAGTACTGGAGGCTATTGGCAGCGACAGTACTGGAGGCTATTGGCAGCGACAGTACTGGAGGCTAGTGACAGTGACGTTGACAGTACTGGAGGCTAGCGACAGTGGCAGTGACAGTACTGGAGGCTATTGGCAGTGACAGTACTGGAGGCTAGTGACAGTGACGTTGACAGTACTGGAGGATAGTGACAGTGGCAGTGACAGTACTGGAGGCTATTGGCAGTGACAGTACTGGAGGCTAGTGACAGTGGTAGTGACAGTACTGGAGGCTAGTGACAGTGACAGTGCAACCATTTCTTATTTTATTTTGTCTGTTCCTCCCTCTGTTGGATAGGTCAGGTGCTGGAGTCTCATCACTATGGCGATTCTCGGCCATCATAAATTTCTCATGGAGTCATCCTCAACTTTGTTATTCTGTTGTTCTAGGTTTTTTTCTTATTTTTGTTTTGTTGGTATGTTCGCTTGTTTGTCTTATTTCTTCTTCTAACTGAAGACTTTATTACAAAAATGAAAATATGTAGGTATTTTCATACTGTACTTTGGTAGGATCCCCAAGCGTAAGGCACAAAGATTCATTAGGTGCTTATTTTCTCCTATTCAATTTATTTCAACATATATTCTAAGCATATTTTCTTTCTCTTTTTATCATCGTCTTTTGAGGGCAGCTTCAAAAGGCCACAGGTATATCAAATATTCCTTTGAATGCAACTGACACTTTTAAATTCTGAAAACTGTCTTGTTGTAAGGTACCACAGCAGGTGGAGCTTCAATCACCGCCGGGACCTCTGGTGAGAGCTAATCCAGGAGCCGAAACTCGAGTCAGGTCAGGCCAAAGGCATGGTTCTTAACTTAAAAATACCTAAAATACTGCCACTGATAGACATTATTCCCTAGAATTTATTTTGATTTCTTTTTTTTTTATATAAGTCATTTTCAAAATGATTAAGAAGTTGGTACTTGCACTTGTTTTTTCTCCACTTTTTTTTCCTCAATAGTACTTTGGTAGGTACGGTTTTTTGTGTGTTATTTGTTTCTGTAATTCATGACTATCGTTCTTGTCACAGAAAAATGCAGATTTGAGGTTCTGTTTGTATACACAGAACAAGCATCTATACACATCTGCAAGTTCACATACAAACACACTTTGCACATGTACATGTGTTTGTGCTGCATGTATATGATGGGATACCATAGAAGTAATGAGTTATCTTTACTATACATGTATAACCTTTCAAACATTTTGTGTAGCAGTTCATTTTACAAGGACAGGTGTATCTGACTAGGTTTTGAACAATCCTCCCAGAGTCATGTGGTTGAAGAGGGGACAAGATAGCCTAGTGGTTAGAGCATTGTGCTAAGATCCGACAGCCCGAGTTCCAGCCACCATCAATCAAAGCACCCACCCATTTGAGAGAAGTTTTACCCTGGAGCTAACATTAGTGCCAACTCCACTTCCCTAAAAGCCATTTGTATGAGACTATAAACCGAGGTCCCATGCGCAAACACACAGAATGTCTTGCACACATGTTAAAATTTTTACAACATTTTGAAGTGATTTTGCATCACACTCTGTAGATTTAAACGCATTCTTTGTGGAACTTATTGCCATTGTGTAAGTAGTGCTTGAATTCTTTAAAGAGTACATATCTTTGTGTATGTTTATTTCCAACAGGCATTTGAGTACCTTTGAATGGGTCCGAGAGTTGTTTGCATATGTTTGAGGGACCGATTGATAACATGTGAATGTAAGGGGGGGGGGGGGAGAGGGAGGGAGGAGAGAGAGAGAGAGAGGAGAGAGAGAGAGAGAGAGAGAGAGAGAGAGAGAGAGAGAGAGAGAGAGAGAGGAGGGCAAGGCAAGGCAAGGCAAGGCAAGGCAAGGCAAGGCAAGGCAAGGCAAATTCTTTTATTCGAGGATAACAGATAAGCACTTAGGGATAACATCAAGATAAAAAGATACTATACAATAAAACTGTATGCAGTACCAAACATACAAGAAATAAGGACACTATATATAATAAGGTAATAAAAATGCACTCATTCAGAAGACGAAAATCAGAAGTCACAATAAAATAATTTTGATTATTAAAGAAAAAAAATGCACTAATAGATAAGGAGCAAACAAAAGAACATAATGAAATAGACAACTGAAAACATCAATCCACCACCACCTATCCATAAGTTATACAAGTCATATAAATCATACATTTGGATAAAAGGGGAAAAAAATTAACTAATATCCTTATTGGATGGGGGGGGGAAGAAATACTACCAATAAAAAAATTACATAAAACATCCCAAGATGTTTAAAAGAATTAGCATAACATTTTTATAAATTGGATAATGATTTACACACACAGACACAGACACAGACACAGACACAGACACACACACACACACACAGGGGTTCGCATGCATGTCATCAATGAAGTTCATTCTAAAGAAAGTATATGCCCGATTTTAAATAAAATCATTTAATGGAGCACAAGAGGAATCCATCCACTGTAAGGCATAAATTTTGGGACATATATGTTCTACTTATGATTATGGTCATAAAAAAATCATGTTCATAACCATTTTGTAATCACAATGGACATAGTTATTCAGCCTACTTGATAAGATCATTAATTAAAAGTTTACACAAAATCAACTGCATTCGAGACGTGGGTATTAAATTATACAAAATATGAATGAAACATTTCTCAATATGGATGGTAACAGAGAGAGAGAGAGAGAGAGAGAGAGAGAGAGAGAGAGAGAGAGAGAGAGAGAGAGAGAAAAGAGAGAGAGAGAGAGAGAGAGAGAGAGAGAGAGAGAGAGAGGAGAGAGAGAGAGAGAGAGGAGAGAGAGAAGGCACGGCAAGGCAAGGCAAGGCAAGGCAAGGCAAGGCAAGGCAAGGCAAATTCTTTTATTCGAGGATAATAGATAAGCACTCGTGTGCTTTTTTACATCCAGTCCCCGCCCTTTTCAGGGATAACATCAAGATAAAAAGATAACCTCAATTAAACAACAACAATTATAATGATCCAAATACCAAGAGCAAGAAACCATAAGTATCAAACAACAGGTAAGAAATAAGACAGAGATACAATAATACGGTAATGATATGAAAAGGCACTCATTCAGAAACGAATATCAGAAGTAGGAATCAATGATGATTTTGATTTGAATAATAAAAAAGCGCAATATTTAAAGAGTAAACCTGAGAATATGATAGCTTAAATGACTTGAAACATCAATCCACCACCATCTATCATCAAGTTATAAAAGACATAACATTTGGAAAAAAAGGGGAGAAGGGAAAAAAATAAATAAATAAAAATGAAATCAAATATAAAAAAGAAGAAAAAGAAAACAACAGAAACCAAACAAACAAAAAAACAAACGATAACAACAACAACAATAACAACATCAAACTAACAAACACCCTCGCGCATGCGCGCGCACACACAGACACAGACACACACAGACACAGACACACACAGACACAGACACAGACACAGACACACACAGACACACATACACGCACACACTCTCACTCACTAGTCAAGCAATTATATCAGGTTACAATGTCATCCATACTACATTCATATTTCATGCTTAAAAATAATAAAAAATAATAATTAAAAAAATAAAACCAGTGAAAAAACTGGAAAAAAACATCCTAAGAATTGATACACAATATATCAACAAGTAAATGACGTAAATCATGACATTTTCATGAGAGGGGAGACGAAAAAAATGACGGAAACAAAAAACAAAGTTCAAAGAAAACAACAACAACTAAAAATAAAAAACAACAATGACAAAAACAACCAAGTAAACAGATACATACACATATGCACGCACGCGCGCGCGCGCAGGTTTGCGGCGACATGTCATCAATAAACTTCATTTTAAGGGAAATATGTGCCTGTGTTTAGATTATTCATGTAACCGAACACAAGGTAATCATGATGGATATAGTTATTGAGCTTACTTGTAAAGATTATTAATGAAAAAGTTTACACAGAGAGAGAGAGAGAAGAGAGAGAGAGAGAGGAGAGAGAGAGGAGGAGAGAGAGAGAGAGAGAGAGAGAGGAGAGAGAGAGGAGAGAGAGAGAGAGAGAGAGAGAGAGAGAGAGATGGAGTTGTTTTAAGGAAGATGGAGTTGTGCAACACTCCTATTTTTATCAGAAAAGTCAGTTGGGGAGTCAAGTGCCAGTGGTGTGTGCTCACCAATTCATTACTTAGGCATATATTTATAAATTTTATATAAAAAATTATATACAGGGATATTATAAATTAAAAAAACAGGAAAAAATGTCAGCAATACTGATTACAGTAAACATCTTGCTTTGTTGATCCTATATAGGAACAAGCCACATTTTCTCCACTTGTTCAGATGGACAGGCTAAGATTAATTTCATCATCATCTATGATACAGGTAATCAAAAGTTTTCATCATCACATATGACACAGGTAATCAAATTGGATTATAAAAGTTTATCTGCACCTTTGTACATTTTCAGATGGGATTCTAGAACCACCTTAACTGGGTTTCGGGTTAAAAAAAATTCTATTTTTTAATGAAGTGTACAAACAGAACAATGCACTCACTAATAATACTTTTAACCCAAAGCAAAAAACTTTATTTGCTACTGGCAAATGGGGTTTTCAATTCGCCCTTTCATGGAATAAAATCAAAAACAAAAAAAAACTTTAAATGCAATACATCTTGAAATATACATAAAACTAGTTTTGACCCTGAAATAACAGGAAGGGGGGAGGGCAGTTAAAGCGGAATGCATTAACTACTTAACTTTAAAAAAAAAAAAAGGTCTACAAGCTACCATGTATAGCAACTCTGAGAATTTCACATAAAGATAGATTAAATACATGTATGGAATGTAAAAATATGGGTATTACATGGACTGGTGACATGCAACTATATCAATTACACAACTGCTCAAATGAGGCTGAGAAACCTGATGCCTCCAAAATAAATACTGAAACATCAAACAACAACAAACATTACTGAATGTGTAAATCTAAGTAAATGTTGAAACAATTAAAAAAAAATACTGAATATGTAAATCTAAATAGAGGTTGAAACAAACAAAAAACCCATTACCATACCAAACATGTAAATCTAAAAGCATTGTCATTCATTCAAGGAAGGGCAATGTTATGTTTTGAAAAAAATAAAGTTTTATCGGGTCAGACTTAGCAATATTACCATGCTTGCTGTTTACACAGAAGAAAAAAATAAAGTCAAGCAATCCAATGGTGGAAGAAACAAGAAACCCACGTCTCTTACAGTTGGGGAATAGATGAGCCCAGGACAGGAAAATGCTTCATGATTAATACCATAAAGTCTCTACAAACTTTAACAAGAATAATATCAGGCTATGTTGGAATAATGTCTATCGCTATAGTGGGTAACAAAGCAGCTGACAGAAAACCCGAACTCTACCATCTACAGTGAAAAGAAAAAGGGTATAAGCAATGAACTGCTTCACTTTGTGCTCAGTACTTCAAATTAAGTACCAAAAAAATAATGATAAAAGGAAATCACTTTTGGTAGTTAAGTCCAAAGAACCTATGCAAACTGTTTCAAAATCAAAACAAAATATCCAAGACCTGAATGACAAGCAGAGAAAAATGAATGCTTTACATAAAAGACAAGCTGTTCACCAGCATTTCTTGCTGAAATATGTTTTTCCTCCACTTGAACAAACAAAGGGATAGCAAAAAAACCCAATAATACAGCCAAGTATTTAGTACAACTGCTTGTAGACAGTCTATGACCAATCACTAAAAATTAAATTACACACACACACACACTCACTCACAACACACACACACACATGCTCGCGCACACACGCACGCAGGCACATGCACACGCACACACACCCACACACACACCCACCCACACACACCCACACCCACCCACAACACACCACACCACATCACACCACACCCACACCCACACATGCTAAACCATTGTCTAGTTTTACACAACCCAGGTTATATAAGAGCACAAGTAAAAACAAGAGGGCAGGCTGAACAAAACAAAACCCACAACCTGTACCACACTGATATCACAGTGATTTGCCATAATACACTACAAAACTTGCTGCAATGCAGTTTAAGAATACACCCATTTCAAATGAAGTCAAGTCTTGCCAATACAAAAGATTATCATTTCTTATCTATTTCTTCTTTCCTTCTCAATTTTTTTTTTTTTTTTTTTTTTTTTTGGTTGGCGTTTTTGATTTGTTGTTTCGAGTTACATTGTGGGTCCAAATGTTTTTCCCACTTTTTATTCTATCTATCTCGATCCCATTGTCTGGCGACCGTGGGGGCACCCCTGAAGACTTGACAACAAGTTCCCTCCATTCCTCTCTGTTCTGCCTTTCTCAAAATTTGGCTGAGTTCTTTTAATTCAGATTTTTTTTAACCCTAAAAAAAGGGCTTTGTTAGAGTGCACTTGTGCCGATGACAAATTAAAGACTGCTGGGACATATGCAAATTGAGTTATCTATAAATGGGCTGGGAGTGAAATAACTTGGGTGATGGGCATGTCCCTGACATATGGCACAAAGGAAATATAACAGGACACGCCAATACGAGACATCTACAAGCTTACAAAATATGATACGCAAAATGTCATGATTGGTGTACCTCAGAGCTCAAGCCAAGAAACAAAACCAAAAAAATACACATTATAGAATGAAAGGCAGAAACGGTTTTCTAGGGCCAAGATTTGTAAAATAACAAAAGTGGGGAAAATGCCTTTTCCAATGCAAGGTCATTAAAATGTACACAGAAGATTTTTTTCATTTAAATTCTGCAATTTTCTCTTTCATTTGACATTTTAATGCTTTCTCCACCTTCAACCTTTCCCAAGTTAAGATTTTTTTTAAGTCGATTTTGGTTACAGCTATAAATCCAGTACTTTTGTTAGATTTTTTTGTAAACTTTACACAAACACTGAACTTTCATGTTATTTTAGTAACCTATTTTTTAACCACTTAGCAGGCCCCAACACACACACACACACACACACACACACCACACACACACACACACACACACACACAAACCTTGCAGTACACCTTGCGCACACATTAAAACCTGTTCTGCTATTAGGTAGAGTTGGCCATTCTGTGCCATTGGGAACGGATGACAAAATCAACAAGACTGCACACACACAAAAGGACTTGATGTGAAAAAAATTTTTTTTAATTTAAACCATACAAGTGCTTATGCCATTATCCTCGAAATAAAAAAAAAAGAAACACACACACAGAGAAAGAAATTGTCCTGGCTGCACAAAATAGCATACACTGATAATGACGAATACCACAGATTTTCCTGAAGCACAACTTGCAATTCACACACACACACACACACACACACACACACACACACACACACACACACTCTTACACACCCCACACAACACAAACACACAAACCACCACAAACACACAACACACACACAACACGAACACACACACACTCTCACTGACTTGAATATACTGTCTACATCTTTTTCATGGCAGCCTTTGTCACACATCCTTGCCGTCTCCCAGTACCTTCCCCTCTATTTAATAATGTTTTCTAAAACTAGTGCCCCTTTTTTTCAAATAAATTTTTCTAAAATGCTCACCCTGCCACCATCCCCCCCCCCCTCCCTCTCCAAATGATTAATTGATCATGCATTCTATGTAACCAGTACTGTTTTTAAATCTATTTTTTCTAGCATTCTATGTAACCAGTACTGTTTTTAAATCGATTTTTTCTAGCATTCTATGTAACCAGTACTGTTTTTAAATCGATTTTTTCTAACATGCTCCCCACCAAATATAAAACAAAACAAATATATATATATATATATATAACACTTTTATAAAAAATTTGCCACCCTCACTTGAACCTTATCAAAGTTTAACTGCCTGCCCCCTATCCCTATCCTAAGTTGTTACATCTCTTTCCCCATCCCTATCTACCAGATCACTCCAACAACCTCCACCCCCCCCCCCTCTTTCCTAGCATCCTTTACCCTAAAATTCCAGCACCCTTTTCCTAACCAATCCAAAATAAAAACTGAATGCCCATTGTGACGGCAGGGCCAGCAAAGACTGAATCCAATGGAGAATGAGAATCATGTCAATGTCATTGGCTGAGGTGGCAGCTTTCATCGCACGTGGTGATGCCAACAGGAAGACATTGTGTCAGCTTGTTCCATTTATCTGCCTGCCTTTCGTGTCCACATGCGGGGCCAGGGTTAGGGTTGAGGTTAGTGTTAGGGCTAGTGTTAAAAGTCAACAGCATGCAAGGGTCGTCTGTCAGCTGGTCGGTCTGAATGTTAGAATGCTGCATGTGGACACAATAGCAGGCAGACAAATGGTATGTAGCTGTAGACACAATGGTACACAGCTTGCAAAAGCATGGAGCTTTAAATCAAAATCCAGAATCCTATCAACAGCTAAGGCTGTGCACTGGACTTCAGTGTTCACAAATTTCCATTGGACTTCAGTGTTTACAATGACTTCAGTGTCCGCAAATTTCCTCTGAACTCTAGTGTCTGCAAATTTCCTTTGAACTCTAGTGTCCACAAATTTCCTTTTAACTCTAGTGTCCACAAATTTCCATTGAACTCTAGTGTCTGCAAATTTCCATTGAACTCTAGTGTCCGCAAATTTCCTTTGAACTCTAGTGTCCCCAAATTTCCTTTGAACTCTAGTATCCACAAATTTCCATTGAACTCTAGTGTCTGCAAATTTCATTTGAACTCTAGTGTCTGCAAATTTCCTTTGAACTCTAGTATCCACAAATTTCCTTTGAACTCTAGTGTCCCCAAATTTCCTTTGAACTCTAGTGTCCCCAAATTTTCTTTTAACTCTAGTGTCCGCAAATTTCCATTAAATTTCGGCGTCTACAAATTTCCAGTTTTGCTGTCAAAGGTTATTTCAGGCCTAAGACATTTTTCGAAGAAATTGCATCCATTAAAGAAAAGAGTCCAAAATAATGTAAGAAAAATCTATCAGCAAGCCCTTTTTCCTATCCTCACTGCTCAAACTGTGCATCCATGCCCCTCCTAAACACCCCTTTCCCTTCTAGCCTCTCCTTCAAACCCACTATCTCCTCCCACAACTGCCCCCTTTACTTTACACACACACACACACTTTTTTTTAATTACACACACACACACACACAACACACACACACACACACACACACACACACACACACACACACACACACACACACACACACACACACAACAACAACACATACACAACACAAAAACACAACACAACACAACATACCACACCACACACCACACCACACACTACACCACACTACACACTAATGTTTTATGAAAAACAATTTTTTTTAAAGCTTATACTACTATTAAGTCTAATTGATGTTCTTGATATTGCAGTGCACTCAGGAATACTTCTGGAAAATCAGATTTGTTCACAATACTGAAACTTGTTACCGGTTCTGCTAACATAATCTTCAGGCGAACTACCCTCTCAGATCTTGCATTATGCAATGACGTCAGCGGTGGCCAAAGCGTAAATTTGTATATTTTTAACAGATGTTTTAGTACATATTTCTACTTCAGCCAAAATCAATGGCTATTTTTTCTTTTCATTTCTTGGCTAGAGCTCCGAGGCTTACCAATGATGAGATTTTGTGTATAATACCGTTTTTCCCCACAAGTAAGGTAGCTGCATTCTGACTTTGGGGATAAACCAAAGTAATGAACAAAATACATTAAAATGCCATATGGAAAAAATAACACTGCAGAATGGACATCCTGTGCCCATCCCAATGTTTACAATATTACTACAACAGCTTGGGTCGCTAAAGCCAACATCAATACAGGCAAAAAAATGTCAAACGGCCTCTGAAAATTTTTTAAATGCTTACAGACTTTCTTAGAAAGGCAGGAGAATGGACTGGGAAGGCAAAAAGAAACAAAGAGTGATTGAAAAGAGGAAATTTCTTACTCTGGCAAGGCAATGGAAACTTTAAACTGTGTGTGTGTGTGTGTGTGTGTGTGTGTGTGTGTGTGTGTGTGTGTGTGTGTGTGTCTGTGTGTGTGTCTGTGTGTGTGTGGGGGGGGGGGGGTGTAGATTGTGTGTGTGCATGTGTGTGTGTGTGGGGGGGGGGGTAGATTGTGTGTGTGTGTGTGTGTGTGTGTGTGTGTGTGTGTGTGTGTGTGTGTGTGTGTGTGTGTGTGTGTGTGTAGATTTTTTGTGTGTGTGTGTAGATTTTGTGTGTGTTTGTGTGTGTGTAGATTTTGTGTATGTGTGTGTGCGTGTGCGTGTCACTGTGTGTGTGTGCAAGTATCCCATATTGTGCAGACATTCCATAAGCCTACTACTTAATGATATAGAAAAGGGGTGGGTGGGGAGTTCTACTGATATCAGTCTCATAACTATCAAAGACTGGCATTTTCAGGAAGGAAAACTCTGAAAGAGTACTCTGGCGGGTAGGCAATTCTACTATGTGCAGAAGATTTCTATCAAGGCATCACTGTTGATATCACATAAGGGATTTACAGAGGCAAAGTGTAACAAAACAACAACAAAAAAGTAAAGGTCTTCCCATAACCTATGTGGTTGTAGGGGAGCAAGGTATTAGAGGCTTCAGCTTCTCTAGAGGCCAACATACCGATGGCGGCTTATCTCCTCTCCCTCACCAATTTACCTTCCCTGATCCTAAAGAGGGCAGGTACCCATTTGCAGCTGGGTGAACTGGTGGACTTGTACTGAAGCCAAGGTGTATGAACAGTCACCCATGGAAGAGGTGACCATGCTCTATGCTGCTTAACCTTGGCTTGGGGAGATCAGGTGCAGCCCAAGTGTAGCATCCTGCAAAAGACACTGTCATTTCACTGTCAACATATTTTTCAAAATCTTGAAATAGTATTTGAATATGGTGCTATTTTCTTTTATTTGAATTCTAAATACCAGTATTAGGTCTAGTTTTATTGAACATTTATATATCCACATTTTCTTCACAGTAAAACCATCAACTTGTATGACTGTTCTATAAAAAAAAAACCTGTAAAAAAAATTATATATCCTTAAACCCCATGAGAGGTCCTTGCTTGCATGAATCAAAGAGGCAGGGAAGGTTTATTATCATAGCTGAATAAATAAAATGAAATAAATATTCCCAATAAAATGGTAATGCATAAAGATGAACCATTCTTGTCATCCCTTGGCTACAGTTCTGGGTTCACCTAGGCTAATGAGATTTGTGTGTAGGCAACCATTTTTTGCCCTTCACTAAGGAAGCCGCATTCCGACCTTGGGGGCTATGTCTAAACACGGCATCAAAATGCATGCATTTTCTCTTTTGTCATCTGTGCACACAATGGCTTACTCTTCCAAAGACGCCAGATGTTTTGCATGCTTTTGCACAAGGGGTCTCGGAATAAAGTCTCATCCAAACGACTGACTACACAATTACAAAAGTCATAATTACCAACACCGAAAATCCTAAAAGTTGAATGAAAACAATCATTTTCTTTATGTGACCACTTTTTTTTTTTTAACTATATCAACTTCACAATAATTTTATACAGATATTGAATAAGTTGATAAATTTTCATAATGAAAATGTTGACAAAGAAGACATACACATTTAAAGATGCAATATTGGCAGATTTTACTTCCAATGATTCATGAGCTTGAGGAAACATTATGTTTATTGCATGTTAAATCAATGTGATTCTTTCTTGTGGATTAGCTGATGGATACTCACACTGTGACCGTGTGTCAGAAGGGTTGGGGGGAGTGGGGGAGGGGGGGGGCGAGGGGGTATTTAGCATTTGCTAACTAACTTTAAGGCAAAACGCAAACACTGAGTAATCTATTAAAAAATATCTTTGTAAATTCTAAAAATAATTACTTCTCCTTTTGCTGACCTTGTGTACTTTTTAAGAACTATGAAAATTTTATGCCAAGGGAAGTAATATACGCACACCTACTACGTACATGATTTTTTAAAATTCCTTTTTTTTTCCTCACCAAATCCATAAAAACGCTAAAAAAAAAAATAATAAATAATTTTTAATCCACAGACATTTCTACACATAACAAAAACTGTTTTCCATATCAAATGTAGTAAAGTGGTATGGGAGGGGAAAAATCAAAGTGAGCAGAGAATCATCGTTCTCAACTCGGTTATAGCTGTTAAGGTTCACCATGTGCTGATGTCCCCACAAAAAAAATTTGCAAAAGCTTCATTCTTAAAATTCTTAACAGCAAAACTACTGAATGCAATCTCTTGCAACAAAATTCTACATGGCGTCCCAGGACTTCCTTTCCAAAGACCCTCCTTTTGCAACTGCATTGTGAGATATGCCATAGCGAAAGCTGTTGACCAACTACCGGCCATTCGTCTTGGTCAATCCAGTATTAAAAATGGAAATCTGATCAGTCAATTACAGTCGATGCACACAGCATTGGGTTAAGATCAACTTCACTCTGACATGTGTCTGGTTTTATCAATCTGAGACAGATGTATGACTTTTTTTTTAAAATAAGGCCAAAATAGCGCATTACAATTTAGTCGAGATGTGAAATATATTGCAAGTTTTTAGTTAACATATCTGAGAATGATTTTCAGCCTGCATAATACCTGGAATAGTGGAGCACCAGGTGAATTTTCTTACCTGTAATTCGTCCAGTAGTGAAGACCATGTCTTCCTGGCTCCACGTCATGCAGGAAGGCAAGATGTCAGCGATGCATGAAACATGGCAATGTTGAACAGTGGACTGGCTGATGATCAATGGACTGGCTGATATGGTAGACCAGTGTTTCATGGTGCTGAAATCAACTGAACCACTCCAGCTCAATATGGTACCTGGTAAAACACACATCACAAAGATCAAAACATGAAAAGTCCTACAAAAAGTCATAAGACAATGTACAAATGATAAAGTCACAAACAGTTCACCAGTGTGAGGACATGGTGACAGATAATAATTGTGCCTGAGATTTCTAAGACCGCTCACCCACTGTCAGTTCTTCCCCTTTATCATCATCAGTGATCGATGGGTATTATTGGAAAGCGTTCTACAAAAATTTTCTACAAAAAAAAAAAAAAAATACATTATGACTTTTGGGCATTTTTGCACACACAGATATTTTACACAAGAACTTTTGGTCTATAATAGCAAATTTTTTATGAGCCTCTAATACCGCAGCATTGTTTTCACTAAATCATATAAAAGGCTGACTTAAATTATAAGAAAATCTCTTGATCTGCATAACACTTTAAAATAGCTGAACAGCACGTAAGTGAAATTCTCACCTTGACTTTGTCCAGAGGTGAGGTACATGTCTTGTTTGCACATCATGCAGGTAGGCATGACATGGCTTTGGCAGCATTTCCAAGTGGACTTGGCTGACAGGAGGTAACAGTGCCAAACCGGGATGGTCTTGACAGATACTGTTCTCCATCACATAGTACCTGACAAAACAGTTTGCATACCAAAGATTAGAACTGAAAAAAAAACGCACATATAATAACTACAAACAGAATAGCAGAAACAAATGATGAACACATGACTTGCAAAGACAAAAAAAAAAAAAAAAACCAAACCACCATGGAGGCATCCATTTTAAGGAATTTTACCCTGGAGTTTTGTTTGGGGGGGGGGGGGGTTGTTTTGTTTTTATTTACCCTGGAGTTAACATCAGTATTGACTCCACTCCCCTAAGTCCTTTGGATGAGACTATAAACAAAGGCCACATGTGCATGCGCACAAATAACACACATTAAAATCCCTTCTGCCTTTCAAAAGAGTACGCCATTTCGCGCCTGTAAAATGCATGACAACTTTTTAAAAAAATGCATGCACAAAGGTATCATCCTTTAACACCATCTCCAAAGTCAAAATGCAGTTACTTTAATGGTGGGTAAAAACAGGTGCAAATGCAAAATTTCTAATCGAAGAACAAAAAAACAAAAACAAAAAAATTTACTGTCGATTGATAATTGGAAATTTCAATATGCCTCTGATCTCACTGCTTTTTTGTTGGTAAAGAATTTTTTTTTAATGTACAGAACCAATGCATCTCTTGTTGATTTGAAGAGAATCTATGTTCAGATTGCATGACACTTTAAATAGCTGAACAACAGATAAGTGAAATCCTTACCTTGGATTTGACCAGAAGGGTAGTACATGTTTTGTTTCCAAGCCATGTGGGCAGGCATGACATGGCTGTGGCAGCATTTCCAAGTGGTCTTGGCTGACAGGAGTTGACAGTGCCTGATGGTGGTGGTCTTGACAGGTACTGCCCATCACATGGTTCCTGGTAAAACAGTACATACCAAAAATTTAAAATTTGAGGGAAAAACAACCAAAAGAGTAACAGATAAAAAATGAATTAAAAAAACTAGCAAAGTCAAACTACTGTGACTGACCCTATGCCAAAGGCATTTCAGACCTGTTAACTCCTGTCAGTTAAAAAAAATATTTTAACAAATTAATAAAATAAAATAAAAACTCCTGTCAGTTAATCTCCTTGATTTTAGAACACCAGTGATTAACAATTTTTGTCAAATTAAATTCCAATTAAATACAGATGTTGGGGGGGGGGGGGGTAAATTGCACACACAAAAAACTTCGCCACTTCTTGAACGCGACACACCTCATTGTGGAATTGCTACTGCCACATTTGCAGCTGCCAACAACTAAAGCTCTTTACAAACATGAAACAAGCGAAAAGCTAACCAGCATCTTATCTCAAACTGCTTATCACCCTGAAGACCATAACGGTCATTTCAGGGCTGTCACACCATTCACTTCATGTTTAGATGTAAAAGATTCTAGTCCTGTCAAATTTTTTTTTCAGGTTGTTACAGCCCTATCAGCCATGAGGGCCCCATCAGGGATGTCACCTTAAAAATTAAATGCCAACCTGAAAAAATATATTACTTTGTTTTACAGCAACCCCCTACCGCACCCCTAATCACTTTTCAAGAGAAATGCCAGTTAACTTTTTCTTAGATATTGACCTACAGTGCACCATCAAAATGTCAAGTCAAGTCAAAACACTTTTAATCATCCCTAAAAAAAAAAAAATTTTAAACAAAACTTTAATCATCCCTGAAGGGCAATTACAGTACTGACAGGCATATTGATATGAATCATAAACGACACAACATAGCTACATTGTAGCTATTTGTTCAAACATTATATGCTTCAAATATGTGGTACCGTGTATGACACTGACAAGACTTTACATCTTATGTACTTACGTATACAGGATTTTGATGATGGCACCAATGCTGTGGGACACACATGCAGGGTTTTCTTCTTCTCCCAATGATGGCAACACTGCTGAGGTAGTTTCACATGCAGGGTTTTCTTCTGATGACGACGGCAACAATAATAGCTAGTTTCACATGCAGGGTTTTCTTCTGATGACGACGGCAACAATAATAGCTAGTTTCACATGCAGGGTTTTCTTCTGATGACGACGGCAACAATAATAGCTAGTTTCACATGCAGGGGTTTTTTTCTTCTGATAATGATGGCAACACAAATGAGCTAGTTTCACATGCACTGATGCAGGGTTTTCTCCTGGTGATGATGATGCCAACACTAATGAGGTAGTTTCACATGCAGGGTTTTCTTCTGATGACGGCACCAACACTAATGAGGTAGTTTCACATGCAGATTTTCTTTTTCTCCTGATAACGGCAACAATAATAGTTTCACATGCAGGGTTTTCTTCTGATAATGGCATTAATGCTAAGGTAGTTTCACATGCAGGATTTTCTTCTTCTCCTGGTGACGGCAACAATACTGAGAGTTTCACATGCAGGGTTTTCTTCTGATGATGATGGCAACAATAATAGCTAGTTTCACATGCAGGGTTTTCTTTTTCTCCTGGTGACGGCAATGATAATAGCTAGTTTCACATGCAGGGTTTTCTTCTGATGATGATGACGGCATCACTAATGAGGTAGTTTCACATGCAGATTTTCTTCTTCTCCTGATAATGGCAACAATAATAGTTTCACATGCAGGGTTTTCTTCTGATGATGATGATGATTATGGCAACAATAGTAGTTTCACATGCAGGGTTTTCTCCTGGTGACGGCAACAATAATAGCTAGTTTCACATGCAGGATTTTCTTCTTCTTCTGATGACTGCACCAATGCTGATCGACACACGCAGGTTTTCTTAAGAGTTCTCATGATGTCTGCACCAAGGCTGAGGTCCCATTCCCCCAAACGTCAGTATGATCCACATGATGACTTTATCGCCCCATTAAAACTCCCATGGAATAAAGACAGGCAGGAGGGATTAGGACACTTTGCAAGTGTCAGGGGGTGACGGAATCGCAATCGCTCATAAAAATTGTGTCAATGTTTGCGATAGCTCATAAAAATTGTGTCAATGTTTGCGATCGCTCATAAAAATTGTCAATGTTTGCGATCGCTCATAAAAAACCATGTCAATGTTCGCGATCGCTCATAAAAATTGTGTCAATGTTCGCGATCGCTCATAAAAAATCGTGTCAATGTTCGCGATCGCTCATAAAAATTGTGTCAATGTTCGCGATAGCTCATAAAAATTGTGTCAATGTTCACGATCGCTCATAAAAATTGTGTCAATATTCGCGATAGCTCATAAAAATCGTGTCAATGCCTTCGAAGGTGGAGTTTTCTCAACACCAGCATCACTGTCACCATGATTGCTCAACTTTGATCCCCTGGCTGTTTTATATACTTTTTAGGTTTAGACTAATTTTTATATCTATTTTTTATATCTATTTTGTTTTATTTCACTATTCCTTTTTTTTTTTAATCTATTATTTGGATTCATGTAAAAGTTCATTATGCCTGGTTTTGGTTGCATTACTTATTTTTTTATTTTGTTCATCTTATTTTATTGATTTTTATTCTCTTAATGTTTATATTCTACATTTTATTTCTTTATTCTATTTTATTTTTTTTAAGCAAGAGGTGTTGAAGCAATCTGAAATTTGGTGCCCAGTGATTGAAGGCAACTGACAACAGTCGCACGGCAAACCTAAAACGGAACATCTGCGGCAACATTTCATCCAAATGGACGCGAAGATACAGGGTGACCAGAGTCACTTCCCTGTATGAGCAGTGGAAACACAGGCTTCACAGGCTGTGTTTTTCAACATGCCTGTCAGCTGTGCGAGGCTGCATGGCCGGTGCCTCTGCATGTCTGCCTCTTTGTATGTTCAACATTAATTGAACAATTTTCTGCAATTTCTCACTGCTCTTGCAAGTTTCAGCCCCCTGAAGTGTCAAAAACGCAAACGCAAAGTGAAGTAGTACGGATATATCATATGGACATCTGGACTGGCCAAGACTGTCCTACAGGGAATGTTCAAGAAGGGAGATGAAGAGAAAGAAAATGATGGGGAAATAACATGAGAGAGGACTGTCCTTGAGTGGAACCACATACTACAGAAAGTTGAGAACCACAGGGAGTGGAGGAAGCCGGTTCCAAAATCTTCAGTGGTGCCCCAACAGTCCACTAGACTGTGGGATAAGTGAAGGTGACGGTGACTCGGCTGCAAAAGTTTCAAATGTTTCGTAAGAGCTGCACTTCGGTCTTAGAAGACCTGGAAACCTGCAACTGACTTCATCAGTCAAGACGACGGGCACTGGGACATTATAACATCCCAATTTTTAAGGCCATAACACGTGCTGGCCTGTGCTTCAGATTGCAAGAGCTAAAGCCTTCAGGGCTTGTAGTGTTTCCTTTGTCCTCCTCCATTTGATACCCTTTACCCCGGGGCCTAACAGAGCAATAACGCCACCTGTGGATCAATACATACATTGGTTCAGAGGTCTGGTACCCTAGCAGAGGCATCCATCCGGAGCCCTTGCTGACAAGTTCTGCTGGGAGTGTTGAGGGCATTTGTTGAAGATGACGATGGATGGTTCCTTGCATGCGAGGATCATGGGAAGACAGCTGGTTTCAGTTTCCACAAGCCCTCCGGTGTCTGAAGATGATCAAGGGAAGACAGGTGATGGTTTCACTTTCTACAAGCCCTCAGGTGTCTGAAGATGATCAAGGGAAGACAGGTGATGGTTTCACTTTCTACAAGCCCTCAGGTGTCTGAAGATGATCAAGGGAAGAAAGGAGGGTTTCAGTTTCTACAAGCCCTCAGGTGTCTGAAGACGATTATGGGAAGACAGGTGATGGTTTCACTTTCTACAAGCCCTCAGGTGTCTGAAGACGATTATGGGAAGACAGGTGATGGTTTCACTTTCTATAAGCCCTCAGGTGTCTGAAGACGATTATGGGAAGACAGGTGATGGTTTCACTTTCTACAAGCCCTCAGGTGTCTGAAGACGATTATGGGAAGACAGGTGATGGTTTCACTTTCTACAAGCCCTCAGGTGTCTGAAGATGATCAAGGGAAGAAAGGAGATGGTTTCACTTTCTACAAGCCCTCAGGTGTCTGAAGATGATTATGGGAAGACAGGTGATGGTTTCACTTTCTACAAGCCCTCAGGTGTCTGAAGACGATTATGGGAAGAAAAGAGATGGTTTCACTTTCTACAAGCCCTCAGGTGTCTGAAGACGATTATGGGAAGAAAGGAGATGGTTTCACTTTCTACAAGCCCTCAGGTGTCTGAAGACAATTATGGGAAGACAGGTGATGGTTTCACTTTCTACAAGCCCTCAGGTGTCTGAAGACGATTATGGGAAGACAGGTGATGGTTTCACTTTCTACAAGCCCTCAGGTGTCTGAAGACGATTATGGGAAGAAAAGAGATGGTTTCACTTTCTACAAGCCCTCAGGTGTCTGAAGACGATTATGGGAAGAAAAGAGATGGTTTCACTTTCTACAAGCCCTCAGGTGTCTGAAGACGATTATGGGAAGAAAAGAGATGGTTTCACTTTCTACAAGCCCTCAGGTGTCTGAAGATGATTATGGGAAGACAGGTGATGGTTTCACTTTCTACAAGCCCTCCGGTGTCTGAAGACGATTATGGGAAGAAAGGAGAGGGTTTCAGTTTCTACAAGCCCTCAGGTATCTGAAAATTATGGGAAGAAAGGAGATGGTTTCAGTGTCTACAAGCCCTCTGGAGACTGAAGAGGCCGATGTCTGAGGAGCACATTCTGTTGCATGCTGGGCAGATGAAGGAAGGAACTGGTGCTGGTTGGTCCTTTGGTCCCCGTCTTCACTTCTTATGCTTCTCTTTCTGCTTCTTACACTGGGCATTTATCTGACAACAAAAGGTCATAAAATAGTGTAAGAAACATAAGACTCTCAAATTAAGAGAAACATGTGGACGGGTGGGGGGCAGGAGAAAGTGTGTCAAGCAGTGTGTGTGTATACCTGTGTGTGTGTGGGGGGGGTGCGTGCTTGCGTGCGTGCTTGTGAGAGCGAGTGTGTGTGTGTGTGTGTGTGCGCGCGCGAGTGTGTGTGTGAGTGTGTGTGCGAGTGTGTGTGCGAGTATGAGTGAGTGAGTGAGTGAGTGAGTGAGTGAGTGAGTGAGTGAGTGAGTGAGAGTGAGTGAGTGAGTGAGTGAGTGAGTGAGTGAGTGAGTGAGTGAGTGTGAGTGAGTGAGTGAGAGAGAGAGTGAGTGAGTGAGTGAGAGTGAAAAAGTGAGTGAGAGACACAAGAGACAGAGATGGAGATAAACTGACAGACAGACAGACAGACAGATAAACAGAGACAGAGAGACAGAGAGAATGCCTTATAACCACCAGAAAGATTAAAGATTCAAAATTCAGTTTATGATCCAAGATTTTAGCTTATGACCCTATGGAGACACAGTGGATTTCATGAACACCAACAATAATTTTTTATTATTGTAACAAAAGGAACATTTTATACATTTGGTGAGTCATATTGCAGTAAACCATTTAAACAATTTTTTTTCATTTAAACAACTTATTTACACTGAATTTTTTTTCTTTTTTAAAAAAATGCTCATTGCATATTTTTATCAGGAGAGCACATTACAGAGCATAAACATAAATGATCTTGGATATTTATGTAATAGTGAATTTTGATGTAGAAAGTTCTAGGTATTTCCTTTCAGTATTCATCTTACAACTTACTGCATTTACAAAAACGGTTTCCATGTGCAACATCATTTACTTGGCCCGTTTTAAGTGGCAAATGAAAAATATTAATCTAAATGATGAAATCTTGGTATAATGCAACACACTAATAAAGTAATATACTTTTTTTCAATTGGGGGGGGGGGGGTCGCTTTTTGTAACTGCAACAGAATATTCATTTATTGCTCCGTTGTTACTGTAATTAGTATACTTTTCAAAACTATCCTTTGTTTCAAGATTAATACATTTTTAGACCTGCTGTGGCCCGTGTCCTAACATACTCAGCTTCATTAATCTGATCATGTCCACTCCTGCACAGTCTGCTAATACTGACAGGGTTATATAGGAATTTAAACAGAAATGCAGATCCACTCTCAAATTTCATTTTGTTCACCTAACTGCATACTGCAAACATCCCAGATTTTAAATGGCAGTCCCTATTTCATTTTGATAAAATAAATCTTGACATGCAATATTCTGAGGTTGTGAAGATTCAAAATTCAGTTTATGATTCAAGATTTTTAGCTTGTCAGCCCTACTAGGGCACAGAGGATTTCAAGAAGCAACACCAACAATAATAATTTTATTATTGTAACAAAAAGAACATTTTATACATTTGATGAGTCAGACATATTGCTGTAAAATAAACTTTTAAAAACTTTTTTTCCCCAAAAAAATGCTCATTTCATCATCTTTTCATCAGAACAGAGCACATTACAGAACATGAACATGTGAGCCATTCAGGCTTAGAAGCCCCAAAGAGAAACAATACTATCCTTATCTCCGGATAAATAAATAAACCCATTCTGCAGTCTTGTCATTGCTGTACCATTATTTACAATGAGTGTATGACCACAGCAAATAAAATATATATATATCTTGCACTAAATTCACTATTTTTTTTAAATCAAGGAACAGTCCTTACCTCTTGACTTGACTTGGTCAACACTAATGAAGACAGGGCAGAGCAGTGATTTTGCTGTGTCAGTGTGTGTTGTGGGCAAGTTGAATCAGGTGGCGCCCATCTCTCTCCAGCTTGCAGGGTCACTGCTTGGTTTCCTGTCATAATGAAAAATACATTAGCTGGGCTGGGATATTTTTCATCTCTTTCATGATAAACAATGACAGAACATGCTGACTAAATCAATACAACAAAATGATAAACCGAAATGACAGAAAAAATACTATTAATCTATCCCTTAAGTCTGGCGACAGTGGGGACACCCCTGAAGACTTGACAACCAGTTTTCTCCATTCCTCTCTCTGTTCTGCCTTTCTCCAAAAAAATTTGTTGAGTTCTACTTCTAGGCCTGTCCAACTACTAAATTTACAAAATGCAGTGCCGATTTTTTAAATATAATTCAGTATTCTCCACCCCTCTCCACCCCATTGAAACATGCTGACCACCACACTGGTAATAATATAGTGCATACATTGTGTATTCACTGAGTGTGGTCAGTAACGTTCCTGCTATAATTACTACATTAGCACCCGCTGGCCCCAGCTAGGCTGGGATAGGATGGAATGGGCTGAAGTAAATTAATTCGTTGAACGCTCAGACTGCACATATTGTCTGATATACGAGCGAAAATGCGTCATGCTGCGGCTGGGCAGAGAAGGAATTAAGTGGAATGAAGTAAACGTAGCTTCATCTTTAAT
>CM060338.1:33741327-33746327 GCA_030674155.1 Stramonita haemastoma | reverse complement strand
AACAAACAAACAAACAAACAAACAAAACAACAAAACCTACCAACTATTCACAATCAATCAGACGATAATCATTATAAAAGCAAGCAACTATAGTTGTTCAGTGTTGAAGCCCCCAAGGGTGCAGACAGGTGGACTCTAAGTATATAACCAGAAACAAGTTGTAGATAAACTGTGAATAGCAGATACAGGCGAGATTAACAGGTGCCGAGAACCAACCGTTAGGTAAACGGCCGTTTTCTTTCTGACACAAAAGGCCACCCGTGTGGACAAATGGGGTAACAACTGTAGGGTCACCACTATTCTTTGGCATAAAAGTTTGATACTTGAGCGAACGGTATCCATTAGCCGATCTAGTCTACTAAAAGACTGGCCACTTGAGCATCCATTTGAGCCCTATTAGCGGGTGCTTTTCTGTCTGCCTCCCTCCCTCTCATCATATACCCCCCCCCCCCTTCATCTCCACACACCTCTCTACATCCATTGTCCTTCCTATTCATACCTCCATTCCAATTCCCGCCTGCAAGCGGAGTTTTGTCTCGATACTTGAAATTGCATTCAGCAGCATACAGTAACCATTAATTTTGCGTTGTAGGCCCATGTTCAAACAATTTGATGCATAATTTAAGCGAGCGTAAAAGTGAGCATACACGCCTACGCGCGCGCTCCGCGTACGCACGCATGCACGCACATACTCACAGGGAGGAAGGGAGAGAGAGAGAATGAATAATGAAATATTTGGAGACAGACAGACAGACACAGAGAAAATGAATGAATGATCTTTATTTTTCAAGGGTTACAGAGTAAGCATTACACACACACACACACACCACACACACACAGAGAGAGAGAGAGAGAGAGAGAAGAGAGAGAGAGAGAGAGAGAGAGAGAGAGAGAGAGAGAGAGAGAGAGAGAGAGAGAGAGAGAGAGATCGGGGGTGTTGTGAAGTTCTAAACAACTATAAATATTCAAAGTCTAATCTAGACCCTCGCTTTAACCAATAGCATTGTGTTACATATGCTTACACCGATCATTTTAGTTTATAAAACAAAGAAAATAAAATCATAAATCACAAATTACCGACAACAAAGGATCAGTCTCAATCACTTCAATAAGACTGATAAGAGCCATTAAAAAAAAAAAAATTTAAGAGGTTTTTTATTTAATTTAAGCCTGAATTCCCATAACTATATCATGAACTTATTAGCGCCCACACACACACACGATTGTTTTTTTTCACCCAAGACAGATTGTTTCTGAATCATATTTGTTACAGCGTGGTTTGTGTAAGCTGTGCTAAAGGGCATTTTTAAAAAATCCCTCCAAACTCCATCGATGATATCCCGTTTTTTTTCTGATAATGGCTACTAACGACAGGAAACTGTCCAGACTACTACTAATACCAACCATTCCCATATCATCAACATATAAACAACGAAAACCAGTTGCCATATATTAGAAGTACTACCTATAAAGCCATAACGTTCCTAACGGTCTTCGTCGTCGTCGTCGTCGACGACGACGACGTCATCGTCGTCATCGAACGCTGAGACAGCAACTCTGGGGCCCTGACAAAACTCTGGAGGCCCTGACAAAATTCTGACAAAACTCTGAAGGCCCTGACAAAACTCTGGAGGCCCTGACAAAACTCTGGAGGCCCTGACAAAACTCTGACAAAACTCTGGAGGCCCTGACAAAACTCTGGAGGCATGACAAAACTCTGACAAAACACTGGAGGCCCTGACAAAACTCTGACAAAACTCTGGAGGCCCTGACAAAACTCTGGAGGCCCTGACAAAACTCTGGAGGCCCTGACAAACTCTGCTAAAACTCTGGAGGCCCTGACAAAACTCTGACAAATTCTGGAAGCCCTGACAAAACTCTGACAAAACTCTGGAGGCCCTGACAAAACTCTGACAAAACTCTGGGGGCCCTGACAAAACTCTGACAAAACTCTGGAGGCCTGACAAAACTCTGACAAACTCTGGAGGCCTTGACAACATTCCGGAAGCCCTGACAAAACTCTGATCTGGAGGCCCTGATAACATTCCAGAAGCCCTGACAAAACTCTGGAGGCCCTGACAAAACTCTGGAGGCCCTGACAACATTCCAGAAGCCCTGACAAAATTCCAGAAGCCCTGAAAACATTCCAGACGCCCTGAAAAACTCTGGAGGCCCTGACAAAACTCTGGAGGCCCTGACAAATTCAGAAGCCCTGACAAAATTCCAGAAGCCCTGACAAAACTCTGGAGGCCCTGACAAATCTCCAGAGGCCCTGACAAAACTCTGGAGGCCCTGACAAATGCTGTCGTGCGCTGAAGGCCCTCCAGGGTCCTAACAGCTTGTCCCTCATCAGCAGGTCAGTAGGCCAGATATCAGCCTTCACTCAGGTTTGGTGTGTTGGACAGGTCTGGAGGAAGTGTTCCACTGTCATGGGAGAAGTGCCACAGGGGCACGCCTCAGAATCACCAATGTGGAACAAGAAAGGTGTTTTCTAATCTTTGTCATGAATACAGGTCTCATGCTTCATCGCTGGATCCTGTGAAATGATGCATCCAACTTATGTGCTTCTTCTGACCAGCCCTACACAGATGACTAGCTGTGCTTCAAGTTTTATACTTTTCTACCATCATTTATATGAACGATGCCCTAAGCTGGAATACAGATACCTTCGCTTAGGAAAAAACACGGTGGCATACGCAAAAATCTCACCTGTTGTGAACCTTTGAGCTCTAACCAAGGAACAAAATAATAACTAAAGATAAAGCAACAACGAAAAGAAATAGACAACAACAAAAAAAGCCAACACAAAACACACACACAAAAACCCAGAAGAAACAAAAAAAAAACCCAATAAAAACACCAACACAAAAAAACGAAACTATATAAGCTTATATTCATATATATAAATTTATATGTATGATAAATTCCTCAAAAACATATCTCTCTCTCTCTAAGCCATGAAATGTCACATTATAGGAAGACTCCATTCATAAAACAAAAAAAAACTTTGAACTTTGAAAATGGCTTCACTGCATCCTTTGAAAGACGACAGATACTGGGGCTATAAAACTTGTTCACATTCTCTCGAGCTTCACTACAAGGTGATTAATGCAAAGAATCGAAGGTCAGAAACTGATTTATCATCAAACTTTTGAGCCTTTTTGTCTATTTTGGACACAGAAGAACTCTGTGGCCATGAATTAAACATCCTTTATTCGATATGTTCTGAACATTCAGACACTGTATCTCACAGAGCAGGATGAATCCTTTTTTATGCCATGCATCAGCCATTGTAGGACATTCTACACCTTTTTATCCTTGATATACTCAGGTTTCCACACACACGACCTTAGCAGCTATCAGCAGCAGCAGCAGCAGCAGCAGAAGGATGGAGGAGTGAAGTGAAGACTGATGGGACATTAAAGCATTGTAGTCAGCCACTTTCGTCGCCTTGGTCATTGACACATCTATTTTTAATCATCTGAAGTGTTCGGGCGTTCATATGTCTGGATAGTTCAATCGATGACTGAAAAGAAAAAATGATTTTTTTTTTGTTTAAAAAGGAAAGAGGACAAAGATAGAAATGTCAATGAGAGTGGAGACTGGGGGTGGAAGATAGAGCATGCATGCACACATGCTGTCTGTCTGCATTCTGCTCTGTCTGTCTTCTGTCTGTCTGTCTTGTTCTCTCTCTCTTCCTCTCTCTCCTCTCTCTTCTCTCTCCTCTCTCCCTTCCTCCTCTCCTCCCTTCTTCCTTCTCTCTCCCCCCCCCCCCTCTCTCTCCTCTCTCCTCTCTCCTCTCTCTCTCTCTCTCTCTCTTCATCCTTTCTTCCCCTGTCTCTCCCCATCCCATCCTCTTCTCCTCCTCCTTCTTACTCTTAGTCTCTCTCCCTCAATCTCTCATAATTCGGTTGCCAAGGCTCAAGACAACCAACTCAATCAGACACATGTAAAGGCCCTAGGGAGACAGAGACCTCTCACGGACAGAGCCTTTGTCAATCACACATACCTACCCCCACTTACCCGAACACGAATTGAGCTGCCTAACTAGTCTTCACCGCGAAACCAAGTTCATTACAGAGCCGCTGTGTGCATCAAGCGCGTTTAGGTGGAGGGTTCGCCGAGGAATGTAGGATTTTTTATGGGTGTGTGTAGTTGTAGTAGTGTATGTGTGTAGTAGTGTGTAGTTAGTTAGTAGTAGTAGTATAGTAGTATCAATTTTAGTCTTCCACAATTCGGACAAGGGGGGGGGGGGGGGGGGGGGAACATAATAAAAAAAATGATTAAAATAATAAATCATAAATAATATAATCAAAGATGAATATGCAAATAAGCAATAAAAATAACAAAACAAACAAAACCATGAAATTGTAGTGTAATAGTTGAAACAGTCAAAGATGTGTGATAAGGTTTAGGTGAGGGTTGCGAGGAAGTAGACATTTGCTGTTCGTGTTTGTGTGTGTGTGTGTGTTGGTGTGTGTGTGTGTGTGTGTGGTGTGTGTGTGTGTGTTGTAGTGTGTGTGTGTGTGTGTGTGTGTGTGTGTGTGTGTGGTGTCAAAGTCAAAATTTCATTTCCAGATGGTACATTGAGTAAGCAATAGATGTTGTTTGTTTTTCATCAAGCATCTGTTGTGTGTGTGTGTGTTGTGTGTGTGTGTGTGTGTGTGTGTGTGTGTGTGTGTGTGTGTGTGTTGTGTGTGTGTGTGTGTGTGTGTGTGTGTGCTGTTGTTTTGTTTGTTGTTGTTGTTGTTGTTTTGTTTTTGTTTAATGTGCATTCACTACTTGGTTATTTAGACACACCCGCAGTCACGCCACTACGCATATACACACCTCATCCTCTCGACTAGTGTCTTGGATCCATGTCTGAAAAGCTATTACCTTAAAGTTATGTCTTTTTTCTAGCATCAGTTATTAATTTGGGTTGATGTGCATCTTCCAACCCAACTTTCTAGTTAAAGATACATCTAAAAAATTGACATTTGATTTGTAATGAAGCCCTG
>CM060338.1:33726327-33736327 GCA_030674155.1 Stramonita haemastoma | reverse complement strand
TCTATCTCTGTCTTGTCTATGTGTCTCTGTCTATGTGTTTGTGTGTATGTGTCTGTCTGTCATCGTGTGTGTGTGTGTGTGTGGTGTGTGTGTGTGTGTGTGTGTTGTGTTTTGTGTGTGTGTGGTGTGTGTGTCTGTCTGTCTGTCTGTCTGTCTGTCTGTCTGTCTGTCTGTCTGTCTGTCTGTCTGTCTGTCTGTAGCTGTCTGTCTGTGTATATGTCTATCAATCATTCTAAACCCAGAATACAGCCTATGGATACACCCTGTTGATATATATACCCTGTTAACACCCTTCACAACAACAAAAAACAATAAATACACCGTTGTTTTTTCAGAGCTGTACGAGAAAGAAGCGGATGGAAAGAAGGTGATCTACTGGCAGGTGAACTTTCCCTTTCCCTTGTGGAACAGAGATGTATCCTTCTTCAGGACTGTCACACTGCTGTCAGTCAGTTTTCCCCCCCCCCCCCCCCCCCCCAATTTCAGCTCCTTTCAGCTGCTAATCCATCCCATCCCAGCTGGTGCCAATTATAGTAGAAGCTTACCACACTTAGAGTTAAGTTAAAGTCTGTCCCGAGCCTAAGGCTCATCAGGCCGGTGCTTATCCCGGTTTCTGTGGCGTTAAGCGACTGAGAGTCATAGACTCCCCCCTGGATAGGACGCCAGTCTATCGCAGGGTTAACCCCCAACACAAGGTTGGTACCCCTTTTACACCTGGGTGGGGTGAGAAAACAGCCGTAAAGTGCCTTTTCCAAGGGCACAACGCCATATCCGGAAGCTGGGATCGAAACCCGCAACCTTTAGATTACGAGTCCAACGCCCAAACCTCTAGACTACAGCGGCGGCTTTACCACACTCAGACTTGGTCAAAGGTAGGGGCTAATTTGAGCACTGCGGTCCTGGAGCCTTGACCGATGTTATGGTGTTGGAGTTGTGCATTGTGGTCATCATCAGCTCACTCCTCCTCCCTTCCCCCTTTGCTGCTTTCCTACAAACCGCCACCCACGCTCACTGAAAATAGTCCACGAGGTTAACTGACTGTACATGTATGGAGTGTGTTTGGTTTGTGGGTTGTTGTTGTGTGTGTGTGTGGGGGGGTTGGTGTGGTGTGGGGTGTGTGTGTGTGTGTGGTGTGTGTGTGTATGTGTGTTTTGTGGTGTGTGTTGTGTGTGTGGTGTGATGTGTGTGTGTGTGTTTGTGTTTGGTGTGTTTGTGTGTGGTGTGTTGTGTGTGTGTGTGTGTTGTGTGTGATGTGTGTGTGTGTGTGTGTGTGTGTTTTGTGTGTGTGTGTTGTGTGTGTGTGTGTGTGTGTGTGTGTGTGTGTGGTGTGTGTGTGTGTGTGTTGTGGTGTGTGTGTGTGTGGGGGGGGGGGGTGTGATGTGTATCGTGTGTGTTGTGTGTGTGTGTGTGTTTGTGGTGTGGGGTGTGTGGTGTTTATGTTGTGGTGTGTTTATGTTTTGTGTGTGTGTGTGTGTGTGTGTGTGTGTGTGTGTGTGTGTGTGTGTGTTAGATAATTATATTCTTTGCATTCCTGTACTTTATTTTTGGCTGCACCATCTGCTGTGACGCTCTGTCCTGCATGTTGCTCCCACACTGCTCATCCCAACCTCTCCACCTCACTTCAGCCATAGTTAGATTTGTCATGTTTGAATACTCAAGGTTAGAACCATGTTAGGATGTCGTGAGGCCACGTTTCTGTACAACTGAAAAGGAGAAGGGGTTTATTTAACCTTAATTTCTGTCTTGACAGAACAAAAAAAAAGTCTTCTTTTGATGCTGCGGTGAAGAAATACTTTTGTTATCCCTCAACGTGCAAAGCCAACATCACTCAGTCAAGAGTGCTAAATTTAGCACGCTGATTCCTTTTACCTGGTCCAAGTGTGGTCAGTTCCTGCTATAATCAGCACCAGCTGGTTGGGATGGGATGGAATGAATAGCAGCAGAGAGCAGCTGAAAGTGGGGGAAACTGACAGCTGTGATCCATTTTATATTATGGTATGTGGGCATATATATATATATGGGTGTGTGTTTATGAGGTCAGCAGGGCTGTAAACAACAAGATTTTGGATCAGATTGGAACCACTGCCATGAACCTTAACTCTCGTCTTCTCAGTATGTCTATCAGCGGGAGTTAAGGGCCATGGAAGAAGGCGGCAAGAAGATCTGGGTGGTTATGGCGCGCAGCGAAGCCACTCCCAGCATCCCGGAAAAGTCTGGAGTCGTTCGTGTTGATGATTACCTGCAATCTGCTGCCCTCACCTCTGATGGGAAAGTGGGAACAAAAGGTATGTTAGGTATAGGCTGTAAAACACACAGACACACACACACACACAACACACACACACACACACACACACACACAACACACACACACACACAACACACACACACACAACACACACACACACACACACACACACACACACACACACACACACACACACACACACACACAAACAAATACGCATGTTTGCTTGGCTTTCTGTACCAGAAAGATAGTTCATGCGTCAGTCTTCTTCTTCTTCTTCTTCTTTCTTCTTCTTCTTCTTCCTTTTCTTCTTCTTCTTCTTCTTCTTCTTCTTCTTCTTCTCTTCTCTCTTCTTCTTTTTCTTCTTCTTCTTCTTTTTTCTCTTTCTTCTTCTTCTTCTCCTCTCTTCGTCTTCTTCTTCTTCTTTTCTTCTTCTTTTCTTCTTCTTCTTCTTCTTCTTTTTTTTCTTCTTCTTTTCTGTGTTCTTATTTTGTATTGTAGTTTTTTCTCGCCTGTCTTTTTCTTCACTGAGGTTCCCTTGTGGTTTTTAATTGTATGCTTCATGCAGCTCTTTTTGTATCTTTTGAAGTCGGTTGATTTCCATGTATGTTCTGCAGTCTTTGTTCTGTCATCTATTCTGTGTGTGTTTGTGATCTGTTCATTGTGTGTATTTTGTGGGGTGTGTAGGTGTGTGTTGTGTATGTTGGGGTGTGTGTGTGTGTGTGGTGTGTGTGTGTGTGTGTGTGTGTTGTGTGTGTGGTGTGTGTGTGTGTTGTAAGTTTTTACAGTATGGATCTGAAGTTTACTTCTTTATACATGGATGGATGGATGGGTATAATGTACAGTACAGAAAAAAAATAGATAACCCCCTCACCCTCCTATTCTTGTGTCTGCAGCCTTCATGCATTACTACGACAATCCCAAAGGGAACATTCCTACCTGGCTCATAAACTGGGGTGCCAAGGTAATGTGTGTGTGTGTGTGTGTGTGTGTGTGTGTGTGTGTGTGTGTGTTGTGTTGTTGTGTGTGTTGTGTGTTGTGTGTGTGTGTGTGTGTGTTGTGTGTGTGTGTGTTGTGGGTGTGTGTGTTTTGTTTTTATTTACTTTATTTATATGGTCTTTCCATATAGGTGATATTAACATTTTGAGAGACAAGGGGGGTGGGAGAGATGAGATGGGGATGAGGGCAAGCACATGTTATGTGTGAGCACACGTTGGGGAAAGATGCAAGGAGAGAGATTAAAAAGAATGAATTCTGCATTTGTGCATCCTATTAACATGGTTTGTGTGTATGTCTTAAGTATAAGTATGCCCTAAATGTAAAGGTGTCCATAACCTATGTGGTTTGGGGAAGCAAGGTGTCAGAGACCTCAGCTTCTCTAGGAGGCCAGCATGTTGAGGGCGGTGCCTATCTCCTCTCCCTTGCTGCTTTACCTTCCCTGACCCTAAAGAGGGCAGGTACCTGTTTACAGCTGGGTGAACTGAGGGACTGTACTGAAGCCAAGGCCCTCCTTCTCGGTAATTGTCTTTTTGGACTTTGAATCGATGCGCTGGTAACAATACATGCAGTATTTGAATCAGAAAAAAAGAATCTCAAAATGGCATACCCATTAACTGACTCAAGACACAGTTCTTTCCCTTTACCTTTCACCAAGGCTGGTCAGTCATTTGTAAGGATTACTTGGCAGAAGGCACCCATCAGTATCGGAAGACTATGGCATTGCGCTCTAGTCTTTAGAGCACAAAGCCTGGGTAAGTAAGTATGGAGGGCAAGCTGTTACCCATGCAGCAGACCCCCCCTCTCCATGCCACTGGAATGATCCATTGGAAAGGCAAGTGACCGATAACGAATGGTACCAGTATTGTCGCAGGAGCCACCAGAACGTTGCCATATACAGCAAGGATTACTTACAACACAAACAACAACAAAAAGTTAAACCACTAAAAGACAAAAATTATCAAGAGTAAGGACACTAAATGCTCAGAACTGATTAATCAGAGATACGCTGGGCAAGTGTGGGTGACCGTATCAAAGTTCCTGCTTCCTTCTTTGATCTTCCATAGCCATGTAGATTGGTGTCTAGTGTGCAGAAGGATTTTCCATTTCACTGTGTGCATGTGTTGCAGACGGGAGTGCCCCAGTTCTTGACCATCATGCAGAAGGCCTGCGAGGCTACCCGACTACCTCTCCCAAAAGAACAAAAGTTGACCACGTCATTGGTCGTGTAGCTGTGAAACAATCTTTTTTTCCTGATTATATACTTTTTTTCTCCTGTTTTAGATTATTGGTATAGTATTTATCTCTTTTTGGGGGGTGGGGTATCAGTCTTTTTGGTGTTAGATTATTGATGTGTTTTTTTTTTTCCTTTTTTTATCACTGTTGTTGAAAGTTGTGAAGAAAGGTACACTATTATGGGAAAGAGAAGGAACTGACAATTGTTATGTAACATTTTTTAAGTAACAGTTGCATTTTTTTTTTTTTGGGGGGGGGGGGGGGGCACCCAGAAAGCAAAAGTAAAGAGAATACTATGGGAAGAGAGGGAACGGCAATTTATACATTTAGATAGTGCTTTTTTTTTTTTTTTGCATCCAGCCCAAAGAAAGGCAAAAGAGAGTACAATACAAATGAAGAAAAAGGAAGAAAGCAATTTTAAATTTTTAAGTGCAAACTAGGATAGGTCACTTTGTACTTTAGAGTTGATGTTAGTGTCTTTACTTCAGTTGAACTGAATGAAAGTATTTGTACATTATTCCTCTCTCTCTCTCTCTCTCTCCTCTCTCTCTCTCTCTCTCTCTCTCCCCTTTTTTTTCCTTTATTGTCCTCTGCTTGTCTTACAATGTATTTTTTGGTTGGGAAGGGAAAGGGGATTTTAATTAAACTTGAGACTTTCAATTTTTTCTTTTTTTTTTTTTTTTTGGAGGGGGGGGGGTCTTTTCATAATCTTCTAACTAATGCCATCTCTTCGATTTTTTTCTTATGATCTTTGGCATTAACCATTTCTTTCTGACAGTTTTGGCTTGAAATTCATCAGAGTATATTTATAAGTCTTAAAGTTCATGTTTTTTATGTCCTTTGTAATTTTAGATGTATATAAAAAAAAAAAAAGTCACCAGAATTTCTTATTATGCAAGGGGGCTTTTGGGGAGTTCTCACCTGATATGTTGCTTTTTTTTTTTGGGGGGGGGGGGGGAGGATTAGGGGCAACAGTTTTATAGTAATGTTATAAATCTTATCCTACTCCTGTCTCAGGTAAAACTGTGATGTTGTTCAGTGCAAAACTCACAAGTTTTTGTTGTTCACGTCAGATGTCAACTTGTTGCCATCTCCACATATTTGTTATGTATGTATGTATGTATTCATTACTACAACGACACACTTCCATGGTTTTCTTTGCAATATAGATACATGTGCATTTTCGTGAATGCTCTCGGACATTCCCCCCTCCACCTCTTCACCCAAGTACACTTTTGGAATATGCAATTTTTTTTTCTGGTAATTGTAAATATATATTTGTTGTGATTGCATTTATAGGTAGATACCTGTAATTGTGGTGTTTAATGTTTTTATTATGGGTGGTTTTTTGTTGTTGTTGTTTTATTTGGGCTTTTTTTTTGGGGGGGGGGGGGAAGAGAGGGGGAGGGTAGGCAAGAAAGAGTTGCATTATTTATTGAAACCGTGTTACAACAAATTTGCTCTTTTTTTAAAACATCTGTTCACGGAAAAGGACAAATTTATGTGATGTGGCATTTTAATGACAGAGTGTTATATTTACATTATATAGCATGTGTGTGTGTATGTGTGCATGCGTGCGTGCATGCATGTGTGTATGCACAAGAGGATGAGAGAAAGAAAGAATATGCTAGGAGAGAGATAGGCAGAATACGTCTGCATTGATCACTGTATTCATTAGAATATTCGTGCAGAGATTCCAAAATTAAACTAAACTGTGCACATAGCAATTTTATCATGTAAACTCAATCTTAAACACACAATTTAAATGCATCACAATCAAAAGAAACTGATTTGCTCCAAGTTTCTTTATTTTGCAGGAAATCTGGGATCTTTTCATATCATTTATACAATAAAATGTTTTCACTATCAACCATTGTTATATTTTTGTGTCTCTGAATGCATGTGTGTGTGTGTGTGTGTAAGTGTGTGTGTGTGTGTGTGTGCACATGCACGTGTGTGTGGTGTGTGTGTGTGTGTGTGTGTGTGTGTGCGAGATATCTTTGCATATACACTTGCCTGCTTCGTGCAAAGTACTAAGTAAGATACCAGTTGTCAGTTGTGCATTTTCTTGATATGCAAATAAGCTCATATGGATACATGATGTACACCCACTGAAGTAAAATATTTTTAATACATATATACAAAATAATATACCGACCTTATTTTATCACTAGATCTTCTTAGTTATTCCAAGGTGACAAGACTTTTCTGTACCATCTCATATTCCATGTTGTTTTTAAACTAACTGCTTTGCACAACAATTCACCGTAATGTTTCATAATGCTGTTACACACACATTCTCAACAGTTAAATAACCAGAATTAATGAGGGGGAAGGGTTTGATTCTGATAACAAATAAATGTGGCCACACTGAAACAGACACTGCCACAAATATCAAAAAACAAGGTACATTAAGTCTCCATCTTACTGTCTTCAAAGTGTGTGGTCACTGCAGAAAAAGACTGCAGCAATGACTAAACTATACCAAACATCAGAAATGCTCACTGTTGTTGACAGGCTTGCCTTTCCAACTTCATGGAAATATCACTGACTACAGAGCTTCAATCTGTCTGTCATGTATTTGCATGCAATCTGTTTTAACTCATTCAACACTGAGCCCAAACACTGCTCAAGGGAGACTGAGTAATCTTGCTGGCTGAGCTGGAGCAGCTCTTGGACTAGGTATCCTTTGTGCTGTTGCTGTTGTGGCTATATTCACATCACAACAATAAGAATGATTCTATTTATGTCGCAACAACAACAGATTGGGTACCTAGCCAGAGACCTACTCAGGCTCAGGCTGGTAAACTACTCAGTCTCACCTGAGCAGTACTTGGGCTCAGGGTTCTGAATGAGTTAAGACAATGTTTCTTTACAAATTAGATATGCTTTCTATAAATTGTTAACAAATACACTATTGTAAAAGCAGCATATCATTTTCTCCAGGCAGCAAAACTTATGTTTCTCTCAGTCTAATGTCACAGTCAGAAATTTGCTGTAAGTCACAGAAGAGCATAAGTCAAGAGAAAAAGTGTTTAGTATAAAAGAGTGGACATCAAAGCCAAAAACAAATGTTTGTTTTCCTAGTAATGCCTCTAGAAGTGAGCTCCTAAACTGTACACTCCTAGGTTCATTTGATCAATGTTATCAAAAACTGGACTTCATGTGATCGGCACACAGTCCATGCCATATCAACCAGCACTATTTGTTTTGCACACAGTCCATGCACATATGAACCAGAAATATTCATTTTATACACTGTACATACACTGTCCATGCACATTTGAAGCATAACTATTTATTCAGTGCCAATGAACCAGATATACTCAATCTGTGCCAATGAAACCATTCTAAAAATACGCTGAGAAGAGAAACACTGATGCTGTTGCTTTGAACGACAGTATCAAATGTTGGGGTAGGTGTTGTTCTCTCAGCCTTCACTTACGTACCCACATTTTGCATCTTTAATGTGAAACATCAGTTTTCATCGGGGCACAATCCAAAAAGAAAGGCTGATATTAAGAACCAAACTATTCTGAATGAATCCAAAACTAACGGCAAACAGTTGTGAAGAAATGAAGTCTAACATCAAAGTGTCTACTTCTTTGGTAAGATATTTTTCCCAAGAGTTAAAATATTTTTTTAACATCGAGAACAGTGCATCCTAATTTGACCTTTTGGGGGGGGAGGTGGGGGGAAGAATTTTTTTTTTAAAGCTTCTTTTATTCAGTATGTGACACCATTTCTTGGAATGTTCATCATTTCTTTTGTTTCACAATTAAATCAGTTTGCGACCAATATTTTTAAAACACAAACAGAGACTGTGTAACACAGACTTTTCAGTACCTACAACAGAAAATAAAAGTTTGGTGTAAATTTGGGAGGGTTTCCAGTTTTTTATCTTTTTTTTTTCATAAACAACACAGATGTATCAATATCAACAAAACATGACAGGGAGATGTGAAGAGTCCACTAAGACCAGATGCGGACCGTGTTGTCGCTTCCTCCGGACACCAGGAATTCTCCGGAACGGTCGAAGAGTACACACTGCACTGCATCCTCGTGTCCAATCAGAGGCACCGTCTGAAACAGCAACAGAGTGAAAGAATGACTCTTGGGTCTTACAGTGATAATCGCACAACCAACAAAAAAAAACGAATTAATAAAAATGTAAACTTCCCCGTGGGGATGCCAGGGGCCTGTCAGTATGAATAGCATCCTCACTTTTTAGAAATTCTGTGCCAGGACTTCCCTCTTTTCTGTCCCTCTCTTTCTTTCTGCCTTGGTTTTTGTTCTTCCTGTCACTTCCTTCTTGTCTGTTTTCTGCCTTCTTGTTCCATTCTCTTACCTTTTTTTTCCAGAGAGACTTAAAAAAGATAACAATTCTCTCCCACCCCAAAGTTGGATATGCTGGGTCTGACTTGTCAGCACTGAACAACAACGCAGTGCATTTTTGCTTATAAGTCTGTCTGTCCCAAGCCTAAGGCTCATCAGGCCGGTGCTTATCCCGGTTTCTGTGGCGATAAGCGACTGAGAGTCATAGACTCCCCCCTGAATAGGACGCCAGTCTATCGCAGGGTTAACCCCCAACACAAGGTTGGTACCCCTTTTACACCTGGGTGGGGTGAGAAAATAGCCGTAAAGTGCCTTTTCCAAGGGCACAACGCCACAGCCGAAAGCTGGGATCAAACCTGCAACCTTTAGATTACGAGTCCAACGCCCTAACCACTAGACTACAGCGGCAGCTTTTGCTTATAAGACAGACAACAATAGCATTTGAGCATTTGACGATGAAGAATAAGAAAAATGTATACACACAAAAAAAGGAAAAAATACCTGGGCAAGTAAGTCTACCTGAGCACACACGCATGCTTGCGCCACTCAAACATGCACATATCCCTGCTCACAAACATACATACTCATTGGCTGACACTCTCAATATCACAGAATTCTATTCAGTTTAACATATTCTGTTGTTTTTGTTGGGCTTTTTGGTTTTATTTTGGGGGGGGGGGGAATCGATATTGTTTTATGTGAAGAGATGTTAAACTAAAGAATGAAGTGACCCACTCAAAACACACACACACACACACACTACACACACACAACACACTACACACACACACACAACACACACACACACACACACCACACACACCAACACACACCACACACACACACACACACACACACACACACACACACACACACACACACACAACACAACACACCACACACACACACACACCCACACACACACACACACACACGCACACACAGCACAGCACACACGCACACTACACACACACACGCACACCACGCACACACACACACACACGCACACACAAAACACACACACACCACACACAACACACACACACACACACCGTACACACACACAACACGCACACACGCACACACACACGTACACACACACACACGCACACACGCACACACACACACACACACACCACACACACACACACACACACACACACACACACACACCACACAAGCCAG
>CM060338.1:33696327-33718827 GCA_030674155.1 Stramonita haemastoma | reverse complement strand
GTGTGTGTGTGTGTGTGTGTGTGTGTGTGTGTGTGTGTGTGTGTGTGTGTGTGTGTGTGTGTGTTTTGTGTGTGTGTGAGTGCAGAAATGCATGCATGCATTTGTATGTCCATCCATCCATCCATAAGCTCACCCATCCACCCATCCATCCATACATACATACATATGTGTATAATTAACACTTTGTACCCCAAGGGTGCAGCTGCACTGCAGTCTCTGTGGACCAGCCCTGCAGCAGCTGAGTGCAGTGTGCACTGGGTCATCATAGTAAAATCCTCATATCTTTTTTGTTTGAAGCCCATTTCTTATGAAACTATGGCATTGTGTGGGTAAATGACTGCCCATTATATGCGTGCATAAAAATGTATATTGCATAAAAAAGAGTATGTTAATTATGGTGTCAAATTACGTAATTGCTCTGATTTTAAGTGGTGATCCCACTGATGGGCTTATGATTTTTACACAATGTATGCAACAAATACAACACAACAACAACAAAACTATACAAGAATCTCAAATAAACAGGGACAAACATAGATACTATACAAGTTTTCTTCCAGCATGCATCAAATGTAATATAATCAAAGGGAACCACTGAACTGTAGACATGACACTGTCACAATAACGATCATGGAATATACAGATAACATTTCTTCCCTAGTCCAAGAAAGTTCCTGAACTTTTCTACACTACTTTATTCACATGTACAGAATGTTTGCACTTCACCAGGTGGCTTGTAGTTCATTTTCATGTAAACAGTTGGTGTTTATCGTAGCGGTACTCACAGTACCAAGGCCACGCCCCTCCCCAGTCACCCCCCCCCCCCCTTCCCACCCCTTTTAGCTGGCCTATCTCGTTCCTCGAGCGGCACATAGTGAGTATCACGAGACTCAAAGCTCTCACGATCTCTATCCAAAACACGATCTTTATCGGCAACTAATAACTCGTTTAAAACTTCTGTTACTTCGTCAGCAGTGAAAGTATGATGTACCAAAGCCATACTACAAGCATATGACACGTAAAACAACAATAAACACAACAAAAACACGCTCAATTTATATGCAAATTAGCTGTGAACGATGTGCGACCAACGTGGCAGCTAAAGCCAACAAGCTAAAACGACCATGTGAGAATAGAACAGAATGGGAGGGCGAAAGTGAAAGTAACTGCTGTGGTACGGATTAATCCGTACCCCGTCCTGGGGAGATGATCGTGTGGTACGGATTAATCCGTACCCGGGGTAGAAAGTGTTAAGCAGACACATCAATCAATCTACACACACGTACATCTGTAAACAAAGATAATCAAAAAATACCACAAAATGTATCGCTTTCAACATAACCAAAGCGTAACACTGGCACTGCACTGCACTCTACCTGGGGTGGAAGTCACAATCAGACACCCATTCCGTGTGCCCCTCTCCAGACAGGATGATCTCCCCTGAAGGCACGAACCAGATCTTCCAGGTGTGGTCGTCGCTCGTAGTGGCCAGGATCTGTTTCCGTGGATGAAGAGCCAGCCTGCAATAGATGTAGATAGAGATAGATATAGATAGATATATAGATATATATACACAGTATGGGAGCCGCCGCTGTAGCCTAGTGGTTAGGGCGTTGGACTCGTAATCGAAAGGTTGCGGGTTCGATCCCAGCTTTCGGCTATAGCATTGTGCCCTTGGAAAAGGCACTTTACGGCTATTTTCTCACCCCACCCAGGTGTAAAAGGGGTACCAACCTTGTGTTGGGGGTTAACCCTGCGATAGACTGGCGTCCTATCCAGGAGGGAGTCTATGACTCTCAGTCGCTTAACGCCACAGAAACTGGAATAAGCACTGGCCTGATGAGCCTTAGGCTCGGGACAGACTTTAACTTTTTTAACTAACACAGTATGGTACATAGATAGCATAATAATCAACAGCCGAAATATATTCAGCCTTGGTGTGTGTGTGTGTGTGTGTGTGTGTGTGTGTGTGTGTGTGTGTGTGTGTGTGATTTTATTGATTTTATTATTTATTTAATCTTTTATATCAAGGATAATGGAATAAGACCTCATATGCTGTTTTACATCTAGTCCCCGTGTGCATGCAGCTTTGTAAATCTGTTCCCACCGGCACACAATGCATAAGTCGAAAAGCGGAACAGGATTTTACCTGTGCGCAAGATGTTCTGGTTCAGTCTCAGTGTGTGTGTGTGTGTGTGTGTGTGTGTGTGTGTGTGTGTGTGTGTGTGTGTGTGTGTGTGTGTGTGCGCGCGGCTGTGTGTGCGCAGCTGTGTGTGCATGCATGCGTGTGTGCCTGTGTGTGTGTGTCTGTGTGGTGTAAAAACTATGTTTCAGTTTGGGGTCAGGCAAAATTCTTATGATTATGGAAATTGCTGTGATGGCGTCACAGACAGACAGACAGACAGACAGAAAGTCAGACAGATAGACAGATAGACAGACAGAAAGGCAGAAAGACAAACAGACAATCTGAAAAACAAACAAACAGACAAAACAAACAAACAAACAGACAGTCTAACAAACAAACAAACAGACAGTCTAACAAACAAACAAACAGACAATCTAACAAACAAACGGACAATCTAACAAACAGACAGACAAAACAAACAAACAAACAGACAGTCTAACAAACAAACAAACAGACAGACAATCTAACAAACAAACAGACAATCTAACAAACAAACAGTCTAACAAACAGACAGACCAAACAAACAGACAAACCCAACATACCCGCTAATGGGGTGAGAGTGGTGGCTGAAGGTGTTGGACAGACGGAAGCCTCCAGTGCGGGTCAGGTGGCCAGGGGGGCCTTTCTTGGCCAGCTCCGGGTTCACCCCAGTGTCCAGAGGAAACTCTGAGTCCTGAGACATCATCACCATGGAACAAAAGCAGTATGTAAAAAAAATGAATAAATAAATAAAAATTTCTTAAAAAGAGAGAAAAACAAAAACAAAAGCAGTATGTCACATTGTTGTTGTTTGTTGTTGTTGCAGTTGTGGTTGTTTGTTGTTTCTTGTTGTTGTTGTTGTTGTTGTGATGGTAAAGTAAGCTGTTTCCATTACCTATGTGGTTGCTGGGAAGCGAGGCACACACGCACGCATGCACGCACGCACGCATGCACGCACGCACGCACGCACGCACAAACACACACACACACACTCTCTCTCTCTCTCTCTCTCTCTCTCTCTCTCTCTCTCTCTCTCTCTCTCTCTCTCTCTCTCTCTTCTTCTTCTTCTTCTTCTTCTTCTCCTTCTTCTTCTTCTCCTTCTTCTCCTTCTTCTTCTTCTTCTTCTTCTTCTTCTTCTTCTTCTTCTTCTTCTTCATTGAACGCTCAGACAGCAACTCTTGTCGTCTGTCATATGACCAAAAGTGCATTGCACTGCTGTTAAGCACCTGACAAGTCAGGCCCAGTGGATCCAACTTTGACATGGAAGAGAACTGTTATCTTTTAAACCTTTCTGGAGGGAAAAAAGGCAGGAGAATCAACCACGAAGGCAGAGAAAACAGATAAGAAAGAAGCAATAAGAACAAAATAAGCCGCCGCTGTGGCCTAGTGGTTAGGGCATTGGACTTGTAATCTAAAGGTTGCGGGTTCGATCCCAGCTATTCCGCTATGGCGTTGTGCCCTTGGAAAAGGCACTTTACGGCTATTTTCTCACCCCACCCAGGTGTAAAAGGGGTACCAACCTTGTGTTGGGGGTTAACCCTGCGATAGACTGGCGTCCTATCCAGGGGGGAGTCTATGACTCTCAGTCGCTTAACGCCACAGAAACCGGGATAAGCACCGGCCTGATGAGCCTTATGGCTCGGGACAGACTTTAACTTTAACTTAACAATAAGAACAAAAAGGAAACAAGACAGAAACAAACAAAAAAAGACAGTAAAAAGAAAAAAAAGGGAATTCCTAGCACACACACAAAAAAAAAATTTCCAAAAAGGTGGGAGAAGCACGGCTAATTTTACACTAACAGACCTCCTCCTCTCCTTAGCATACCCCACACAGAGAGGAGACAAACTCTAAACTACCACAAAAAAACACACAAAAAAACACACACAAAAACCCAACTGTGAAGTGTTGCCCACACACACACCTTAGGGTGTCGCTTGAAGTCGGGAGGATATTCAGCCACGTCATGAGAGGCCTCCACTTTCTTCCTCATCTCCAGCAGGGTGCGCTGTGTGGGGCCCATGCCTCGCTCGTCCACCATGTAGCGATGCCTAGGCACACCGGCACTTCCCATGGTGTCTGCAACAAGAAGCACATGACATTGTGAAGAGAGAGAGAGAGAGAGAGAGAGGGTGGGGAGGGAGGGGGTGGGAGGGAGAGGGGGGAGGGGTGGGGGAGGGGGGGAGGGGGAGGGAAGTGGGGGAGGGGGGAGGGAGAGGGGAGGGGGGAGGGAGAGGGGAGGGGGGATGGGAGAGGGGGGGAGAGGGGGAGAGAGAGGAGGGAGGGGGGGAGAGGGAGAGAGAGAGAGAGAGAGAGACACACACACACACACACACACACACACACACACACACACACACACACACACACACACACACACACACACAGAAACAAACAGACAGACAGAGAGACGGATGGATGGATAGCTAGATGAGTTGACAGACAGACAGACAGACAGACAGACAGACAGACAGACAGAGTGATAGACAGACAGATAGACAGATAGACAGATAGATAGATAGAGAGATAGATAGATAGATAGATAGATAGATAGATAGATAGATAGATAGATAGATAGAAAGAAAGATAGATAGATACACACACACACACACACACACACACACACACACACACACACACACACACACACACACACACACACACATACACACACTCACACACACACATATTTTCCAGCCCTGTTGTTTTTGACGGTGGTTTTATTTTGGATTGTTTTGATTATTGGAGGTTTTGGAGGTTTTTCTTTGTTTTTTGTGTTTGTTTCTTTCTTTTTGTTTGTTTGTTTCTTTTTATTTTGCTTTTTTGTTTTTGTTGGTTTTTGTTGTTGTTTTGATTTTACCTAATCAGGGCAAGGACCGGAAGAAAAGAAGTGTGTGAATACTTACTCTGTAACCTTTGGAAAATAAAGATTATTCGTTCAAGATCATTCATTCATTCATTCATTCATTTCCTCTCTCTCTCTCTCTCTCTCTCCTCTCTCTCCCCCCCCCCCCCCCCCCCCCCCTCTTTCCCCCTCTCTTTCTCTCCCCCTCTCTCCTCTCCTCTTTGTCTCTCTGTCTCTCTCTCTCTCTCCCTCTTTCCCACTCTCTTTCTCTCCCCCTCTCTTTTTCTCCCCCTCTCTCTCTCTCTCTCTCACCTTGGGGGACAGGATACCCTGGTGGGGGGAGAGGGGGGAGGGAGACGGAGACGGAGGGAGAGAGAGAGAGAAACAGAGAAACAGAGAGACAGACAGACACAGAGAGATAAACAGACAGACAGACAGAGAGATAGTTAGACAGACAGACAGACAGACAGACAGGGCGACAGACAGACAGACCGTGTCCTTGATATAAAAGAATAAAATAAAAAAATTAATTTAAAAAATTCATACCGATAGCATGCATAGACCCGGCGCTGCTCTTGATGTTCTCCACGCTCTTCAGGGTGCTCTGGAGCCCCGAGGCCTGCCCCACGGCGCGGTCTCTCTCCAGCTTGGCCAGCATCTTCTCCTTCATGGCCACCTCGTACTTGCTCTTCAGCGTCTGCAGGGTGGGCTCGTACTGGGCGTAGTGGCGCTTGAGGCGCTTGAGGTCGTCGATCAGCCGGTTCTTCTCCTGCACCACACGCTTGTGGTGCATGCGGTGGTAGTCGCGCTCCTTGCGGAGTTTCACGTACGTCTCCTTGGCTTTGCTGGGTGGAATTATAGAAAGGTTTTAATAATGATAATAACAATAATAATAATAATCATAATAATAATCATAATAATCATAATAATCATAATAATAATATTATTATATAGGATTTATATAGCGCTGAATCTTGTAGAGTACACAAATCAAAGCGCTTAAAGCTCAATGACGTACATTTTGGAGGTTGTTTTTTTTTAATTCCTGGAAAAATCTTATGCTGTGGTAGTCATGCTCCTTGCAAAGCTTCACGTATGTCACCTTGGCTTTGCTGGGTGGGGGGGGAAGAAAAATTTTTGTTTTTTTTAATTGGGAAGAAGAAAGGTTTTGGGGGTGGTGGTTTTGTTTTGTTTTTTATGTGGTGGTAGTCACGCTTGGCTTTGCTGGGGAGGGTGGGAAAAAAGAATTTTTTTTTTTAATTTGGAAGAAGAAAGGTTTTGGGGTTGGGTTTTAATTTTTTCAGGAAAAAATCTCTCCCTGAAGGTGGATTCTCAGGCACAGAAAGACATCTCCTCACACACACACACACACACACACACACACACTACACCACACCACACACACAACACACACACACACACACACACACACCACACCACACCACACCAAACCCCACACCACACACAACACACACACACACACACACACACACACACACCACACCACATCACACACACACACACACACACACCCCCCCCACACACACACACACAACCCACCCCCACCCCTCCCCACACACACACACACACCTTCCTGCCAAATCTGATTCACACAGAACTTACAGGGCAGCGTTTCGGAACTTGTTGACCTCCGTCTTGAGGAATTTGACCTCACTGTCAAGGTCACTGTTGCGGCTGTAGATGTCCGGCACGACCCCATGTCCTCTTCGTGCAACAGGCCTCGCTGCTGGAGTTCATACCTGAGGAGGAGACGGAGGGGGACGGGATAGCCTAGTGGTCAGAACATTGCGCTGGCAATTTGACGACCCGGGTTCGAGTCCAGTCGAGGAGATTTTTCTCCTGGAGTTAACATCAGTGCTGACTCCGCTCTCCCCAAAAATCCTTCCGATGAGACTTTAAACCGAGGCGCCCCGTGTGCGAACGCACGCAGAACATCTTGCGCACACGTTAAATCCTGTTCCGTTTTTTGTAAGAGTAGGCCATCGTGTGCCGGTGGGAACAGATGACATTTACCAAACTGCATGCACACGGGGACTGGATGTAAAAAAAGCACAAGAGTGCTTATTCCATTATCCTCGATATAAAAGATTTTTTAAAAATAAAAAAAATAAAAAATTTAATTAATTTCTGATAACTGATTTTTCGAATGGATTGTGGGGATAGGATAGCTCAGTGGTCAGAGCACTCGCTTTCCCCAAGCTAAGGTAAAGCAGCATCGAGCGTGGTTACCAATTGGATGGGTGACTGTTTGCATGCCTTGGTTTCAGTACAGTTCCTCAGTTCACCCAGCTGTAAATGGGTACCTGCCCTCTTTAGGGTCAAGGAAGGTAAAGCAGCGAGAGAGAGAGAGAGATGGGTGCCACCGTCAATAAGCTGGCACCTTGAGAAGCTGAGGTCTCTATGCCTCACTTCCCTGTGACCACATCGGTTATGGGACACCTTTACCTTTACCTTTTTTAATTCATTGATTTGACTAAAAATATATATATAAGGTAAGTTAAACTGATAAGCACATGTTGGAGAGAATGGATCATCTTTTTTCACTCTCTGTCAGAATTATTCCCACTTTTAGTTTAATCTTTACAGCTATCTTCATTTTCTTTCTTTTTTTTTAATTCTTTCGTTAATATTCAGTGATCATCATCATCATATCCTTCACTTATCTCATTGTGCTCTTTCCACCTTTACAAACTCAACAGTACACACAAAACAATGAAATAACATTTTTAATCAAAACCATAACCTTGCTAAGGCAATCTACTACTGAGTTTTTGGTTGGTTGGTTTGCTGGGATTTTTTTTTAATTTTTCGCTTGCATCATCTTCTTCTTCTTCATCATCATCATCATCATCATCATCATCATCATCATCATCATCATCATCATCATCATCATCATCATCATCATCATCATCATCATCATCATCATCAAACAGTCAAACAGCAACCCCTGTTGTCAGTCATTTAAGCAAAAAAGCTGAGCACCTGACAAGCCCATAGCTGCCGCTGTAGTCCAGTGGTTAGGGCGTTGGACTCGTAATCGAAAGGTTGCGGGTTCGATCCCAGCTTTCGGCTATGGCGTTGTGCCCTTGGAAAAGGCACTTTACGGCTATTTTCTCACCCCACCCAGGTGTAAAAGGGGTACCAACCTTGTGTTGGGGGTTAACCCTGCGATAAGACTGGCGTCCTATCCAGGGGGGAGTCTATGACTCTCAGTCGCTTAACGCCACAGAAACCGGGATAAGCACCAGCCTGATGAGCCTTAGGCTCGGAACAGACTTTAACTTTAACTTAACCTGACAAGCCAGGCCAAGCACCTCTGACTTTTCTTTTACTTGTATTTGATGCACAAGGTTTTTTCCAAATGCCAATTAGCTGTTGCTTCTAATTATGAAGAAACAGCAAACAAACAAAATTATCACTTTTGTTTGGAGGGGGGGGGGGAGAGCTCTGCCAATACTGTATACCTTGTTAGCATGTTGCACTGGAAGAGCTATTACAATGCTGATGCTCTCACTGCAGTGATGTATGTGATCTAAACAGGGTATACACTACACAAAACCTACTTTGCTGTTATGTATGTGTGAACATGAATTTGCGCATGCGTGCAAAGGGTGCATGTGCATACATGCCTGTCTGTCTGCATGCTAGCATGCAAATACGCTTTCATGCATATCAATATATTCTTCTTCTTTTTTCTTTTGAGATCTCATATCAACATATTCAACAACTAAGACAAGGTCTCATTTTGACCTAACTAAACTCTACAATTATCAGACTACATAAATAATACATAAACCAGCCAGTGCCACTAAATGTATTATCCTGAAACTCACCACTCTGTCTGGAAGCAATCCAGAGTGCGGGACATTCCCATGCAAACCAGGAAGTTTCGCACAAAGTCATCCACCACCTCTGGTTTTTGCACAAGGCTTGGTTTACCGTCTGCTTCACGGACAAACTGTAGGACGATGGAAAATGATGAACAATGGTATTTGAAGCTTCTACAAGTTCTAGTTGTGTGTGTGTGTGTGTGTGTGTGTGTGTGTGTGTGTGTGTGTGTGTGTGTGTGTGTGTGTGTGTGTGTGTGTGTGTGTGTGTGTGTGTTTGTGAGTGTGTGTGTGTGTGTGTGTGTGTGTGTTGTCTTTTATTTTTTTTAAATTAGCATATTTTAAGATGGGTATATACATATGTGCAATTTGGTGGAAAGATACACATACACAACCATAGTATGTGCATGCATGCACACAGGCACACAAACTCATGGAGAAACAGGTATGCATACAAATGCACACATGCACACATGCACACACACACACACACACACACACACACACACACACACACACACACACACCTCTGAGAGACAGATAGCCTAGTGGTCAGAACAGTGCGCTGGCAATTTGACGACCCATGTTCGAGTCCAGTCGAGGAAATTTTTCTCCTGCAGTGCTGACTCCACTCTCCCCAAAAGTCCTTCGGATGAGACTTTAACCTGAGGCCCCGTGTGCGAACGCACGCAGCGCAGAACATCTTGCGCACACCTTAAATCCTGTTTCGCTTTTCGTAAGAGTAGGCCATCATGTGCCGTGGGAACAGATGACATTTGCAAAACTGCCTACACACAAGGAATGGATGTAAAAAAGCACAAGAGTGCTTATTCCATTATCCTCAATATAAAAAAAATAGAAAGAATCTCTCTCTCTCTCTCTCTCTCTCTCTCTCTCTCTCTCTCTCTCTCTCTCTCTCTCTCTCTCTCTCTCTCTCTCTCTTCAAAACTCCCTGAGAAGTTGTTACAACACAGCACTGAGTTTTTAAGGTGCCTCCAGGCTGGGTATGTTTGTTATATCAGTCCTTCAGATGAGACTATAAACCAAGGTCCTGTGTGCAATCACACACAGAACATCTTGTGCACAAGTTAAAACCTGTTCCGCTTTTGGGAAGATTGGGCTGTTGTGTACCAGTGGGAACAAATGACAACATTTACAAAACTGCATACATACAGGGACTGGATTCACAACAAAAAAGCACTTTAGTGCTTATTCTATTATTCTTGGGGGGGGGAACAAATATTAAAAATCTCTCTCTCTCTCAAAACTCCCTGAGAAATCATTGTTGGGACACAGCACTACGTTTTTCAGGTGCCTGCATGCTGGGTATGTTCCTATTTCTCTAGCCCACTAAACACTGACAAAAAGCATGGAATCTTTCACATACATATATCATGTAACCTTCTCCATGCATGCATATATACACAAAGAAAATCAAGGCACTGGCAGGTCTGCACTTTGTTTCGACCTGACAGACCTCTGGCAGATCATAAAAACAGAAGAAAAAAAAATCCCCACCCTTGCTGTTGAGATTGGAATCCACAACATCATGCACAGCACACAAATCCAACATCACTCAGTCAAAAGTGCTAAATTTAGTGTGCCCCTTCCTTTTACCTAGTCCAAGTGTGGTCAGTTCCTGCTATAAATAGCGCCAGCTGGCCCTAACTGGGTTGGGACGGAATGGGATAATTAGCAGCTGAGAGGAGCTGAAAGTGGGGAAACTGACAGCTGTGCATGCCACAGATGGAAGTCAAAAGCTATATTGACTTAGCTGTGGTGTTTGCCTCGGTGAATATAACACTAGAAACAAAAAAAAAGACAAGAAAAGAATAACAACAGACTCACAGCAGCATCCACATCCTCCCCTGCCTCTCTGACGGTGCGAACAGCAACATCAAGATCTTCCTCCACCTCTGTGGAACAATCATCATCCAAAAAACTTAAAATAAAAAAACAAATTAACGAGTAATCATCATCCTCTTCATTACTACCAGTTTTTTGTTTTTGTTTTTGTTTTTCCTTCCTTCCTTAGAGCTCTGAGGTTCACCAATGGTGGAATTTTTGCATATTATATGCGACCATTTTTTTTTTACCCCCACCATTTAAGTAGCTGCATTCCAACTTCAAGGATACATTACAATTTTCATGTTGTTGTTGAAGGGGTTTATTTGTTTGTTTTGTTGTTGTTGTTGTTATCATTGTAATCATCACTGTCATAACTGTTGTCATCAATGTCATCATCATTATCACTATCATTGTTGTTGTTGTCGTTGTCTTGTATGTCATTGTCTTTACCATCTTCTTTATCATTGTCTTCTTTCATCATCATCATCATCTGGGGAAGGAGACATTGACACTGTCCCAGTCACCATCATCATTACAATCAGTGCCATGATCTTGCCATTATTGTTATTATCATGCTTGATGCTATCATGCTGAGAGGACTCTTGAAAGCACACACACACACACACACACACACACACACACACACACACACACACACACACATTCCAATGTGTTCAATATTTTTCTTGATCTGTTAATGTTAAGAATACCTTTTATTTGCTGTTATTATTTATCTCACACACACACACACACACACACACACACACACACACACACACACACACATACACACGCGCGCGTGCGCGCGCGTGCGTACATACACATTAGATCTCTCTCTCTCTCTCTCTCTCTCTCTCTCTCTCTCTCTCTCTCTCTCTTACCTATCCAGTCTCCTATCTTAGGGTCGACTGGTATCACTTAAAGTGGAAAGACGTTAAAATTGAAGACTTACTTACACACACACACACACACACAACACACACACACACACACACACACACACACACACACACAAACACACACACACAAACCACACACACACACACACACACAGATACACACACACACACACACACACACACACACACACACACACACACTACATATTCAGGGCTCAATGAATATATGTATAAATATCTATCCATACATACTGTGCACCAAAAACACAGTACAGGTTACAGCCATCCTACTTACCGGCAGTAACAAAGTCCTCCTCTACAGGCACCTCCTCATAATCGTATCGGTCATTGTGGTCGTCAATCACCTCCTCCTCTGAGCTCAGTTAAGGGAACACACATCAACAACAACAACAACAACAGCACTCCTTCTTCTTTCATTCTGACATAAGCAAGCACCACAGCATTGCAGAAATGATCAGGTCAGAATGTTTGTATGAAATGGTATCTTGCTCTGTTGTACTAGGTTTATACGTTGCTCTGACCACTAGGCTATCCTAGTCGTATCACTATCCTGTCATACAATAAACCTAGTGGTCAGAAAATTTAAATGAAGTTTTCATGATTGGTTGATAGGTAGGCTTTTCCTACAGGGGACGGGATAGCCTAGTGGTCAGAACATTGCGCTCGCAATTTGATGACCCGGGTTCGATTCCCTGTCGAGGGGTTTTTCCTCTGGAGTTAACATCAGTGCTGACTCCACTCTCCCCAAAAGTCCTTCGGATGAGACTATAAACCGAGGCCCCATGTGCGAACGCACGCAGAACATCTTGCGCACATGTTAAATCCTGTTCCGCTTTTCTTAAGAGTAGGCCATCGTGTGCCGGTTGGAACAGATGACACGATTTACAAAAGCTGCGTACACACGGGGACTGAATTAAAAAACACATGAGTGCTCATTCCATTATCCTCGATATAAAAGAATAAATAAAATAAAATAAATAAAGTACTACTGGCTGAGCCAGCTACAACAAAATCTGCACACTCGAGCCGGAGTGTTTGAAAAATGAAAAGACTATGATACTAAAATGTGATAGTTTGTTTTGATATTCCTAATGATTTCTCTTCTTTCCCTCCATAATTTAAAACTATTAAAAGCTTTGTTTGTTTGTTTTGCAGAAAGCTGCTACTCAAAGGGAGAAGAAAGTTCAAATGAAGTTTTCATGATTGGTTGACAGGTAGGCTTTTTCTACAATCATAAAAACTATAGCATCCTCCTATTCTAACTGTCCAGTAGTAGCAATTCGCTGTAATTGATACTGAAATCTTACAACCATTTCTCGGCATTTGGGAAGGGGGAGAAAAGGTTTACATCAATCAAAAAAATATTTAACTAGAATTTTCACAACAAGAACTCAACGTTTTCTTGATTTCAGAAATTCAAGTAATGGATTACTTGACGAGCCAATGTAAACATCAGAAATATTACTTTCCGGCAACTAGATCTATATCTTTGCCGCTTTTATGACGATAGGACAGCGCTCAAGTTTTTGTTCTGTTACTCACACTGTAAAGTTTGTCTATGGGCTAAGTCAAACCATGGAAGCACAGCATTTTACGCACTAATTCACCCATAAAGATATGCAAGTTATAACTACAACTTTTTAACACATTTTAAATGCTTTACCTGGGCCAGATCTAGTCTGATATAGTGCGAAAAAAGGATACTTTCCAGGTAGTATTTGTCCGATTGTTCCATAGCGGCCATGTTGCTATCTCGGTTGCCAGGCACAGTGCATTGAACACGTCTTTACATTAGAGAGCATAGTTAGGGGAGATAAATCAGTCGGCTCTCCTCTTTTTTCTACGGGATCAACACTTGGGGAGAAAAAAAAACTTTTAAGAAGAAAACAAACAAAAAATAAAAGCACGTTAGTCTTGTCTTTGTTTGAACCCATTTTTAACTGATTTGTTTTATAAACGACAAATACTGCTTTGATTTCACATGGAGAAGTACTTTTACTGTGGCTCACAAGTGTCATAAATGACAGCAGTTGTGCGCTCCCCAGCTTAACAGACTGGGAGTCGCCCACAATATGCTCTCTGAATCACCCATCCGACCCGAGAATCACTGTAAGACAGCAAGTACATACTGGATGAAAAGTTTGTCTGCATGTCTATTTTCAAATAGGCAGCCATACTCCTGACTTGAGGCTATTTTTCTCTCCCAAAAGCAGAGTGTGATTGAAAGCTTGCCATTGCTGAAGAGGATATCAACATAACATTTTACAACATAACAACATTTTAATGTTTGCATTGGCATTAAGTTGATATCAGTGACTGATATAGCTTTTGGCCTGGGTCAGTAACAGCAAACTAGTGACAGTGACAGTGACAATGACAGTACTGGTGGCTAGTGACAGCGACAGAACTGAAGGCTAGTGACAGTGACAGTACTGGAGGCTAGTGACATTGACAGTACTGGAGGCTTTTTTTTATAATTTATTCTTTTATATCGAGGATAACAGAATAAGCAATCATGTGCTTTTTTTCATCCGGTCCCCGTGTGTATGCAGTTTTGTAAATATTGTCATCTCTTCCCACCGGCACACGATGGCCTACTCTTTCGAAAAGCGGAACAGGATTTAACGTGTGCACAAGATGTTCTGCGTGCGTTCGCACACGGGGCCTCGGTTTAAAGTCTCATCCGAAGGACTTTTGGGGAGAGTGGAGTCAGCACTGATGTTTACTCCAGGAGAAAAATCTCCTCGACCGGACTCGAACCCGGGTCGTCAAATTGCCAGCGCAATGTTCTGACCACTAGGCTATCTGTCCCCCAGTGACAGTGACAGTACTGGAGGCTAGTGACAGTGACAGTACTGGAGGACAGTGACAGTACTGGAGGCTAGTGACAGTGACAGTACTGGAGGACAGTGACAGTACTGGAGGCTAGTGACAGTGACAGTACTGGAGGCTAGTGACAGTCACAGTACTGGCAGCTAGTGACATTGACAGCACTGGTGACTAGTGACAGTACTGGAGGCTAGTGACAGTGACAGTACAGGAGGCTAGTGACAGTGACAGTACAGGAGGCCAGTGACAGTGACAGTTCTGGAGGCTAGTGACAGTACTGGAGGCTAGTGACAGTACTGGAGGCTAGTGACAGTGACAGCACAGGAGGCCAGTGACAGTGACAGTTCTGGAGGCTAGTGACAGTACTGGAGGCTAGTGACAGTGACAGTTCTGGAGGCTAGTGACAGTACTGGAGGCTAGTGACAGTGACAGTTCTGGAGGCTAGTGACAGTGACAGTACTGGAGGCTATTGGCAGTGACAGTACTGGAGGCTATTGACAGTGGCAGTGACAGTACAGGAGGCTAGTGACAGTGACAGTACTGGAGGCTAGTGACAGTGACAGTACTGAAGGCTAGTGACAGTGACAGTACTGAAGGCTAGAGGCTTGTGACAGGGACAGTACTGGAGGCTAGTGACAGTGACAGTACTGAAGGCTAGAGGCTTGTGACAGTGACAGTACTAGAGGCTATTGGCAGTGACAGTACTGGAGGCTAGTGACAGTACTGGAGGCTATTGGCAGCGACAGTACTGGAGGCTAGTGACAGTGACGTTGACAGTACTGGAGGCTAGCGACAGTGGCAGTGACAGTACTGGAGGCTATTGGCAGTGACAGTACTGGAGGCTAGTGACAGTGACGTTGACAGTACTGGAGGATAGTGACAGTGGCAGTGACAGTACTGGAGGCTATTGGCAGTGACAGTACTGGAGGCTAGTGACAGTGGCAGTGACAGTACTGGAGGCTAGTGACAGTGACAGTGCAACCATTTCTTATTTTATTTTGTCTGTTCCTCCCTCTGTTGGATAGGTCAGGTGCTGGAGTCTCATCACTATGGCGATTCTCGGCCATCATAAATTTCTTATGGAGTCATCCTCAACTTTGTTATTCTGTTGTTCTAGGTTTTTTTGTTTTTTTCTTATTTTTGTTTTGTTGGTATGTTCGCTTGTTTGTCTTATTTCTTCTTCTAACTGAAGACTTTATTACAGAAATGAAAATATGTAGGTATTTTCATACTGTACTTTGGTAGGATCCCCAAGCGTAAGGCACAAAGATTCATTAGGTGCTTATTTTCTCCTATTCAATTTATTTCAACATATATTCTAAGCATATTTTCTTTCTCTTTTTATCATCGTCTTTTGAGGGCAGCTTCAAAAGGCCACAGGAATATCAAATATTCCTTTGAATGCAATTGACATTATTAAATTCTGAAAAGTGTCTTGTTGTAAGGTACCACAGCAGGTGGGGTTTCAATTACCGCCAGGACCTCTGATGAGGGCTCATCCAGAAGCCGAAACTCGAATCAGGTCAGGCCAAAGGCATGGTTCTTACTCAAAAATACCTAAAATACTGCCACTGGTAGACATTATTCCCTAGATTTTATTTTGATTTCTATTTTTTATTGAATCTTTGATCATTGATTTTCAAAATGATTAAGAAGTTGGTACTTGCACTTGTTTTTTCTCCACTACTTTTTCCTCAATAGTACGTTGGTAGGTACGGTTTTTTGTGTGTGTTGTTTCTGTAATTCATGATTATTGTTCTTGTCGCAGAAAAAAGCAGATTGAGATTCTGTTTGTATACACAGAACAAGCATCTATACACATCTGCAAGTTCACATACAAACACACTTTGCACATGTACATGTGTTTGTGCTGCATGTATATGATGGGATACCATAGAAGTAATGAGTTATCTTTACTATACATGTATAACCTTTCAAACATTTTGTTTAGCAGTTCATTTTACAAGGACAGGTGTATGACTAGGTTTTGAACAATTCTCCCAGAGTCATGTGGTTGAAAAGGGGACAAGATAGCCTGGTGGTTAGAGCATTGTGCTAAAATCCGACAGCCTGAGTTCCAGCCACCCTCAATCAAAGCACCCACCCATTTGAGAGAACTTTTACCCTGGAGCTAACATTAGTGCCAACTCCATTTCCCTGAAGGTCCATTATAAGACTATAAATCAAAGTCCCATGTGTATACACAGAATACCTCATGCACATGTAAAAACATCTGTTTATATAATTTTAAAGTGATCTTGCATCACACTCTGTAGATTTAAACACATTCTTTGTGGACCTTATTGCCTTTGTGTAAGTAGTGCTTGAATTCTTTAAAGAGTACATATCTCTGTGTATGTATTTCCGACAGGCATTTGAGTACCTCTAAATGGGTCCGAGAGTTGTTTGCATATGTTTAAGGGACCAATTGATAACATGTGAATGCAAGGGGGGGGGGGGAGAGAGAGAGAGAGAGAGAGAGAGAGAGAGAGAGAGAGAGAGAGAGAGAGAGAGAGAGAGAAGGCAAGGCAAGGCAAGGCAAGGCAAGGCAAGGCAAGGCAAGGCAAGGCAAGACAAATTCTTTTATTCGAGGATAACATAAGCACTTAGGGATAACATCAAGATAAAAAGATACTATACAATAAAACTTTATGCAGTACCAAACTACATACAAGAAATAAGGACACTATATATAATAAGGTAATAAAAATGCACTCATTCAGAAGACGAAAATCAGAAGTCACAATAAAATAATTTTGATTATTAAAGAAATAAAAATGTGCTCATAGATAAGGAGCAAACAAGAGAACATAATGAAATAAACAACTGAAAACATCAATCCACCACCATCTATCCATAAGTTATTCAAGTCATATAAATCATACATTTGGATAAAAGGGGGAAAAAATTAACTAATATCCTTATTAGACAGGGGGGGAGAGAAATACTACCAATAAAAAAAATTACGTAAAACATCCCAAGATGTTTAAAAGAATTAGCATAACATTTTTATAAATTGGATGATGATTTACACACACACACACACACTCACAGACACACAGACACAAGGACACACACACACACACACACACACACACACACACACACACACACACACACACACACACACACACACACGCACACACACACACACACAGGGGTTCGCATGCATGTCATCAATGAAGTTCATTCTAAAGAAAGTATATGCCTGATTTTAAATAAAATCATTTAACGGAGCACAAGAGGAATCCATCCACTCTAAGGCATAAATTTTGGGACATATATGTGACGCTCCACCACATAATGAGACGGAGTGCACATTAGGTCAATTTTTAGTTATTGACATGTTATTAATGTGCTATAAAGTGGCTATCAAATACAAAAAACAGATTGAAAATCGGACAATTCTGTGCAAAGTTATTACAAGTTGAAATGATAGACTACAGGAAGTGGCAAAATGAGAAACGGACAAGTTTATTTTCGTAACACGTTGTCAGAATGAGGGCTTGGGTATTTTCAAAACACATTTAAAAGCAAAAGGGATAACAATTATGCCTTGATATTTCATTATAAGATAGATAAACGGATATAGTTTAATAATTAATCAAAATCTCAAAATTGACAACCTGACCCCTACCTGCCTTTAAAGGCTCCTAGAGCAAAATTGGGTAATGTGCTAAGCGACTCATTTCGTGGCGGAGCGTCACATATGTTCTACTTATGATTATGGTCATAAAAAAATCATGTTCATAACCATTTTGTAATCACAATGGACATAGTTATTCAGCCTACTTGATAAGATCATTAATTAAAAGTTTACACAAAATCAACTGCATTCGAGACGTGGGTATTAAATTATTCAAAATATGAATGAAACATTTCTCAATATGGATGGTAACAGAGAGAGAGAGAGAGTGTGTGTGTGTGTGTGTGTGTGTGTGTGTGTGTGTGTGTGTGTGTGTGTGTGTGTGTGTGGAGAGAGAGAGAGAGAGGGGGGGGGGGGGGGAGAGAGAGAGAGAGATTTATTTATTTATTCTTTTATATCGAGGATAACAGAATAAGCAATCATGTGCTTTTTTTCATCCGGTCCCCGTGTGTATGCAGTTTTGTAAATAGTGTCATCTGTTCCCACCGGCACACGATGGCCTACTCTTACGAAAAGCGGAACAGGATTTAACATGTGCGCAAGAAGTTCTGCGTGCGTTCGCTCACGGGGCCTCGGTTTAAAGTCGGGAGAGAGAGAGAGAGAGAGAGAGAGAGAGAGAGAGAGAGAGAGAGAGAGAGAGAGAGAGAGAGAGAGAGAGAGAGAGAGAGAGAAGGCAAGGCAAGGCAAGGCAAGGCAAGGCAAGGCAAGGCAAATTCCTTTATTCGAGGATAATAGATAAGCACTCGTGTGCTTTTTTACATCCAGTCCCCGCCCTTTTCAGGGATATCAAGATAAAAAGATAACCTCAATTAAATAAGAACAATTATAATGATCCAAATACCAAGAGCAAGAAACCATAAGTACCAAACAACAGGTAAGAAATAAGACAGAGATACAATAATAAGGTAATGATATGAAAAGGCACTCATTCAGAAACGAATATCAGAAGTAAGAATCAATGATGATTTTGATTTGAATAATAAAAAAGCGCAATAATTAAAGAGTAAACCTGAGAATATGATAGCTTAAATGACTTAAAACATCAATCCACCACCATCTATCATCAAGTTAAGTTATAAAAGACATAACATTTTGAAAAAAAGGGGAGAAGGAAAATAAATAAATAAATAAAAATGAAATAAGATATAAAAAAGAAGAAAAAGAAAACAACAAAAACCAAACAAACAAAAAAACAAACAATAACAACAACAACAACAACATCCAAACTAACAAACACCCTCGCGCATGCGCGCGCACACACAGACACAGACACAGACACAGACACACACACACAGACACACACACACACACAGACAGACACAGACACAGACACACTCAACTCACTCACTCACTCACTCACTAGTCAAGCAATTATATCAGGTTACAATATCATCCATACTACATTCATATTTTGTTTAAAAATAATAATAAAAAATAAATAAAAAACAGAGAAAAAACTGGAAAAAACATCCTAAGAATTGATACACAATATATCAACAAGTAAATGATGTAAATCATGACATTTTCATGAGAGGGGAGACCAAAAAAATGACGGAAACAAAAACAAAGTTCAAAGAAAACAACAACAACTAAAAATAAAAACAAACAACAACAACAAAACCAAGTAAACAGATACATACATATACACACACACACACATGTATGCACACGCGCAGGTTCGCGCACATGTCATCAATAAACTTCATTTTAAGGGAAATATGTGCCTGTGTTTAGATTATTCATGTAACCGAACACAAGGTAATCATGATGGATATAGTTATTGAGCTTACTTGTAAAGATTATTAATGAAAAAGTTTACAGAGAGAGAGAGAGAGAGAGAGAGAGAGAGAGAGAGAGAGAGAGAGAGAGAGAGAGAGAGAGAGAGAGAGAGAGAGAGGGGAGAGAGAGAGGAAGGGGAGAGAGAGAGAGAGAGAGAGAGAAGAGAGGAGAGGGGGGGGGGGAGAGAGAGGAGAGAGAGAGAGAGAGGAGAGAGAGAGAGAGAGAGAGAGAGAGAGAGAGTGAGAGAGAGAGAGAGAGAGAGAGAGAGAGAGAGAGAGAGAGAGATGGAGTTGTTTTAAGGAAGATGGAGTTGTGCAACACTATTTTTATCAGAAAAGTCAGTTGGGGAGTCAAGTGCCAGTGGTGTGTGCTCACCAATTCATTACTTAGGCATATATTTATAAATTTTATATAAAAAATTATATACAGGGATATTATAAATTTTTTTAAAAAACAGGAAAAAATGTCAGCAATACTGATTAGAGTAAACATCTTGCTTTGTTGATCCTATATAGGAACAAGCCACATTTTCTCTACTTATTCAGATGGACAAGCTAAGATTAATTTCATCATCATCTATGATACATGTAATCAAAAGTTTTCATCATCACATATGACACAGGTAATCAAATTGGATTATAAAAGTTTCTGTGCACCTTTGTACATTTTCAGATGGGATGCTAGAACAAGCTTAACTGGGTTTGGGGTAAAAAAAAAAATTTAAAAATTTTTTAATGAAGTGTACTAACAGAACAATGCAATCACATAATACTTTCAACCCAAAGCAAAAGTTTTATATGCTACAGGCAAATGGGGTTTTCAATTCACCCTTTCATGAAGTAAAATCGATAAGAAAACTTTAAATGCAATACATTTTGAAATAATGTACATCAAACTAGTTTTGACCCTGAAATAATAGGAAGGGGGGAGGGCAGTTAAAGTGGAATGCATTAACTACTTAACTTTAAAAAAAAAAATAATAAAAAAGTCTACAAGCTACCATGTTTAGCCATTCTCTGAGAATTTCATGTAAAGAAGATATTAAATACATGATGTAAGGAATGTAAAAATATGGGCATTACTTGGACTGGATATATGCAACTAATTCAATTACACAACTGCCTAGATAAAGAAGAAATTGAAGCCTCCAAAATAAATAATGAAACATCAAACAAACAAAAACATTACTGAACATGTAAAGCTAAATAAATGTTGAATCATCAATTTAAAAAAACCAAAACAAAACAAAAAAACCTTAATAAACATGTAAATCAAAAGCATAATGAAAATCATTCAAGAAGGGCAACGTTATATCTTGAAAAAAACATACATAAGTTTCATCAGGTCACACTTAGCAGTATTACCATGCTTGCTGTTTACACAGGAAAAAAGAAAAATAAAGTCAAGCAATCCAATGGTGGAAGAAACACAAGAAACCCATGTCCCTTACAGTTTGGGAATAGATGAGCCCAGGACAGGCAAATGTTTCATGAGTAAAACCATAGTCTCTACAAACTGTAACAACAATAATAACATTAGGCTATGTTCGAATAATGATCTATAGCTATAGTGGGTAACACAGCAGCTGACAAAACCCAAACCCTATATTTTTTTTTTTTTAAACAAACACTATCATCTACAGTGAAAAGAAAAAGGGTATAAGCAATGAACTGCTTCACTTTGTGCTCAGTACTTCAAATTAAGTACTAAAAAAAATAATGATAAAAGGAAATCATTTTTGGTAGTTAAGTCTACAGAAGCTATGCAAACTTTCAAAATCAAAATAAAATGTCCAAGACATGAATGACAAGAGAAAAATGATAATGTCAAATGCTTTAAATAAAAGACAAGCTGTTCATCAGCAATTCTAGCTGAAATACATGTTTTTCTCCTCCATTTGAACAAACAAAGGGATAACAAAAAAAAAAAACCACACAATAATACAGCCAAGTGTTTAGTACATCTGCTTGTAGACAGTCTATGACCAATCACTAAAAAAAATATATAAATAAAATAAAATATACACACATTCTCTCTCTCTCTCTCTCTCTCTCTCTCTCTCTCTCTCTCTCTCTCCTCTCTCTCTCTCTCTCTCTCTCTTACACACATACACCCTACCTCCCCCCCCCCCACACACACACACACAATCACACACACAATCACACACACACACACACACCCACAACACGCACACTCACAACCACACACACACACACACACACACACACACACACACACACACGCTAAACCATTGTCTAGTTTTACACAACCCAGGTTATATAAGAGCACAAGTAAAAACAAGAGGGCAGGCTGAACAAAACAAAACCCACAACCTGTACCACACTGATATCACAGTGATTTGCCATAATACACTACAAAACTTGCTGCAATGCAGTTTAAGAATACACCCATTTCAAATGAAGTCAAGTCTTGCCAATACAAAAGATTATCATTTCTTATCTATTTCTTCTTTCCTTCTCATTAATTTTTTTTTTTGGATTTTTTTTGTTGTTGTTGGCGTTTTTGTTTTGTTGTTTCGAATTAACCCATTTCAAATGAAGTCAAGTCTTGCCAATACAAAAGATTATCATTTCTTATCTATTTCTTCTTTCCTTCTCAAT
>CM060338.1:33661327-33691327 GCA_030674155.1 Stramonita haemastoma | reverse complement strand
ATATTGGCGGATTTTACTTCCAATGATTCATAAGCTTGAGGAAACATTATGTTTATTGCATGTTAAATCAATGTGATTCTTTCTTGTGGATTAACTGATGGATACTCACACTGTGACCGTGTGTCAGAAGGGTTGGGGGGAGTGGGGGAGGGGGGGGGGGGGAGGGAGGGGGGGGGAGCGAGGGGGTATTTAGCATTTGCGTACTTACTTTAAGGCAAACACAAACACTGAGTAATCTATTAAAAAATATCTTTGTAAATTCTAAAAATAATTACTTCTCCTTTTGCTGACCTTGTGTACTTTTTAAGAATAATGAAAACATTATGCCAAGGGAAGTAATATACGCACACCTACTACGTACACGATTTTTTTAAATTCTTTTTTTTTCCTCACCAAATCCATAAAAACGCCCCAAAAAATAAAATAAAATAATTTTTAATCCACAGACATTTCTACACATAAAAATTGTTTTCCATATCAAATGTAGTTCAAGTGGTATGGGAGGGGAAAAATCACAGTGAGCAGAGAATCATTGTTCTCAACTCGGTTATAGCTGTTAAGGTTCACCATGTGCTGATGTCCCCACAAAAAAAATTTGCAAAAGCTTCATTCTTAAAATTCTTAACAGCAAAACTACTGAATGCAATCTCTTGCAACAAAATTGTACATGGCGTCCCAGGACTTCCTTTCCAAAGACCCTCCTTTTGCAACTGCATTGTGAGATATGCCATAGCGAAAGTTGTTGACCAACTACCGGCCATTCGTCTTGGTCAACCCAGTATTTAAAATGGAAATCTGATCAGTCAATTACAGTCGATGCAGACAGCATTGGGTTAAGATGAACTTCATTCTGACATGTTTGGTTTTATCAATCTGAGACTGATGTATGACTTTTTTTTTTTAAATAAGGCCAAAATAGCGCATTACAATTTAGTCGAGATGTGAAATATATTGCAAGTTTTTAGTTAACATATCTGAATGATTTTCAGCCTGCATAATACCTGGAATAGTGGAGCACCAGGTGAATTTTCTTACCTGTAATTTGTTCAGAAGTGAAGACCATGTCTTCCTGGCTCCACGTCATGCAGGAAGGCAAGATGTCAGCGATGCATGAAACATGGCAATGTTGATCAATGGACTGGCTGATATGGTAGACCAGTGTTTCATGGTGCTGAAATCAACTGAACCACTCCAGCTCATATGGTACCTGGTAAAACACATATCACAAAGATTAAAACAAAGAAAAGTCCAACAAAAAGTCATACGACAATCTTTAATGTACAAATGATAAAGTCACAAACAGTTCACCAGTGTGAGGACATGGTGACAGATAATAATTGTGCATGAGATTTCTAAGACCGCTCACCCACTGTCAGTTCTTCCCCTTGATCTATCATCATCAGTGATCGATGGGTATTATTGGAAAGCGTTCTACAAACATTTTCTAAAAAAAAAAAAAAAAAAATACATTATGACTTTGGGGCATTTTTGCACACACAGATATTTTACACAAGAACTTTTGGTCTATAATAGCAAATTTTTTATGAGCCTCTAATACCGCAGCATTGTTTTCACTAAATCATATAAATGGCTGACTTAAATTATAAGAAAATCTCTTGATCTGCATAACACTTTAAAATAGCCGAACTGCATATAAGTGATATTCTCACCTTGACTTTGTTTAGAGGTGAAGTACACGTCTTGTTTCCACATCATGCAGGAACTCATGACATGGCTTTGGCAGCAATTCCAAGTGGACTTGGCCTACAGGAGGTAACAGTGCCAAACCGGGATGGTCTTGACAGATACTGTTCTCCATCACATGGTACCTGATAAAACAGTTTGCATACCAAAGATTAGAACTAAAAACAAAAAAAAAACTACAGAATAGCAGAAACAAATGGATGAGACTATAAATCAAGGCCATATGTGCGTGCACACAAATTACATTAAAAATCCCTTCTACCTTTCAAAAGAGGCCATTTCGCGCCTGTAAAATACCTGACAACTTTTTTTTTAAATGCATGCACAAAGGTATCATCCTTAAACACCATCTCCAAGTCAAAATGCAGTTACCTTAATCATGGGTAAAAACAGCTCCATATGCAAAATTTCTAATCGAAGAACAAACAAAAAAACAAAATTAACTGTGATTGATAATTGGACATTTTAATATGCCTGTGATATCATTGCTTTTTTGTTGGTAAAGAATGTAGTTTTTATTTTAATTTACAGAACTGATGCATCTTTTGTAAATTCGAAGAGAATCTCTTAATGTACAGATTGCACGACACTTTAAATAGCTGAACAGCACATAAGTGAAATTCTTACCTTGAATTTGTCCAGAGGTGAGGTACATGTCTTGTTTCTAAGTCATGCAGGCAGGCATGACATCGTGGCTGTGGCAGCATTTCCATGTGGACTTGGCTGACAGCAGCTGAAAGTGCCAGATGGTCTTGAAGGGTACTGTTGATCACATGGTACCTGGTAAAACAGTACACACCAAAAATTAGAATTTTGGGGAAAAACCACCAAAAGAGTAACAAAATATGAAAAAACAAAAACTAGTAAAGTCAGAAACTACAGTGATAAACACTCTGTGCCAAAGGCATTTCAGACCTGTTAACTCCTGTCAGTTAATCTTGATTTTAGAACACCAGTGATTAATGATTTTTGTAAAATTTAAATTCCAATTAAATACAGATTTTGGGGGGGGGGGGGGGGGTAAATTACACACACAAAAATTGCCACTTCTAGAACATGACACACCTCATTGTGGAAAATTATACTGCCCCATTTGCAGCTTCCAAAAACTAAAGCTCTTTACTTACTAGCAAAAAGCTAACCAACATCTTATCTCAAACTGCTTATCACCCTGCAGACCACAAAGGCCATTTCAGGGCTGTCACACCATTCATTTACTTCCTGTTCAAATGCAAAAGATTCTAGTCCTGTCAAATTTTATTTATTGTTGTTACAGCCCCACCAACCAAGAGGACCCCATCAGGGATGTCACCTTTTAAATTAAATGTCAACCTGAAAAAAGTGTTATATTACTTTGTTTTATAGCAACCCTCCCCCCAATCATATTTCAAGATAAAGCCAGCTAACTTTCTTAGATATAGACCTACAGAGAACCATCAAAATGTGGTACCTTGTATGACACTGATTTGACTTTAAATCTTATGTACTTACATATACAGGATTTTGATGACTGCAGCAATGTTGTGGGATACACAGGCACGGTTTTCTTCTGATGATGGCAGCAATGTGGGACACACAGGCACGGTTTTCTTCTGATGATGGCAGCAATGTGGGACACACAGGCACGGTTTTCTTCTGATGATGGCAGCAATGTGGGACACACAGGCACGGTTTTCTTCTGATGATGGCAGCAATGTGGGACACACAGGCACGGTTTTCTTCTGATGATGGCAGCAATGTGGGACACACAGGCACGGTTTTCTTCTGATGATGGCAGCAATGTGGGACACAGGCACGGTTTTCTTCTGATGATGGCAGCAATGTGGGACACACAGGCACGGTTTTCTTCTGATGATGGCAGCAATGTGGGACACACAGGCACGGTTTTCTTCTGATGATGGCAGCAATGTGGGACACACAGGCACGGTTTTCTTCTGATGATGGCAGCAATGTGGGACACACAGGCACGGTTTTCTTCTGATGATGGCAGCAATGTGGGACACACAGGCACGGTTTTCTTCTGATGATGGCAGCAATGTGGGACACACAGGCACGGTTTTCTTCTGATGATGGCAGCAATGTGGGACACACAGGCACGGTTTTCTTCTGATGATGGCAGCAATGTGGGACACACAGGCACGGTTTTCTTCTGATGATGGCAGCAATGTGGGACACACAGGCACGGTTTTCTTCTGATGATGGCAGCAATGTGGGACACACAGGCACGGTTTTCTTCTGATGATGGCAGCAATGTGGGACACACAGGCACGGTTTTCTTCTTCTCCTGATGATGGCAGCAACACAGGTAGTTTCACAGGTAGGGTTTTCTTCTTCTGGTGACGTTAACAATAATAGCTAGTTTAACATGCAGGGTTTTCTCCTGGTGACGGCAACACTAATGAGGTAGTTTCACATGCTGGGTTTTCTTCTGATGATGATGGCAACAACACAGCTAGTTTCACCTGTTTTCTTCTTCTCCTGATGATGGGAACACTAATGAGGTAGTTTCACATGAAGGGTTTTCTTTCTTCTCCCGATGACGGCAACGATAATGAGATAGTTTCACATGCAGGGTTTTCTTCTTCTCCTGATGTCTGCACCAATGCTGACACACAGGTTTTCTTACAAGTCCTCCTGATGTCTGCACCAATGCTGACACACACAGGTTTTCTTACAAGCCCTCCTGATGTCTGCACCAATGCTGACACACAGGTTTTCTTACAAGCCCTCCTGATGTCTGCACCAATGCTGACACACACAGGTTTTCTTACAAGCCCTCCTGATGTCTGCACCAATGCTGACACACACAGGTTTTCTTACAAGTCCTCCTGATGTCTGCACCAATGCTGACACACAGGTTTTCTTACAAGTCCTCCTGATGTCTGCACCAATGCTGACACACACAAAGGTTTTCTTACAAGCCCTCCTGATGTCTGCACCAATGCTGACACACAGGTTTTCTTACAAGTCCTCCTGATGTCTGCACCAATGCTGACACACACACAAAGGTTTTCTTACAAGTCCTGATGTCTGCACCAATGCTGACACACACAGGTTTTCTTACAAGCCCTCCTGATGTCTGCACCAATGCCGACACACACACAGGTTTTCTTACAAGCCCTCCTGATGTCTGCACCAATGCTGACACACACACAGGTTTTCTTACAAGTCCTCCTGATGTCTGCACCAATGCTGAGGTCCCATTCCCCCAAACGTCAGTATGATCCACATGATGACTTTATCGCCCCATTAAAACTCCCATGGAATAAAGACAGCAAGGAGGGATTAGGAAACTTTGCAAGTGTCAGGGGGCGACGGAATCGCAATCGCTCATAAAAATTATGTCAATGTTCGCAATCGCTCATAAAAATTGTGTCAATGTTCGCAATCGCTCATAAAAATCGTGTCAATGTTCGCCATCGCTCATAAAAATCGTGTCAATGTTCGCCATCGCTCATAAAAATTGTGTCAATGTTTGCAATCGCTCATAAAAATCGTGTCAATGTTCGCAATCACTCATAAAAAAAATTGTGTCAATGTTTGCGATCGCTCATAAAAAAAAACGTGTCAATGTTCACGACCACTCAAAAATTGTGTCAATGTTCGCGATCGCTCATAAAAAATCGTGTCAATGTTCGCGATCGCTCATAAAAATTGTGTCAATGTTCGCGATAGCTCATAAAAATTGTGTCAATGTTCGCGATCGCTCATAAAAAAACATGTCAATGTTCGCGATCGCTCATAAAAAATCGTGTCAATGTTCGCGATCGCTCATAAAAATTGTGTCAATGTTCGCGATCGCTCATAAAAAATCGTGTCAATGTTCGCGATCGCTCATAAAAATTGGGTCAATGTTCGCGATAGCTCATAAAAATTGTGTCAATATTCGCGATAGCTCATAAAAATCGTGTCAATGCTTTCGAAGGTGGAGTTTTCTCAACACCAGCATCACTGTCACCATGATTGCTCAACTTTGATCCCCTGGCTGTTTTATATACTTTTTAGGTTTAGACTAATTTTTATATCTATTTTTTATATCTATTTTGTTTTATTTCACTATTCCTTTTTTTTTTTAATCTATTATTTGGATTCGTGTAAAAGTTCACTATGCCTGGTTTTGGTTGCATTACTTATTTTTTTATTTTGTTCATCTTATTTTATTGACTTTTATTCTCTTAATGTTTATATTCTACATTTTATTTCTTTATTCTATTTTATTTTTTTCAAGCAAGAGGTGTTGAAGCAATCTGAAATTTGGTGCCCAGTGATTGAAGGCAACTGACAACAGTCGCACGGCAAACCTAAAACGGAACGTCTGCGGCAACATTTCATCCAAATGGACGCGAAGATACAGGGTGACGAGAGTCACTTCCCTGTATGAGCAGTGGAAACACAGGCTTCACAGGCTGTGTTTTTCAACATGCCTGTCAGCTGTGCAAGGCTGCATGGCCGGTGCCTCTGCATCTCTGCCTCTGTGTGTTCTGCAATTTCTCACTGCTCTTGCAAGTTTTCACCCCCTGAAGTGTCAAAAACGCAAACGCAAAGTGAAGTAGTACGGATACATCATATGGACATCTGGACTGGCCAAGACTGTCCTACAGGGAATGTTCAAGAAAGGAGATGAAGAGAAAGAAAATGGGGAAATAACATGAGAGAGGACTGTCCTTGAGTGGAACAACTCACTACAGAAAGTTGAGAACCACAAGGAGTGGAGGAAGCTGGTTCCAAAATCTTCAGTGGTGCCCCAACAGTCCACTAGACTGTGGGATAGGTGAAGGCGACGGTGAGTCTGTTGCAAAAGTTTCAAAAGTTTTGTCAGTGATGCACTTCGGTCTTAGAAGACCTTGAAACCTGCAACTGACTTCATCAGTCGAGACGACGGGCACTGGGACATTATAACATCCCAATTTTTAAGGCCACAACACGTGCTGGCCTGTGTTTCAGATTGCAAGAGCTAAAGCCTTCAGGGCTTGTAGTGTTTCCTTTGTCCTCCTCCATTTGATACCCTCTACCCCGGGGCCTAACAGAGCAATAACGCCCCATGTGGATCAATACATACATTGGTTCAGAGGTCTGGTAGCCTAGCAGAGGCATCCATCCGGAGTCCTTGTTGACAAGTTCTGCTGGGAGTGTTGAGGGCATTTGTTGAAGATGACGATGGATGGTTCCTTGCATGCGAGGATCATGGGAAGAAAGATGGTTTCAGTTTCTACAAGCCCTCAGGTGTCTAAAGATCATGGGAAGAAAGGAGATGGTTTCAATTTGTACAGGCCTTCTGGAGACTGAAGATGATCATGGGAAGAAAGGAGAGGGTTTAAGGTTCCACAAGCCCTCTGGAGACTGAGGAGGCCGGTGTATGAGGAGCATGTTCTGTTGCATGCTGGGCAGATGAAGGAAGGAACTGGTGCTGGTTGGTCCTTTGGTTTCCATTTCCACTTCTTATGCTTCTCTTTCTGCTTCTTACACAGGACATTTATCTGACAACAAAAGGTATAGTGTAAGAAACATGTAAGATTCTCAAAGAGAAAGATTGGGGGGGGCAGGAGACTGTGACAAGCATGGTGTGTGCATACCTATGAATATGAGTGTGTGTGTGTGTGTGTGTGTGTGTGTGTGTGTGTGTGTGTGTGTGTGTGTGTGTGTGTGTGTGTGTGGGTGTGAGGGTGTGGGTGTGAGGGTGTGGGTGTGAGGGTGTGGGTGTGAGTGAGGGGGGGGGGGTGCGTGGGGTGTGTGTGGGTTGTGTGTATGAGAGAGAGTGGTGTGTGTGAGTGTAAGTGTGAGTGAGTGAGTGAGTGAGTGAAACACAAGAGACAAATGGAGAGAGACTGACAGACAGACAGATAGACAAGAGATACAGAAACAGACAGAGAGAGAGACAGACAGACAGACAGACAGACAGACAGACAATGCCCTATAACCACCAGAAAGATTAAAAATTCAAAATTTAATTGATGATCCAAGATTTTAGCTTTAGCTTGTCACCCTATGGGGGCACAGAGGATTTCATGAAGTAACACCAACAACAATTATTGTAACAAAAAGAACATTTTATACATTTTATACATTTGATGAGTCAGAAATACTGCTGTAAACCATTTACACAACTTTTTTACACTTTTTTTTTTTTTCCATAAATGCTCATTTCATCATCTTTTCATCAGAAGAGAGCACATTACAGAACATGAACATGTGAGCCATTCAGGCTTAGAAGCCCCAAAGAGAAACAATACTATCCTTATCTCCGGATAAATAAATAAACCCATTCTGCAGTCTTGTCATTGCTGTACCATTATTTACAATGAGTGTATGACCACAGCAAATAAAATATATCTTGCACTAAATTCACTATTTTTTTTAAATCAAGGAACAGTCCTTACCTCTTGACTTGACTTGGTCAACACTAATGAAGACAGGGCAGAGCAGTGATTTTGCAGGCTGTGTTGTGGACATCAGGACAGTGCAGCGATTTTACTGAGTCAGTGTGTGTTGTGGCAAGTTGAATCAGGTGGCGCCCATCTCTCTCCAGCTTGCAGGGTCACTGCTTGGTTTCCTGTAAGATAATGAAAAATACATTAGCTGGGCTGGGATATTTTTCATCTCTTTCATGATAAACAATGACAGAACATGCTGACTAAATCAATACAACAAAATGATAAACCGAAATGACAGAAAAAATACTATTAATCTATCCCTTAAGTCTGGCGACCGTGGGGACACCCCTGAAGACTTGACAACCAGTTTTCTCCATTCCTCTCTCTGTTCTGCCTTTCTCAAAATTTTGTCGAGTTCTAGGCCTGTCCAACTACTAAATTTACAAAATGCAGTGCCAATTTTTTTTAATAATTCAGGGCTCTCACTATTCAGTATTCTCCACCCCATTGAAACATGCTGACCACCACACTGGTAATGATATAGTGCCTACATTGTGTATTCATTGAGTGTTGTCAGTAATGTTCCTGCCATAATTACTAAATTAGCACCCACTGGACCCAGCTAGGCAGGGAAAGGATGGAATGGGCTGAAGTAAATTAATTCGTTGAACGCTCAGACTGCACATATTGTCTGATATACGAGCGAAAATGCGTCATGCTGCGGCTGGGCAGAGAAGGAATTAAGTGGAATAAAGTAAAAGTAGCTTCATCTTTAATTCGTCGTACGCTCAGACTGCAAATATTGTCTAATATACGAGCGAAAATGTGTCATGCTGCCGTTGAGCACCTGAAAGGTCAGGTTCAGTGCATTCGACTTCGGCATAAGAGAAAATTATCCTAAGTCTTTGTAGTAGCTGAAATAGGGGGAAATGACAGTTGAAAATGGAGAAGCTTACCTTTTGGTTTAAACTCGAAGACCGACAGCTAAGGAACAGCACAACACACCTTCGGAAAGTGAGCAGCAAAGACTAATTTACTTCACTGCTCCTGTCTCTGCAGCAGACCGGCTGAACTGAATTCGCATTCAGGTGACTTCACACCCTTCTGCACGTGCTAAAGCAGCGTGACCCTGTATATATGTCACAGTTCCGGTCGGACAATTTTGACCAATCAGCAACAAGTGCTGACGTTTGCCGCGGTTACAACACAGCTTTGAAAAAAAGCAATAGGCCCATGCCTTCAGCAATTTTGGTTATGAACCATGGCGATCTTAACTAGTTAAGATCGCCATGTTATGAACACAAAATTTAAAACGCTAATTTTCTATCAAATAATCATGATTAACCCTATTCGTACCAAGTAAAAAGGGGGATATCAGCACCCTGTGCCCAAGCAATTTTTAATTTACTGATTTGAAAAGTGAGTGACCCAATTTAAAACGTCATAACAACAACAACAAAAAACAACTACTGGTTTTGTTTGTGTTGAAATTTGGAATGTTTGTGGCAGAGTGTATGTTATTTATCTTACAACAACAACAAAAAACTAATATAAAAGTGAATTTTTTTCACTTCTGAAAAGTCTGTATTTCAGACACCTCTCTCTCTCTCTCTCTCTCTCTCTCTCCTCTCTCCTCTCTCTCTCTCTCTCTCTCTCTCTCTCTCTCTCTCTGTGGTTTATTTCAATACATTATTTCAATACATAATAACGAATCTTAAAGTATTGTTTTTGCAAGTCCTTTTGATCTTGTGACATGCCCGTACCATTTAAGTTTGGCTTCTTTACAATTGATAGAATGTTTTCCTAGGACCAATCATGACATAGCCTTTTTTCTTTTTAGACCCTTAAATATTTTTTGTTGCAATTTTTTCTCTCGCTAAAATAAAATCAAAGTGATCATTTATGAATACAGCTGTGAATGAAATGAAACAAATGAATCCTGTCTCAAGCATCTGCCTACAAAAACAACTGCAAAAGTTGTTTGTTTGTTGGTTTTGTGTTGTTGTTGTTTTAAGTTAAAGTCTGTCCCGAGCTTAAGGCTCATCAGGCCGGTGCTTATCCCGGTTTCTGTGGCGTTAGACTGAGAGTCATAGACTCCCCCCTGGATAGGACGCCAGTCTATCGCAGGGTTAACCCCCAACACAAGGTTGGTACCCCTTTTACACCTGGGTGGGGTAAGAAAATAGCCGTAAAGTGCCTTTTCCAAGGGCACAACGCCATAGCCGAAAGCTGGGATCGAACCGGCAACCTTTAGATTACGAATCCAACGCCCTAACCACTTGACTACAGCAGGGGCGGTTTTTTGTTGTTGTTGTTGGTTGTTTTTTTTTTTTTTGGGGGGTAAAGGTTGGTGTTTGTTTTGTTTTTTTTAAACAGGTTTAAAAGGTGGTGATGGGCATAAAGATGCTGTCTGGCTGTACTGAAAGGACGCTGTGCTTAGACACTAGCCCCCAAATAGAGCTAATCTGTCTTTGAGAGGGAGGAGTATATGAAATAGGGGGAGGGGAGAGAGGCACACAGAAATTCTTCCCCAGTGGCTCTACTTGGTTCTCCCCAGCTCCCTGAGGAGTTGTTGGAGCACTGCACTGAATACCTGAGGCAGGTATGTGTTCAGGTCATTATCCCACCAGGCCTACCTCACTGTTCTGCTCTTCTACAGGCAGGTAATTTTCAGGTCTTCTATCTCACCTAGTTCTACAGGCAGGTTATGTGTTCAGGTCATTATCCCACCAGGCCTAACTCACTGTACTGCACTGAATACCTGAGGCAGGTAATGTGTTCAGGTGCTCTATCCCACCTGGTTCTACAGGCAGGTAATGTGTTCAGGTGCTCTATCCCACCTGGTTCTACAGGCAGGTAATGTGTTCAGGTGCTCTATCCCACCTGGTTCTACAGGCAGGTAATGTGTTCAGGTGCTCTATCCCACCTGGTTCTACGGGCAGTTAATGTGTTCAGGTGCTCTATCCCACCTTGTTCTACAGCCAGTTAATGTGTTCAGGTGCTCTATCCCACCTTGTTCTACAGCCAGTTAATTTGTTCAGGTGCTCTATCCCACCTGGTTCTACAGGCAGGTATGTTCAAGTCTCTATCCCACCAGGCATAACTCACTGTTCTGCTCTTCTACAAATGGTGGTTGGGGTTTGAATAAGTGCACAAGATGTTTTGCCAACACACAGGACCTCTAGATATAAAGTCTCATCCAAAGTACATGTAGGAAGCCAATGTTAATTCAACGGGAAAAATTCTCTTAAAGAGACTCCTTAGCAGAGATTTTTATTGTTGGGGGAGAGGGAGGGGGAGGGATGTTCCTCGACTACAGCTCCGAGGTTTAACAATGGTGAGCTTGTTGCTTATGCAACCATATTTGTCCACCATTTAAGACAGCTGCATCCAGCTTCTGGGTATGTAAAGGTAAAGGTGTCCCATAACCTAGGTGGTCGTAGGGGAGCGAGGCATCAGAGACCTCAACTTCTCTAAGAGGCAGCATATTGAGGGTGGCACCCATCTTCTCTCCCTTGCTGCTTTACCTTCCCTGACCCTAAAGAGGGCAGGTACCCATTTTCAGCTGGGTGAACTGGGGGGGGGGGGGGGGGTGAACTGTACTAAAGCCAAGGCATGCAAACGGTCACCCATCCAACTGGTAACCACGCTCAACGCTGCTTAACATGACTTGGGGAAAGCGAGTGCTCTGACCACTGAGCTATCCCGCCCCCTTCTGGAATGATGTTTAAATATAACACATAAAAACTAGCTGGACCATGAACACCGTACAAGACATACAGGTGTTTACAGAGTTGGGTATGTAATTGCAGTGCCTGCTCAACTCTCAAGTTCCCACCCGTTAAGTATGTTATCATTATGTATGCATGGTGTGTGGAAGGGGGGTGGGGTGGGGGGTGGAGGGGAGAGGGACAATACTTATGTGCGAATAAACACTTGACAGTACAGTGTGTTCACAAACAAGCATGCGAGTTCTTTTGATTTTACTGTACCTGTCTTCAGGTGTAAATTTGTGGGTGTGTGGAAAGGACATGCGTTGTTACATTGCATGTATTTTGTGCTACATAAAGTGTATTATTCAGTTGTGGAAATGAAGCATTGAAAGTGGTGGACTTTTTTTGTTGTTTTGTTTTCTTTTTCTGCTTTGGTTTGTGGTCTTTATTTTGTTGGTGTGGTCGTCTGGGCAAGGCAGAAATGATGGGGCTGAGGGGGCTAGCTGTTAGATTTTGGTTGGATGGTTTTGATTGGGGGTGGGGGGATTTTTGTTGTTGGGCTTTTTTGGAGGGGGAGGTCTTTTACTTTTTGGAGGGTTTTTGTTGTTGGTTCAGTTCAGTTTTTGTTTTGTCTGTTTTGATTATGGATTTGTTGTTGTTTTTTGTGGTTTGGGGTTTGTTGGGTTGTGCTTTTTTTTTTTTTCAGGGGTGGGGGTGGGGGTGTGCCTATGATCATGCAAGAGCCAAACAGAACATGTTTAATGGACATGAAATTCTTATCCAAATGTACGGTTGGGAAGCTCTCTGTCATTAATCTTAAAAACTTATCAGAACCATCATAAGACTTTTTAGTGGCCCCACAGCCGCCTGATAACAATGGGCTCCATGTGGACTTCTGAGCCTGAGGATGTGACAAAATGAATCTAGGTGTGGCTGTGGCAAGGAGGTTGATATGAGTGGCATGGGAACAGCAGGACAGGAATGTCACAGAAGAGGAGGCAGCCAAAACAATAACAAAAAAGACTTTGACACCACTTTTCCAATACACAAGGGGATGTTGACCCGAATTGCTCATCTATCTGGGCAAAACTCAACTGTATGATCAATGGGGAACAGGGTTGTTTGTTGTTTCTTTTTTTCAATACTTAATGGTCTCTATGACCACAGAAGCAATTTATGGCCTGGTGCATGCGCGCATGCACACACACACACACACACACACACACAAATTACACACACACACGCCTGCATACAATTACACACACACACAACTCAACAAACATGCACACTCACTCACGCCGTAAGCAGAAATCCAGATTTTCATATTCTTTCACACAGCGCTGGATTTTATTAACAATGTCACAGAATCACCGCTCATCAGAAGCACAATCGCTCATCAGAAGCACAATCGACAAAAGTTTCAACAAGATATTTTTTAAAAAGCAAGAAAAAAAAAAAGCACTCTAGACTTTTTATCAAGCAAATGCTGCTTATGCGCTGGGCCCGACTTGTCAGGCATTTAATGGCAGCGCAAAGTGTTTTTGCTCATATGAGAGATTATGGTAGTTACTTTCTGAGCGTTCTATGAAAAACAATACATGGCAAAACAAGGCTTACATCATAAGCTTTAAATATATTATTGCTAGGAATATCAAATTGTACAGTAACCAAGGAAAAGTAAATAAAAGCGTTAAAAATGTATACTGTTGTGTTGTCAATATTATTGTATATATTTTGTATATCAATATGCTGGTGAGCTGATTAGGTGAAGTGGAAGAAGACTGCCCATTTTTGTCCACAAGTGAGTGAAAAGTATGTGTGTTTCTTTATTATTGTGTTATATTTATTATTGCATGGCTTTTACTGAAGTGATCTTGTCCGTGTGTTATTCTGTGTTCACATTCATGATATGACTCAAGTGTGTGTGTGTGTGTGTGGGGTATGCGAGTATGTTTGTGTGTGTGTGCATGTGTGAGTGCATTATGAGCACATATGCAAAAGCATGCACACAAGCATATACACACATATGCAAGTTCAAGAGCATAAAATGTGCACGTTCCTGTGTGCAAATGATTGCCTAAATGTGCACTATCTGAATATCAACAAGTCAGCAACTTTGAAATGTAACAAAAAGCACATTTTGTCTTCGCAATCATGCTCTTGCATACATTTCTTTTACCTAAGTACTAACACATAAATACAAATTGTATCAAAACTACACAAAGCACACAAAGCACACACACACACACAAACACACACAAACACACACACACACACAACACACACACACATACACACACACACATGCCTCGATACAAAACACACCAAATAGGCACATCAACTTAAGTTTGCAAACATCATTAGCTTTGATCAAAAAATAGTTGCCAGTTTTCAGCTGTTACATTAACTTGACAATATTGAAATGCTATACAAACTTAACATGAACAGCACTTGCAACCCGGTCACAATATGCAAATAAGATTACACCTAATCTACACGAAAATCAGCACAAAGCCTACCCAACACTGTCTGATGTCAAAATAACAGAAAATAACAGAAACAGAAAACTATGACAGAAAATACTATGTTGCAGAGCTTGCCATTATGCTTACTAGCTACACCCGAGGATCTTGTCACATACTTTAATTAGGCAATGCCAATGTTGGCTTTGTGATTTTTTTTTGTTTTTGTTCCTCAGCTAGAGCTCCAAGGTTCACCAAAGTTGAGATTTTACATAATTGTGCAAAAATTTTTTGCTTCACATATGCAAGGAAACTGCAATTTCCACTTTGGGATTATGCTGGTAATTTTCTTATCTACCATAACCCATCAACATTACTTAATCTTTGACATAAATATTTGATCAAATGCATACACGTAATAAGAGGGAATAAAGAACACTGGCAGGTCTCATTTGAAGTTGACCTGGGAGATCGTAAAAATTCCCGCCTTAATTCGTGGGATGCCACTGAGATTTGAACTCACGACTTCCAAGGACCCATGGGAAACTGAATCAAACAGTCTTAACCCTCTCTATAGTGTCTGTCATGGCTTTGTGAATAAAACTGTCCATCTGTTCACATTGAACTGATCTCTAACAGAGGTCCTGTTAGCCAAGTGGGTAAGACATTTTCGATGTTTTATCCAAACAATCAGATAAGGTTCAAAACTCTCTAGTAGCTGCCTGGTTGGCAGAGACTTAACCTTCAGGGCCTATGTTTTTACAGACACTAATCTTCTTCCAATCCTGGGGATCAAATATAAAAACATTTAAACTGAGGCCCACTGTGTGAATACATGATATATATCATGCATGTGTTACTCCCATTCCACATTTCAAAGAGTAGGCTGTGCACTGCTGACAAGAAAAGGTGACAAAAATAGAAGTACATACATCAGGTGACATCAGATATCATCCCTGAGGGTTGAATGTGGCTACATAATTAGTGGGCAAAAAACTACATATGTAAAATTCCCAACAATGATGAACCCCAAAGACTGTGATAGAGACAGCTTGCCGGTAAGAATGGCTACACACTCTGTAGTGAAGGGTTTTTCATCATTTTCTCAACCAATATGTCCCCAATATGTTTTCACACCATTATCTCTTCAGTCAACTCGTGTTAAAAAATTTATAAAAAAACAAAAAACCTACCCAAAAATATTCCAAATAATTAACAACCAATAACTCTGAAAATAACATACTTTATTTTCAAATGAACCTATACCTATTCCACTGAAGCTAGATACCAACCTACATAAAACAAAATTAACAACAGGTACCATTGAGAACAAAACCATATGTTTTAACAAAATGAACTCATGATTCCACTCAAGCTACAGAATGACTGCATACAAATTAACAACATATAACCTTGAGAACAAAACATTACTTAAAAAAATAACACACCAAAATTAATCCACTGAAGTGACAAACTATCTAACATATAAACAAACAATAAACACCCTTGAAAACATAAAACACCTACTGAAACCATACAAAACTTCTTTCTTTTTTAACTGAATCTATACAAACTCACCAAACAACCTCAAACAAACAAAAAGACCTACAATAATCATACTAAAGCAATACTAACTCATAAACCACAGCAATAAGCTGCAAAATTGTTTCACAATGCACACAAGTTCTGGAATCCACAAGAAAATCACACTTTTGGTCTTTTGTGTATTTTATCATTTTGGTCTGGACACAAACATCATGCAGTTTTGGTTCTTTGCGCCTCATATCTGATTCTGCTGCGATGAAAAGAATCGCGACAATGACGAACAGAACAAGACACACAACTATGACAAAGAACCAAAAAAAAAAAAAAAAAGGCAGCTAAGAAAGTCAAGCTGTGAAAGAAAGAATAAGCCATATCACTTTCTGAAATATCCACATATTTGTAACTTCAGTTATATTCATGATGAAAGTATGCACGGAAACAAACAGCCTCCACAAATCAACATTCCTCGCGTGTTCAAACTGGCATGTCAGACATGGGTGACCTTAAGTTGCTTCCCTTTGCCAATCTCATCATAGAATACGCTATTTTGAGGGGGAATGCTGGTGAGTAGTGCCAAGCGTTTTGCTTCAGTAATAGCTTTGGCTTTCCTGTACATTGCTCCAGAGGAAATGGGTGTGTGTGTGTGGAGGGTGGGGGTGGGGGTGGGAGCAGGAAGCTTTGTTAGAACGTTGTTCTTGTGATCTGATGATAGCTGAAGGGGCAAAGGTTTGAGTCTCTACTAAGGTGTCTATTTGACAGGTATTTCCCCTGGAGTTGTTTTGTGTGTTTGTGTGTGTGTGGTGTGTGTGATCCCCCTGGAGTTAACATTTGTGCCAACTTCATCCACCCACCCTCTTCCCTGTTTCCGCTATTCGTAAGAGTAGCCATGTGTGCGTGGGAACAGATGACAATATTTACAAAAACTGCATACACACGGGGAGCCGGATGAAAAAAAAGCACATGATTGCTTATCTGTTATCCCATATAAAATCAATAAATAAATAAATAATGATGATACCTCAAAAGAGACTGTGTGCAAGCACATACGCACGCGTAAACACACCAACACAACAACAAATTCTGTACACATTTAAACCCCATCCACCTTTCAAAGAAAAGGCCAAACGTATGGTTGTGGCATGGATGACACAACATACCTCAGCATGCACACTGCTATATGAAAGGGTGCTCCGTTGGGCTCAGCTGGCCCATGACACACTCCTTGACATCTGAACTCGGAATGTGTACCTAGATGGTTGGTGTGTCTTGGGGGGGGAGGGGTGGAGGGGAAGGTCACATAGCAAAAACTACTTTGTGTGTTCAGGAGCACTACCAAGGAATGAAGAAGAACTATTTAAAAGAGGACAGTGAGATAGTCTCAATGACTCCTGAAGAAGTTAAGAGAGAAGTATGTCTACAGTGGCTCTGAACTTTATGCCACAGAAGGTGTACTGAGAGTGTTTCAAGAATTCCTGCTGATTGCTAGTGGTTCACTTCTGTTGATAGTCAGTCTCCCGATGTCATGTTTTGGAGTTACAAAGACAACACTTTGTATGTACACGTATAATTGTGTGATGTTTACATTTCTTTTAAATCTTGTGTACAAACAGCAAATTAAAAACGCTACTTTACAATGTTGTTATGAAATTACTGTTTTACCATTGTTGTTGTTGTTGCTATTTATACTCTCCATATCAAAATTTTACGGTAAAGAATAACGCTGTAAATAATACCATTTTATATAAACTTTTTTTGAGTGTCTACTTGTACTTTTTCCCTTAGCTGGAAAAAACATCATTTCAGCTTAAATGACACTTTTTGGATATATATATACAGTTTAAAACAAAAAAAACAATACAAAATCAGAAAACCTCAGAGAATCAAGCCATCACAGACGAAAGTTTCAAAATGTAAAAACAAATAACAACGAAAATCAGCAAAGCGTTTTTCTCAGAGTAAGCGTACACATGCCAACTTTTCACAAAAATGCTTTTAAACAAAAAAAGATGTAGATATTTTGAATGGATATATAACCCAAAAAATCCACATTCGCATAAAACAAATCTTTTTTTTTTTTAAAATCACTTTTCACAAAGAAAGACAGAAAAAAAGAGAGCAAGAACAGAACAGAAGTACAAATATTGCAGATCACATAATATTTGAAAAACGTTCATCTTACAATACCAGTTTGCTGCCTCAGCAAGTTTGTGATTGATAAGGATCAATATTGGCATCCACCTAACATACAGCACAAAATATACTGAAGACATATACAATGTGTGTGTGTGTTTGTGGTGGTGGGGGGGTGGGAGAGAGAGAAAGGTGGGGAAACCACACACACACAGAGAACCAAACAAGAGTTTGAGCACAAAATACAAAGCAATTAATCAGCATTAAAACCGCAACTATACGATAATTTAAAATTTTTATATTCTGTCCCTTAGCATAAACTTGAAAACTATAAAATAAAAAAAAGCCATGTCATATGATCTTTTAAAAGTGTTTATCTTAACACTGCAATCAAAAACTAATCTTTTAAAAAATTTTTTATTAAGTAATCTGAACAAATGAAAACTAAAGAAAATTGTCAACAAAATTAATTATAAAAAAAAAAACAACTAAAGAAAATTCTCTCATTACTCTTTAATTGAAAAAGAAGACCAACTTTTCTTTTTCTTTTAAATCCAAAAATAACCAGAACAAAAGATACTTTGAAAGAATTTTGCTATCAAAACAGTTTCGTCTCAACAAAAGACAGTAGAAACCAATCTTGCTATCATAAGAAGTGACAACAAAATTTCACACACAAAAAAACAATAGACAAAAACATTACAATAAAAAAAACCAAAAAAAAACCAGGATCAACAGAAAATCATGTGGTGAAAACTTATCAAAATAAAAAGCTACTACAACTTTTTTTTTTTTTTTAAAGCACAAAATAGATACAACGCTACAAGAGTTTTACATAACAAAACTGAACCAAACTTTTGCAAAACTAGTAATGTAATGTAACAAACAACACACACACACACACACACACACACACACACACACACACACACACACACACACACACACACACCAATAAATCAAACTTAGCCTAAGAATACTTAATCTGTCACCAAACATCTTTGCAAAATGTCTTTATTAGTCTATCCAGCCTTTTTCTCAACAGAAATATCCAACTCACACTTATTGTATTTTCCAAAATATGTACACTATTACTAAGAAAAATCCCACTGTCACGTCTACATAGCTTCACCAGGTTTCAGGAACAGCTGGAGATTCCATTACACATTCCTATCTCTGTGGAAATTAAACTCCAAAAACCTAACACAAGTACTCTGATCTATTTGCATCGACATGCTTTCTAATTTGAGTAGAGTATGTTTTAAATAATGGTCTTTATCTGACTTGAAACTTGTCCACTTTTAAAAATGTCTGCGATTTCCAAATTTCACAGACTTTTCCAAAATCATAATACTGTACACATCTGCATGGAAGGACAGGATAGTCTAGTGGTCTGGAAGTGGCCTTCGGATGAGACTTTAAACCGAGGCCCCGTGTGCGTACGCACGCAGAACATCTTGCGCACACGTTAAATCCTGTTCCGCTTTTCGTAAGAGTAGGCCATCGTGTGCCGGTGGGAACAGATGACAATATTTACAAAACTGCATACACACGGGGACCGGATGAAAAAAAGCACATGATTGCTTATTCTGTTATCCTCGATATAAAAGAATAAAAAAAAAAAAAAAAAAAATATAAAAAAAGAAGTTGAGCTCCTGATCTGACAGCCCAGATTCACACTACCAGTACCACTGAGTCGCCGCCTGTTGGAGGGGATTTTTCTCCTGGACTTGACATCAGTGCTGACTCCACTCCCTCAAAAGTCTTTTGAATGAGACTATAAACCGAGGTCCTGTTTGTAAATCCACACAGAACACCTTGCGCACACGCTACAAATCCATTCAACTTTTTGAAAGAGTAGGACCATTTTGTGCTGGTAGGAACAGACAATAAATTTTTTTAAATGCATGCACACTGATGTTGTGTTTAGATATCATCCTCAAAGTCCAATTGCGGCTACCTTAATGGTGGGCAATTTTTTATTTTTAATTCATCACTGGTAAACTTTGGAGCTTTACCCACAGAACAACCTCCCCCCAAAAAAACAACAACCAAACAACCCCCCAAAAAAACCCTATCCATATAGAATTTTTTTCTCTCCACAAATGAATTAATGTATACTGTAATTTATCGACTTTGATCCGTATACACAAAACTTGCCCATATCAAAACCTGTCTTACAAAGTATTGTCTGCTGTAGGCCTAGTCATAAATAAATCATACAAAAAGCAAATCAGTCTTTGTGTGTGTGTGTGTGTGTGTGTGTGTGTGTGTGTGTGTGTGTGTGTGTGTGTGTGTGTGTGTGTGTGTGTGTGTGTGTGTGTGTGTGTTGGTAGTAATGGTGGTGTGTTGGAGAGGTGATTGTGGTGCTTGTTTTTTATTTTTAAGGTTTTTTTGTTGTTGTTTTTTTTAATTTCTGGGGGTTTGGGGTTTGTTTCATTTTGTCTTTTTCTTGGGGTGTGAGGTCCTAGTCAATTCAACAAGCTTTACCACCAAAATCAGTTATCAAACAAACCCAAACAACTGAGGATAGCAGTGGCACAGGCAAATAAACGCAAAAGTAACTGTAGTCCAACTACAGAAGCAGTAGTTCAACTAACGTTCCTGGAATTCAACTGCAGCAATAACGCCAACAAAGAAACGGGTAATAAAGGCATTGTATTGTGCTGCATTGTATTATCTTATATTTGTCTTGTCTTGTACTGTACTGCATTCTTTATCCCTTTCAGTCGTGCCAGATTTTTCTGCATGAAATTCAGGATATTCTCCCTGTGGAGAGTGCATTACCCTAAAAGCAATGCCACTTTTTTTTCTGTCTGTATGTGTACTTGTTTCCCTATGAGAATGACAAACTTTCAGTCTTTCAATTAAAAAATTTCAGGATTTTCATGACACTGCTTCAATGTATGTCTCACAACCCGTCATTATCATTGTCCATCTTGATTCATCTTCTTAATCCTTTTGATAAACACAAGATGTTTTGACACTTTTTTCTCCCAATCAGAAAACTAAAATGTTAATGATTAAAAAGAAAGATAAACAAATAATTTATTTTCAGTAGATGTATCTGATTATATTAAACATTTTATAGTTTCAGCATTCAAATTAAGAGAAATGGAATTCATAAATAAAGAAAAACAAACAACAGTAACAATAAAGTGGTAAAGAGAGCAAGAAATAAAAAGAAAGAAAAAACGAAACTGTAAAAAAAAATATTTAAAAAAATGCTACAAGAAGTCTGAAAAAAGAAAAAGGAAAGACTGAGGAAAGACTCACAGAAATATTGTTACTGAAATAAATGCAGACATGTATTGCAATTGAATTTTTTTTTTTTTAGAGTACATAAATGCACCAATTTTTTTTTTTTTTTTTTTTTCAATTTTGCAGTCTGTTTTCATAAAGCACACACAATGTACAAAATATAAACCAAGCACATTTGAAAACTTGAATTTATAAATAATAATTTATTCTTTTACTCTATGTACAGTTTGAAATATAAATTCCAACACAAAGGTGAGCGTCTCACCACATAAGCAGCCAGAATGCAACACATAAAGTGTACATGTATCCATGGCTAACAACCCCCCCCCCCCCGAAAGATATTAACAGATAAAAAAATAATAATAAAGCAATAGCTAACAAGGAACCACTACAGTAACGCAGAATTACGCAACAAAGGATTCAACGTATAAACTTTTACAAATCAAACAAGCCTGTAATGATTCAATCAAACACTGTAAAACAACAAAAACCAATACACAATGCAACAACTTTGTAAGCTTTTAACAAAACACCCTTGCACCATTTCTTTCAGTGTACAGAAAACTTTTTTTTTCACATAGTCATTGAGAAACAGTTTGAGATTCTGACTGATCCAAAAAAAATTTTTAATTCGCTTCAACAAAAAAATATGGATGTCATCATTCTCTCGAAAATGTATCCCACCTTCCTGCATGAGGGTTTAAAAAAAAAAATTATATCAAAAATAAAAAAAAGAAAACAAAAAATTTTGAGATTCACAAAAACAGGTTTCACTCTTTTTTTTTCTGCTCCAAGCATCCTGAAATGTTATCCATCTTAATTCTTTCATTTTGAGACACAGTTTTGGTACCCCAAAAAAAAAAAAAAAATTTCAACACAAATAGTTGAACTTTTTAGATATGATGTTATCAAGCTCCTCTCTTATTTTACAACAAAATATTATGTAAATTATCAAGTCTAATAAAATTCTTCCTAGGAAAGAATCCATAAAGATATAAAAAGACAAAGAAAAAAAAGAAAGGACAGTCATGGCATATCAACCATCCCTCTTTCAATGGGCATTGAGGCACTTGATATTGAGCGTCTGTCAATCTGACAGAGAATTGAGGCCAAGGGAGTAAACAGTGAGACAGAGCTGCAAAGACAGGGAACTGGGGAGATCAAGACAGACAGACAAGAGAAAGAGAAAGAGAGAGAGAGGGGAGAGAAAGAGGGGGGAGAGAGGGAGGGAGGGAGGGACAGAGAGAGAGAGAGAGAGAGAGAGAGAGAGAGAGAGAGAGAGAGAGAGAGAGAGAGAGAGAGAGAGAGAGAGAGAGAGTAAGACAGACAGACAGACAGACAGACAGACAAAGACAGAGAGAGAGAGGGGGGGGGGTGAGAAGAGAGAGAGAGAGAGAGAGAGAGAGAGAGAGAGAGAGAGAGAGAGAGAGAGAGAGAGAGAGAGAGAGAGAGAGACAGACAAAGACAGAGAGAGAGAGAGGGGGGGGGGGGTGAGAGAGAGAGAGAGAGAGAGAGAGAGAGAGAGAGAGAGAGAGAGAGAGAGAGAGAGAGAGAGAGAGAGAGAGAAGAGAGAAAACAGGTGAACAACATTTCATCTTGTACTAAGCAATATTCTCATCTAGTGTGCAGTGGTATTTCTGACCAATATTACATACAATGGAACACACATATAAGAAGAGCCTAGACACCTTCAGTATCATTAGACACCAAAATCGAGAAAGAAGCAACTGCTTTGTAAACAGGTTAAAAAAAAGAAAAAAAAAAGAAAGACATTGTGTCTAGACATACATGCTTTAAGCATTAATCAGTAAGAATGTTTTTGTTTTGTTCTTTCTTTTTTTTTTTACAGTATACTTCTTAGAATAAATTGATCTATATGTACATGTATATTTAATTGATATATATATATGTACATGTATACTTAACTGATCTATATCATGTATATGTACATATATACTTTTTAATTTCTCAGAAGTGTGGTATTTTTAACAACACTATGTTACAATTGGCATTACTACTCAGTATACTGCAGTTAACTTCAAATGTACATCATCTTCTGCTGCTGCTGCTGCTGCTGCTGCTTCCCTGGCCATGCTAAACGTTTTGTCTGGTCCGAGTGGCAAAGCCACAGTCTGCCACAGTCATACCTCTGGTTCCCACAGGTTTTTTTTTCCTAGAGCTCTGCTGGGCTAGGCCACAAATGTAGTTCAATTAACAACAATCTTTATGTAACAGAGTGGACATTGACCCATGTGATGTCCCATCTCTGCACAGCTTCTTGGGTGGGTACAGCTAGACAGTTAGGATGTGACCTCTAAAAACAGGTTGCATAAATTCTACCGTTCACCATGAAGGCAAAGAGTATGCAATGGAGGGCTTTCGACCACCACCCAAGGAAACAGAGCATCGCACAATTCGCAGGTGTGTCTCAATTTAGTAACACAATGCTGCAACAGGGCTCTGATCGCATGGGAGGCAATCTATTTACCACCCCACCGCATTTACAAACACAGATGTCATATTCAGGTGTTATGTGATGAAAATAATTACTTTTTTTTTTACAATATCAAAACCAAGAATTAATTCAAACTGAAGCAACCAAAAGGCAAATTACAAGTTGATTTCGGATCAAAATTTATAAATGGTTTTCTTTAAATCAGCATCACAGTAGAATATCAAATTGGAAATTCTCAACAGAATATTTTCCTGGGGAGGGGAGGCTGTATTTGGATATTTTGTTTTTGTTTTTTTTGTTTTTTGCAAAACCTTTTTATTTGGAAAACATAAAGATTGGTGAACTGGTAACAGTGTTTAAGATACGAAAAACAAATATGTTTTGTAGAGGACAGTACTACTGACAATAGCAGTTTTGTCTAACACAGTAACAGCATTCTTACATTTAGTATATGATTCAGGATACTAACCATTTCTTGTCATCAATTTGAAATTTTTAAATATATATATATATATTTTTTTTTTAACCAGTTTTGACTTTTTTGTGGTAACAACACTACTGAAAATAACTACTTTACGTAAAAGCACTATTGATATTATAATAAGTACATTAACATTATCCATTTACTAACCATTTCTTGTTACATACTACCTATAACATTTTAATTTTGCACTATCTACCCTTTTTCTTATATTTCCACAGATTTTCAACTCCACACTACAGTTTACTAACAAGGCACATGTAAACATAAGCCTTCATAAAAAGTAATAAAAAAAAAAGCAACACATACTCTTGAAGTTTTTTTTTTTAGCTTACCATTCAAACTAACCCCCCACCCAACCCAACCCCAACCCACTCTCTTGTACTAAACAAAACACAAACAAAATCTATTTTTAGAAAAATAGCACAAAAAAACAAAAAAGAAAAAGAAAAAAAAGAGGAAAAACTAGGCCGTGACTGACAAAAGCTCACAGACACCTAATCAATTTTTCAGCAGCACTGGCCTACTGGTAGCATCGTCTCACGACTGTTTCGGTTCACCGATTCCGCTCTGAGGCTCTCAATCCCTCCAGGCAACAAGGCAATCACTTCAATCTGCCGTCCGTTCCCGCACCCCCCAGACTGTCTGCTGCACACAATACTCAGGGCCCACCATGGTAACCCACTACGACCAATGACGCGAAGTGTTACGTGACTGACTTTTGTGAGCTGACTGGTTTGGAGTGGAAAGTCACACTCTGGTCTTAAAGGGGGCAGAAAGTGAAATGGCTATGTATTGTAAGGTTTCCGAAAGAAAAAGATGTATCACAATTATCATTGTTATCATCAAAACAAGAGAAGATGTATTATGGTTGTTATGGTTATTATCTAAGCGATCCGATAACACTTCTGAAACTTTACAGTAAATGCATGTATCCTTTTCAAACAAAAGTTGTTCATTTTGTAAATGCACACAGCCTTCACTTCAAACTAACTGTAAATGCACTCTTTTGCACAAACGTTATTTACTTGTAAATGCACAAAATCACTTTTATTCATTTTTAAAACGTCTTCCTTTTTTTTCTGTTTCTAAATTACATTATGTAAGCCTACCTTATTACTGTTAAAGCAAACTCATGGCATTTGGTCGAGAAAATAGTGTATTCAAGTATTTTGGGCTTAGTGTCCCCTTTAACCCCCCCCCCCACCTCAAAAAAGAACCAGTTGCCTTACTCTTCCTTCCTTCCTTCTATCTTAACTCCCTGAGGAGTCAATGGGGGCCCCTGGCACTTAATTTTTAAGACACCGTAATGGCTTTTTTGTCATTTTTAAGACATCGTATTGGGTTTATGTCACTTTTAAGACACTGGAATGGCTTTTTGTCACTTTTAAGAGCTGAAACAGAACTCAAACCTGGGAGGGGGGTGGTGTGGGAGGGGGGGGGTGTGGACACCAAACTGTGACATGTGAGAAGAGAATACAGGCAGGAGGGAAAGAATTGGAGGGATGGGGGGGGGGGGGGGGGGGGTTTGTATTTTTCCTTTGCAAAAACTGTGGCTTCCTTTTTGATAATACTAATACTAAAAACTGACAACATCCACAAAAGCTACCGGTCACAAAGTAAGAACAGCACATGTGGAATAAGGACATTACATGCAATTCGTAATTTGTGCGTCAAAGCTTGGTCTGTTTCATACAACACATTTAGGCATCATTCTGGACCATCATTTTGTGCTGTTTGATTATCCTAAAGGATCAGCATTTGTTTACAGCAAACAACAGGCTAGTTAAAAAAAACAAACAAAAGACAAAACACCCTCCCCCGACTTTGATCGCTAACGCTGTCTTAAATTTCAGATGGTATTCAACTTTTCTTACGTTTTAAAATTATTTCCCCTGTTGATGTATTACAATGTTCATAAGTGCAAAATCGAAAGTGATCCCACTCATAATTCCTCCATTTTGAGAATTCATATATAAATGATCATGACATGACTGGGTTTGACCATGATCAAATCCCATTCATCTATACTTCTCAAAATCAGCTTCCAAGTATCTAAATATAAATATTTGTTCAGCCGACAAAGAGATTAAATTACTATACAGGTCATATACCTCCCTGCTTTACCGCATCACTGTGCTTAAAAAAAATGTGCTCATGCAGAAACAGCCCCCCCCCCCCCGAAAAAAAAAACCCAAACAACAAACCAACCAACCACCCACTAAGAAACAAAAAAGAAAGCAAAATTTACATCAAACTTACAGACATACTACAGTGCAGACAAGAACAAAAAAACCCAAACCCACACTATTGCTCATCATTTCTCAAAATGGATGTTAACTGACAAAACATTCCCTTGATTGTATCCACATCCATAACGGAAGTTAAATTATGAAACTGAAAATCTCAAAAGAACGATGTCTTAGCTTGTACCATAAGTGCTGTTGTCTTTATGATATTTTAAACTTCACTATTTATTTTATTATTATTATTTTTTAAATCTTTTATATTGAGGAAAATGGAATAAGCATTCATGTGCTTTTTTTTACAATCCAGTCCCCGTGTGTATGCAGTTTTGTAAATGTCATCTGTTCCCACCGGCACACAATGGCCTACTCTTACGAAAAGCGGAACAGGATTTAACGTGTGCGCAAGATGTACTGTAGAGGTTCTGTGTTGTTGGGTTTTGGGATGTTGCTTTTTATTTTTTTTTTTTTTTAAACAAGGCAGAAACAAACTAACTGCAAATCTGATTTTTAAAAAACCCCCCCCCCTCCCCCCCCAAAATCTGAAAGAAATAGGAAATAATAAAAGGTGTCCCTTCATAAATTCTACATTGCTATCATCACTCACTACGGTCATCATGGTCCCATCACATCAAGAATCCCACCTCCTGCTCTTGTGCAAGCAATGTGCTGAGTCAGGTGTGAGGTGACCATTTAAACTGTTGAATGGTGGTGGTGTCCCATAACCTAGGTGGTCGTAAGGGAGCGAGGAGTCAGAGGCCTCAGCTTCTCTAGCGGGCCAGCATGTTGAGGATGGCGCCCATCTCCTCTCCCTCGCTGTTTTACCTTCCCTGACCCTAAAGAGGGCAGGTACCCATTTACAGCTGGGTGAACTGGGGGGGGGAGGACTGTACTGAAGCCAAGCTGCGCAAATGGTCACAGTAAAAAGCAGATCTGACACATAATGACCAAGCGCATGAGCGTTTTAACACTTTATACAGTGACGCAGGCACTTTACTCTGGACAAAAACAAATGTAGGTTACAAAACTCGAAATTTTTACAAATTAAAAAAGAAAAACCCATCAAAAACAAAGCCCCCAGTAAAGAACAAAAACGAAACCAAGAAAATTTGGAGAGAAAAAATATAAATAAAATACACAAAATCACAACTAACTAACAATACAAAACCAGAAGGAAAAAAAAACCAACCCATCTTCTTGTTAATATTCTATCTATCTATCTGTCCCTTTGTCTGGTGACCATGGGGGCACTCATGAAGACTTGTTCATATTCTTAAACACAAAAAAAACTTTCAAACAAGCAATCACATCATTACCCCCCCAAAAAGCAACCCCCCCCAAAAAACCCACCCCCCCCCAAAAAAAAAAAAAGAAAAGAAAAGCAGATTCATTTATTGCTGGTCCCTAAATGGTCATGTATATTATTTTTCAAGCTTTTTCTTTGTGACCTGGAGGGATGGGATGGGGAGCGTTGAAATCCAGAAATGTTTGCAATCTATACTGAAAGTTGAGAATCCAATGCAAGGTGTTCAACAAGAGTTCAGAAAGTTATGCAGTGAATAATTGTGTTAGAACAGAGAAGTGAAGTAATACTGTGAGAAAGAAGAGAGAAAGAGAGAGAGAGAGAGAGGAGAGAGAGAGAGAGAGAGAGAAGAAGAGAGAGAGAGAGAGAGAGAGAGAGAGAGAGAGACAGAGGACAGAGAGACAAGAGAGACGAAGGGGAAGAGAGACACACAGAAAGAAAAACAAGCGTGTGGGTGTGGGTGTGTGTACACATGTGCGCTACACGCATGCAAGTGCATAATGTGCATGCACGGATACAAGCATACAACCCAAACCACAATATTATCACGGTGTCTGTGTCTGTGCTCGCAGGAGTCTTTTCTGAAAAAAAAAAAAAAAGATGGCCGGAGAGCAGAAGAGACACACACACAAACAAAAAAAACCGGTGACACAATGAAAGGAGAAAAAACGTCAGGAAAGCTCAAACAGCAAAAAAAACAGTCAGTATAATAATAATAAAGGAGCAAAAGCTCTTCTTCTCAGGCAGCAAAAAGGTCATGGATCAGTTCTGGAATCCTGAGAAAACTAAACCCTCACCCCCCCCCAACCCAACCCCCCCCACCCCACTACAATCTATGACACCCCCAACATTAACTACACTTGCACTTATCCGACGCAGCCATGCGCCGCAGGTCCAAGTTCTTGGCCAGGTACAGGTAGAGCGAGTAGGTGACGATGATGACCGTGTTGATCACCAGAACCAGGCTCATCAACCCCAGACTGTTGCCCATGTCGAAGCTCATCCAGTCCCCTACCGTCTGCCTCCTCTCCTGCATGTCCTGCAAGATGGCCTGCAACTGGTCCATCACACCCAGGATGGTGGCCACGTGGAACAGCTGGTGGCTGTGCCCGATGATGTCGAAGTGGCCTGGCTTCAACCGCTCGGGGAAATGCGAGGCGTACAAGAAAGCAGCCGTGAGGGCGAAAGACGAACTGCCTGGCGTGAAGCTTCTGCGCGGTGAGCCTGCTTTCCTCTTCGGAGCAGAGAAGGAGGCGGTAGATAACGGGAAGCTGTTGAAGAGGTAAGGGAGGCTGAACGAAAACAGACGAAGGCACTGACGCACCGCCTGGGACGCATGAAGCGCGTGCCGCACGACAGCAGCGTGCACACCACCGCGCAACACCCCGCACCGAACACGTAGCAAGGGTAGAACGCGCTCTCCATCAGCGTGCGGGGGAAGCAGTAGGCGTGGTAGGAAACGGCCACGCCGAACGAGAACAGGCTCAGGGCAGAGTAATCCAGGAAGAAGCAGACGTGACGCGCGCGTTCCGACATGACGTTGAAGGTGTGCGCCATGGCGCTGGCTAGGGGGAACATGCAGCAGGCGAACATGTAGCACAGCAAGGGCCAGGTGTAAGGGTCGTGCTGGAAATCCAGCGTCTCCGACAATCCTTTCAGCACCCACATGAAGTACCAGCTGGGCAGGAAGTGCGTCCAGAAGTTGAGCGTCTCGTTGGTGGCGTCAAACAGGCTGAGGATGCACTGCCAGGCTGAGGACTTGGGGTGGCGGTAACCCGTGACGATGAAGTGCTCGTGGAAGTGCTCGGGCATCTGGTCCTTGTGGTACAGCGGCCCGCCCAGGCCACTGCTGGGGAGGGTGGTGGAGGGGAACATGGTGGTGAAGGAGGAGGAGGAGGAGGAGGGAGGGTGGTGTTGTTCCTGAGTAGTCCACAGTGTGGTGGTGGTCGTGGTGGTGGTTGTGGCGGTGGTGGTTGTGTTTTGAGGTAGTGGCAGCTGTGGTGATGATTTGGAGGCCGTTTTCTTGGTTACTTTCTGCAACAATATCAAAACATACATGTATTAGACTTCAGAAAGATTTGGACCAGCTCAACAAAGATAATCACAGCCTATACAAGTTTAGTGCGAGGCACCCAAACTTTTTTTTTTTTTTTTTGGCAAGGCACCCACACTTTTTTTTTTTTTGGTGAGGCACCCTATTTTTTTTTTTGGCGAGGCACCCCTTTTTTTTTTTTTTTTTGGCGGGCACCCTATTTTTTTTTTCTTTGGTGAGGCACCCTAATTTTTTTTTTTTTTTTTGGCGAGGCACCCAAACTTTTTTTTTTTGGTG
>CM060338.1:33643827-33648827 GCA_030674155.1 Stramonita haemastoma | reverse complement strand
CTCTCTCTCTCTCCTCCCCACACACACACACACACACACACACACACACACACACACACACACACACACACACACACACACACATACACACTGAAAACAAAAACTGCACACGCAAGCTGATCATTACCCGAAAGCGAAGCAGCGACCATTCCCACCCTGTCCATCCCCATTACCACCCAGACTACAGCAGCAGACCTGCATTATTCACCACGCCACAGATACATGTGCCAAAAGCATCACGTCACCACGTCCTTCACTGCATCATTGTCATCATCACATTCGCATTATCACATCCAGGCTAACCGCATTCGCATCATCACATCCAGACTAACGCATTCGCATTATCATGTCCAGACTAACACTCCTCACTTCCGCTCAGACTGGCCTATGCCAAAAGTTGTGTCAGTTATTGATGTCAGCTCATTGCCAAGGCCTACACTAAAGTAAAGTGTTGTGATGTTGTAAAATGCTGTGTTGAGATTGCCTTCAGCCATGACAAGCTCGTAACAGAACAACCTGCACTCTCCTTCAAAGGAGAATAAATCCTCTGAAGTCAGAGTATGGCTGCCTATATGGCGAGGTACTTGAAAATAGTCATACACGCAAACTTCTCATTCAGTGTGCAATTTCAATCTCGCAGTGATTCCCAGGTGGGATGAGTGAGTCAGAGTGCACATTCTGGGTGACCCCCCAGAGTGTTAAGCTGGGGAACAACAACAACAACAACACAACAACAACAGAACTGGTAGAAAGTGACAGTGCAGGTAACCTGCCTTCTTGTTGCCAGGCAGCACAGTGACGGCCATTACTATGGAAATGAGGGGATTGTGGCAAACAGTGGGATCATCCCTCCTCCTCCCCCACTGGCAGGGTTTGTCATGAGGCAAACACATCTGTATGCAGCGTGCCATGTCCAGTTATCAGTCAGAAGTACTAGCTCTGGTTTGACTTTGCCTCTCCCCCTACATACCCTCCCTCCCCTTTGTCTCTCCCCTTACTACCCTCCTTCCCCCCCCCTTTTTTTTTAAAGAACATAATGAATAGATAAATGAACTTCCATTTCTTTTTCTTTTTTTAAAAATTATTTTTCACTTTTTAATTTTTTTTTTTTTTTTGGGGGGGGGGGGGGTATTATTATTATTTTTTTTTCATTTCTGTCTTTCTTACTCTCTTTGAGCGATACCCATTTTTGGTCACAAACTGTATTTTGAGTCAAGTCAAAATACTTTAATCATCACATGAAGGGCAATTACAACACTCAGTATTTCCTCTCTTTTTTTCTTACTCCTCAACAACAACAAAATGTGAAATAAAAGAAAGAAAAGGCAAACCCTTTAAGAAAAATATCTGATAACTAACTAATCTCATGACAATCTCTTTCTACATTTGCCAAATCTGTTCTTGTATTCAAAATAGCCATGAGTATGTGGCTTAAATTACCCATGGGTACATTACATTTTGCTGATTCCCCATGATAAAGGGAAAGTCCACACTTTTTGTTTATTACATCAAAGTTTGCAGTGCAGGAAATAGAAACATTGCAAAAAACAAAAAAAAAGTTCAAAATAATGTTCTAAACATGCAATAGCATAAAATAAAAGTTATTTCATTCAGATTTTTATAAACAAAATCAATCACCGAAAAATTAATGTTTAAAATAAATTCGCTAAGTGGGATAGTTTAAAAAAAAAAAATTTTCATACAAAAATAAACATTACCCAACATTATTCTCAGTGGGAGATAAGTCTCTATGTTTTCCATAATAAGTGTTACCTAAAAATATTCTCAGTGGGGGGTCATTTCTATTTTATGTTCTTAACACATATTATCTCCCATTGTATAGCAATTGCCGCCGCTGTAGCCTAGTGGTTAGGGCGTTGGACTCGTAATCTAAAAGTTGCGGGTTCAATCCCAGCTTTCGGCTATGGCATTGTGCCCTTGGAAAAGGCACTTTACGGCTATTTTCTCACCCCACCCAGGTGTAAAAGGGGTACCAACCTTGTGTTGGGGGTTAACCCTGCGATAGACTGGCGTCCTATCCAGGGGGGAGTCTATGACTTTCAGTCGCTTAACGCCACAGAAACCGGGATAAGCACCGGCCTGATGAGCCTTAGGCTCGGGACAAACTTTAACTTTTAATAGCAATTACCTTTTAGTTCTCTATGCTGCAACTATCCTCAGGGTAACACATGGTGCAGCAATGTTTCACTCTTTGATCTTGCTATAGTGTTTTTGCAAAGGGACTATGTTCCAAGATAATTACATTATAATGAAATGAATTGAGGACAGACCAACATGAATGAATACACACACATGTGCGCGGCGCACACACACACACACACACACACAGAGGGACTGGGTGTAAAAAAAAAAGTACATGAGTGCGCGCCTCGCTCTCTCTCGCTCTCTCTCTCTCTCTCTCTCTCTCTCTCTCTCTCCTCTCTCTATTGAGAAATTTTCTAATTAACACGAGCAGATCCTCAATTACTGTAGCATTCTATGCCATGGATGTTGTTCATTATTTCACTTATCCCACTTCTAAGAGGCTGCGGCCTTTATGAATTCTATAAATGTCTGCAGTTCTCTAGCTCTCTCACTATCAGATTCTATTAATCTCTCTCTCAATCAGTTTCTATCAATCTCTCTCTCTCTCTCTCTCTCTCTCCTCTCTCCTCCTCTCTCAGTTTTCTCTCTCTCTCTCTCTCAGTTTCTCTCTCTCTCTCTCTCTTCTCTCTTCTCTCTCTCTCTCTCCTCCTCTTCTCTCCTCTCCACTCTCTCTCTCTCTCTCCTTTCTCTCTCTTTCTCTTCTCTCTCTCTCTTCTCTCTCTCTCTCTCTCTCTCTTCTCTCTCTCATCTTCTCTCCTCTCTCTCTCTCTCTCTCTCTTTCCTCAGTTCTCTCTCCTCTCTCAGTCTATCTCTCTCTCTCCACACACACACTTTCTTTCACTCTCTCTCTCTCTCTCACTTGTCTCTCTCTCTCACTCTCTCTCCCTTCTCTCTCTCACTCTCTCTTCTCCTCTCTCTCTCTCTCTCTCTCTCTCTTCTCTCCTCTCTCTCTCTCTCCTCTCTCTCTCTTCTCCCTCTCTCTCCTCCCTCTCTCTCTCCCTCTCTCTCTCTCCCTCCCTCCCTCTTCTCCCTCCCTCCCTCCCTGTCTTTGTTACTCAAGCAAAGCAAATATTACCTGATGGATTACTTGCCACCTTTCTATCACCTTTCTTTCTCACAACCGTCTTTCCTTTCCCCATAATCCTTAGTTCAAAGGCAAAGGTTTTTGGAGGTTGTTTTTTTTTTTAATATGCCTTTCAATAAATCTATACACTCTCTCTCTCTCTTCCCCCCTCACTCTGTGTGTGTGTGTGTGTGTGTGTGTGTGTGTGTGTGTGTGTGTGTGTGTGTGTGTGGTGTGTGTGTGTGGTGTGGTGTGGTGTGGTGTGGTGTGGTGTGGTGTGGTGTGTGTGTGTGTGTGTGTGGTGTGTGTGTGTGTGTGTGTGTGTGTGTGTGTGTGTGTGTGTGTGTGTGTGTGGTGTGTGTGTGTGTGTGTGTGTGTGTGTGTGTGAGTGCAAGTGTGAGAGAGAGAGAGAGAGAGAGTTGTGTGTGTGTGTGTGTGTGTGTGTGTGTGTGTGTGTGTGTGTGTGTGTGTGTGTGTGTGTGTGTGTGTGTGTGTGAGAGAGAGAGAGAGAGAGAAAGAGAGAGAAAGAGAGAGACAGAGACAGAGAGAGTGTGAGTGTGTCTGCATTTTTTTGTTACACAAGAAAGCCAAATATTACCTGATGGATTAACTGTGTTTTCCTCCCGTAACCCCCCCCCCCCCCTCCCCCCCCCCGCTTTTCTTTCCAAGATTGTTTTTTCAATATGCAAGGGATTTTTCAGGCCTTTCAATAACTACCCCTCTCTCTCTCTCTCTCTCTCTCTCACACACACACACACGCTCTCTCTCTCTCTCTCTCAGATTCTCACTTGAGCAGCTCACAAGATTACTATAGCATTCTATGGTATGCTGTTAGTGTTATTATTCTGCCTACACAGGGCTGTGGCCTTTTTGATACACATCTTCACCTTCCTTCCCACCCCCCACCCCCCCCATCCTCTCTCTTCTTCCTGTCTGTCTCTTTTCTTTCTAAAACACAAAAACACACACAGACACGTTAAATCCTGTCCTGCTTTTCGTAAGAGTACGCTATTGTGTGCCTGTGGGAACTGACATTTACAAAACTGCATACGCACGGGGACTGGATGTAAAAAAGCATATGATTGCTTATTCCATTATCCTCGATATAAAAGAATAAATAAATATTCAAAAAATAAATTACACACACACACACATGTACACCACACAAACACACACACACACACAACACACTCATTTCCCAGCCAGACTGATGACTGATCAACCTTCAGCTTGTTCTTGCATCAAGCGCAGCGATCTGATACCGCAGCGATCTGATACCGGCGTGAAATTGCCAGAACGCCACCACTACTGAGATTTCAGATAGTCCGTCTTGTTTGGTTTCTGTTCTTTTTTAAATAATTATATTTCTGGAATGATAATCGATCATCAAGGGCAGTGCAGCAAGGCTGCCAGATGTTAATCCTTGATACACTCCCTTGATAATGGATAGCCATTTCATCGACTCTTCTATCATCAGCGGCCATCTATTGCGTTTCCATCACGTTGCCATTTTTACATTCTTCGGAGAAATCTGCCTGCTCTTATCTTATAGGGTGATTTTTTAAAATAGAAATATAAATTCTCTCTCTTTCTTTCTTTCTTTCTTTCTTTCTCTCTCTCTCTTCTCTCTCCTCTCTTTCTCTTCTCTCTCTCTCTCTCTCTCTCTCTCTCTCTCTCTCTCTCTCTCTCTCTCTCTCTCTCTCTCTCCTCCTCTCCTCCTCTCCTCTCCTCCTCCCTCCTCCTCTCCTCCTTCTTCTTCTTCTTCTCCTCCTCTATGAGGACATTTTTAAGATACATTTTTTTTCTTTCTGAAGCTCTCTCATCTACTTTA
>CM060338.1:33628827-33631327 GCA_030674155.1 Stramonita haemastoma | reverse complement strand
CTCTATCTAAAATCACAACTTGTGAAAAGACGTTAAATGAATTTGTACACACACCCACATACACACACACACACATTGGCCATTGTGTACTGGTGGGAACAGATGACAACATTTACAAAACTGCACACACACAGGGACTGGATGTAAAAAAAAAGCACATGAGTGCTTATTCTATTATTCTCAATATAAAAGAATAAATAAAAAATATGTATAAATAAAATAAATATAAAACACACACACAACACACTTAAAAAACACAACAGATCCTGCAGAACTACAGCAGTAGTGCCCTTGAAAGAGCTATAAACAGTTTACATAACATTGCACGGATCCTCTCACACACACTACACCAACTGCCCCCCCCCCCATTCCACTACACCTGACAGCATTTCACACCTGAATAACTCTGCCTTTCCACTCAGGTGAGTACTGTAGCTGTATTTTCCCCTCAGGGATGGACGTTACAGTCGAGTGATTAAGACAGCATGACTTCAAACAGGTTCATCAAGTCAAGATTCAGGATTTTTTCCCCTGGAGTTAACATCAGTGCTGACTCCACCCTCCCCAAAAGTCTACGGATGAGTCTGTAAACCGAGGCTCTGTGTGCGAACGCACGCAGATCATCTTGCGCACATGTTAAATCCTGTTCCGCTTTTCGTAAGAGTAGGCCATTGTGTGCCGGTGGGAACAGATGACAAGATTGACAAAACTGCATACACACAGGGACTGGATGTAAAAATAAAAAGCACATGAGTGCTTATTCCATTATCCTCGATATAAAAAACCCTGCGATAGACTGGCGTCCTATCCAGGGGGAGTCTATGACTCTCAGTCGCTTAACGCCACAGAAACCGGGATAAGCACCGGCCTGATGAGCCTTATGGCTCGGGACAGACTTTAACTTTAACTCGATATAAAAGAATAAATTCAAAAATAAATTCAAAAATAACTTTAAAAAATAATAAAATGGGTTTGAATCTCATCAACAGCATCTGATGAGCTATGTATGTGATGATGTTTTGGTTTTTTTACTATCTCCCACATCAACACATCCCACAGGTCTCCTAGGTCACACCACACACACACACACATGCACTCGCACGCACACACACACACACACACACACACACATTATTCTTGAAATAAAAGAATAGAATAAACAAATAAAAATAAATAACACACACACACACACACACACACAAACACAGTGACCTAGCTCTCTCTCTCTCTCTCTCTCTCTCTCTCTCTCTCTACACACACACACACACACACACACACACACACACACACACACACACACACACACACACACACACACACACACAACCACTATTTCTTGAAATAAAATAAAATAAATGAAAATAAATAACACACACACAGAGTCACACACAGAGTCACACACAGTCACACACTGAGTCACACACACACACACACACACACACACAGTGACACAGTGACATAGTGACACAGTGACCACACACACACACGCACAGAGTAACACACACAAACACACACACACACGTACATACCTTTTTTGTTTTTCATACGGATGCATTACCTAACCCCAACATCAGCAATCTTTGTTTAGTAAAACCAAGTCAGAGGGCTCTACTGTCATATCAACAATTCAATTCAAGATTTTCTTTCAAGAAAAAAACAACAACCAAGGGGTACATGAAATTTGACAAAACCAATGCTTGCAGATATGGGCATGTGTGAAAAATACTCACAACAAAAATCATAACACAATGGACAGCACAACCCTGTTCCTACAGTACCTTTACCTCCAAACCGTCCATACCACTGGTCCCTGTAACACTTACTTTTAGAGGTTACTCACAACAAAAATCATAACACGATGGATAGCACAACCCTGTTCCTACCTTTACCTCCATACTGTCCATACCACCGGTGATTGTAACACTTACTTTTACTGAGGCTAACAAACTGAAACAGGATCTGGGGGTTGGCTAATACTGGTTTAAACCCCAGTATCACTTGTCCCAACTCTGGTTAGGTAAGTGAAGCTAGCTTACCTGGCGTTTGTGGAAATTAATCCCCAGCTATGCTGATTGGCAGGGTCTTTGAAAGAGGATTTAAGAAACCACAAAGCCAGAAGGTCATTCAAGCATACAGCAAGCCTACAGCTGTGAAGTCTTTATTCTTTTTTTTATATTGAGGATTTATTTATTTATTTTGATTTATTCATTTATTCTTTTATATCGAGGATAATGGAATAAGCACTCATGGATAACAGAGTAAGCACTTGCGTGCTTTTTTACATACAGTCCCCATGTGTATTCAGTTTTGTAAATCTTGTCATCTGTTCCCACCGGCACACAATGGACTACTCTTACAAAAAGCAGAACAGGATGTGTGCAAGATGTTTGATTAGCGCATGTATGCATGCATCCATGTGTGCACGCAGCACACACACACACACACACACACACACACACACACACACACACACACACACACACACATATCCCACCACTCA
>CM060338.1:33616327-33623827 GCA_030674155.1 Stramonita haemastoma | reverse complement strand
ACCTGTGAACACAGAAGAATGACAGTTAGCAAAAGTAAACACTGAAAACGTATCCCTGACATCAGGAGACAGACAGATAGATCAATCTATCATTCTTCCTCTTCGTCAAACGCTCAGACAGCAACTGTTGTTGTCTGTCACATGAGCGAAAATGTGTTGCACTGCACCTGACAAGTTAGGGCCTAGCGCATCCAACTTCGACTTGGGTAAGAATTGTTACTTTTTGAGTCTTTCTAACAATAAAAAAAGACAGGGGAATGGACCAAGAAGGCAAAAAATAGCCCAAAATGGGTGTTGGGAAGAAAAAGAACATGGCAGAAACAAAGAGAAGGATAGAAAAAGAGGAATTCCCAACACAGAATTTCCAGAAGGTGGGGATTACTGTTTACACTGACATCCCCCCCCTCCCCCCCACACCTACGGAGGAGGATAGATCCAATAGATGTTCACTACCCTGCCAACCGCTGAGAGACTTCACAGACAGACAGACAAATAAATGGATGGCCACACGTCCATGAAGGCATCCTGACAAATTACAGAGGGTGACAGATAGGAGTGGACCATAAAAACAGCTGCCACTCTCAAAGGACAGAGAGAAAGAGGCAAAAGTGATGATAAAACAAGTTAATCTGACAACAGTTGGTGTGAGTGTGTGTGTGGTGTGTGTGTGTGTGTGTGTGTGTGTGTCAGAGTGTTGTGTGTGTGTGTGTGTGTGTGTGTGTGTTGTGTGTGTGTGTGTGTGTGTGTGTGTGTGTGTGTGTGTGTGTGTGTGTTGTGTTGTGTGTGTGTTGTGTGTGTGTTGTGTTGTGTTGTGTGTGTGTGGTATGTGTGTGTTTGGTGTGTGTGTGCGTTGTGTTGTGTGTGTGTGTTGTGTGTGTGTGTGTGTGTGTGTGTGTGTGTGTGTGTGTGTTGTGTGTGTTGTGTGTGTGTGTGTGTGTTGTGTGGTGTGTTGTGTGGTGTGTGTGTGTGTGTGTTGTGTTGTGTTGTGTGTGTTGTGTTGTGTTGTGTTGTATTGTGTTGTTGTTGTTGTGTGTGTGTGTTGTGGTGTGTTGTGTGGTGTTGTGTGTGTGTGTGTGTGTGTGTGGTGTGTGTGTGTGGTGTGGTGTGTGTGTGTGTGTGGTGTGTGTGTGTGTGGTGTGTGTGGGGTGTGTGTGGTGTGTTGTGTGTGTGTGTGTGTGTGTGTGTGTGTGTGTGTGTGTGGTGTGTCTGTGTGTGTGTGTGTGTGTGTGTGTGTGTGTGTGTGTTGTGTGTGTGTGTGTGTGTGTTGTGTGTGTGTGTGCTGTGCGTGCATGCGTGGTGTGTGCATGTGTGTGTGTTGTTGTTGGTGTGCGTGTGTGTGTGTTGGTGTGTGTGTGTGTGTGTGTGTGTTGTGTGTGTTTGTGTGTGTGTGGGGTGTGGTGTGTGCGTGCCTGCGTGCCTGCGTGTGTGTGTGTGTGTGTACATGCACATGCATACCTAAATATATGCAAGTGCACAAATGCACACACATGCATACATGTATGTGAATACATGGACTGGATACAAGCAAGTGTGTTTGAAACCAAAAAAAATATTAGAAAAAAGAATGGGTGGGGACAAAAAGACAGACAGACAAAGCAGGAGAGAGAAAAAATACAATACAAAAAATCCTTGAACCACAGCCTAATCCAGATCCACCCTTTAATTAACAATATCAAATAGACAAAAACAGCATTATTAACAACAAGGAAAACGACAACAACAACAACAACAAAAATACAAATCAACCCACACCCTTAACCTTTACCTCGACCTAGAATCTTGGGAACAGCCTGACACACGCACGTACACCACACACACACACACAAAAACTACACACGCAGCAAAAATTACCTTAGCTCTCACAGTGACGCAGCACTTTGGCTAAACGGCTGCAACAGCTATGGATCAATACAATTCAATAGAACAATATCAAGAGATGGGTAACAAACACCTGCACAGGGTTGGTTTTTTTGTTATGTTTTGTTTTGTTTGTGTTTCTTTTTGTTGTTTGTTTTTCATTCCTTGGCTAAAGCTTCAGCCTTCATATCAGACCACTTACTCCTTATAAGATAGCCACATTCCAACTTCGGGGGCGATGTTTAAACACAACACCTGTGTACAAGCATTTTTTCAAAAAAAACTTTGTCATATGTTCCTACTGGCGCACAATGGCCTACCCTTCCAAAAAGGTCATCATCATCATCATCATCATCATCATCCTTTATGTACACCCAGTGGTGTTAGGGCAGCAACAAAGTCTTTCCCCCCTGCCTATCCTGGGCCAGCCTGGCCAATGAACTCCAAAGAGTGCTGCATGGCTTCCATCTCACATTCCACTGTCCTCCTCCATGTTGTTCTTGGTCTTCCTCTCTTTCTATGGTGGAACTGGTTACCAAAAAATGTGCGCAAGATGTTTTAAGAGCCTTTGTACACGGACTCAGTTAATAGTCTTTTCAAGACTTTCAGCAGTGTAGCCGCGCTGTAGTCTAGTGGTTAGGGCGTTGACTCGTAATCTAAAGGTTGCGGGTTTGATCCCAGCTTTTGGCTATGGCGTTGTGCCCTTGGAAAAGGCACTTTACGGCTATTTTCTCACCCCACCCAGGCGTAAAAGGGGTACCAACCTTGTGTTGGGGGTTAACCGTGCGATAGACTGGCGTCCTGTCCAGGGGGAAGTCTATGACTCTCAGTCGCTTAACACCACAGATACTGCGATAAGCACCGCCTGATGAGCCTTAGGCTCGGGACAAACTTTAACTTTAACTATTTTTTCAGCAGTGTGGAGTCTGATGTTAACTACAGCAGAAAGACTAGACCCCCCCCCCCCCCCTCAAACAAGCTTCTGAGTGGTAGCTCTGACCTGTGTTATCAGATTGTGAGCTCAACACTCTTCTAACCACTAGGCTACCCAGGCCCCGCCTGGCCCAGGTAAGGATTAGTAACACCTGCAAGGGTTAATCACCAACATCTGCTCACAGACCATACACCGACAAAGTACCTGTAGGTATTTTAAAGTAAAGCTCTTAGGTTGTGGCTGTTAAATTTTAAATGGACTGTATGGTTTTCATCCTTTTTATGAGTATTATATATCAATATGTGGGTTGAAGGGCCATGAAAATTAATGATTTTTTTTTTTGCTGAGTAGCAAGTTTGGTTATAAATTTTAAGAGTTAAGGTTTGAAAATATATAAAAAGCGAAGACATGTATCATATATATATATTTATATAATTATATATATATATAATATTATATAATATATATATATATATTGCACACGCATGTATACACACACACTCACACAGATGTATATAAACACATACATATTCAAGGACACACGATCAAACAATCACACAGGCAAACTGCATGCAAACTAGTTCTCATCAGCTACACACACACACACAGGACACACACACACAGACACACACACAGAGACACACACACAGAGACACACCACACACACACACACACCACACACACACACCAGTGACTCGTTAGTGGATAGACGTTACAAATGAAGACACACACACACAGTGACACCACACACGGTTGACCACCACACACACAATCACCACACACACACATTTTTGTTGTTGTTGTTGTCTAAAATCACTAATGTGAATAGACGTTAAACTGAAGAACACACACACACACACACACAGTGACACACACACACACACACACACACACACACACATGACACACACCACACACACACACACACACACACACACACACACACACACACACACAACACACACATCACCACACACCACTTAGCAGCTTACCTAACAACACCCACATGATAAATCAATCCATCCACCTCTCATACTCAGCACACAGGGCCTAGGAGGGCAACAAGGGTATCAGCACTGACACTGACAGCAACACCCTCACTCCATCATTTATTCACTGATTAATCTCTCTGAACTGAGCGCCTGCTCCACTGAGGCTCTTAAAAATGTTAAATTACAAGTCTGCTTAGGTGCAAATGAGGCCAAGTCTGCACGTAAAAATGTTAAATTTATGACGGTCTGCAATGATGCCAAGTCTGCATGTAAAAATGTTAAATTTATTACAAGGCTGCTTAGGTGCAAATTGCAAATCTTCTAAAAATGTTACATTTATTACAAGTCTGTTTAGGTGCAAATGAAGCCAAATCTTCTTAAAAATGTTAAATTTATTACAAGTCTGCTTAGGTGCAAATGATGCCAAATCTTCTTAAAAATGTTACATTTATTACAAGTCTGTTTAGGTGCAAATGAAGCCAATCTGTACGTAAAATGTTAAATTTATTACTAGTCTGCTTAGGTGCAAATGATGCCAAATCTGCATGTAAAATCCACCATGAAATGAGTCCCTTTGCATCAAATCCGCTTATGCGATAGGAGCCATTTTAGGCAGGTCAGAATTGGGATCATGATTATTAAGATTTTGATTGATTATAAAACTATGTTCATTATTCTGCCTTTTCATAAAATGTCAAAGCGTAATTTTGTTTCCTTTTGCATTAAAACGCTTTTAAAAATACCCAAGCCCTCATTCTGACCATCTGTTACAATGCTAAATTAGTTTCTCATTTTGTTGCATCCCGCAGTGTATCATTTCAAATTGTAATAACTTTTTTCACAGCACTGTCCAATTTTCAATCTGTTTGTTCTATTGAATAGCCTTTTTATTGCAGATTGATTACATGTCAATAACTAAAAATTGATGTGTGGTGCTATGCGACTCATTATGTGGTTGAGCGTCACAAATATTCAATTACAAGTCTGCTTAAGTGCAAAGGATGCCAAATTTCTGTCTAATGCAGATGAACTGCCCACTCCCCAAAGCGCAATAACTGACATTTTCCGCCATCTTAAGCGCAATGTTTCAAGTGCTAAAGAGGGACGGTTTAAAAGATTTGTCAATTTTCAGCTGCTCTAGGAATGAAGAAAGGCTTTGGTTTTTGTCCCACTTTTTTCCTCTCCAAATATTGATTGAGACATTGGTAAAAAGATAAAACATTCATATTTTGATAGGACAAATACACATCAAAATTAATGACAAAAAGAAAGGGAGAAGATCATTAGATGGGACGCACACATGCACGCTCACAGGCACACACACATACACGCACGCACGCACACACACACACACACACGCACGCACACACACACACGCACGCACGCACGCACACACACACACACACACACACACACACACACATACAAGGAGAGAGAACAAGACAGTCACAAGTAAATAATAATCAGAACTTCTTTTTAAGTAAAACAAAAAGAATCAATATTATCACTTGAGAGACACAACTGAAGCTAACACTGCTTATAGTACAATAACCTGTAGAAAAGGAATAGGCAAGCAAATAAAAATAAGACACTTTTCCATACCCTGTGTGCGTGTGTGCATGCATGGGTATGTGCTACATGCATGCATGCATGCATGTGTGCATGCGTGCGTGTATGTGAGTGTGTAGTTTCATGAGAGAGTGAGACAGACAGACAGAGAAAGAGATAGAGAGTGTGTGTGTGTGTGTGTGTATACGTGCATCATGTGTATTTCAGTTTGCATGTGTTTGTGAGTGCGTTTTGTGTGTGTGTGTGTGTGTGTGTGTGTGTGTGTGTGTGTGTGTGTGTGGTGTGTGTGTGTGGTGTGTGGTGCGTGCTGTGTGTGTGCGTGCGTGCGTGCGTGCGTGTGTGCGTGCGTGCTGCGTGCATGTGAGTGTGTGCTGCCTGTGTGTGTTTATGTGTGTGTGTACATGCGCACTTGTGTGTATGCTTGCACACCCATGCGTTCACAGATGTGTATCTAATAAAATATGCATAGATGCATAAATACATAAATCAGAATGCATGTGTCTCAGCATCTGTGTGTATCCGCACACTCTTGTAAAAATATTGATCAAAGATCACCACCATCACACGGCGTGCAAAGTTACAACAACGACACATCACTCCATTCCATTCCATCTTCTCCCCCTCTCCATCCTCATTACCACCACCTAAAGCAATCTGCTCCCTCAACAACCGCAAATAATTACCCTAGCTGCTACTGCCCCCAAGATCCCAATTAATGCAGCAAGCCACCAAAAGTTAATCCTCCCATTAGTCATGAATACGAACCCAATGGCCGAAACCAGCCACCGTTTGCGTTGCGTTCCAAATCCTTGAGCACGTTAATGAGCACTGAACGGTAAACATGTTGACCGACATTGGTGAGAAGCAGAGTCTGCTATTATCAATTATTACAATTTACAAAGCTATCATGATCAATTATTGTAAACAAGGGGAGGGGGGGGGGAGGGGAGACAGGATAGCCTGGTGCTGGTGGTTAGAGCATCAAGTTTGTGATCTTATGGCCCAGGTTTGAGCCACTATTGAGGAATCATTTTCAAAGGATTTTTTTCCCCCCCCTGGAGGTAACATCAGTATCAACTCTACTCCCCAAAAGCTTTAAAATCACACACACACACACACACACACACACACACACACACACACACACACACAACACACAACCACACACTCTTCTTCTCCATCTCTCTCTCTCTCTCTCTTCTCTCTTTTCCGTCGCTGTCTGATGACTGTCTCTCTGTCTCTCTCTCTAAAACACACACACACACACACACACACACACACACACACACACACCACACACACACACACACACACACACACACACACACACACAAAGGTGAGAAGAGAAAGAGTTAGACAAGACGTACGATGGCTTTGGTACTAATACTCAAGCAAACGCCACAATAAATACAATCAATAAAGCTAAATGTGTACAAGCAATACCACTCAAGACATCAATAACTACAACTCCGGGCATCGTGACTCCATTAGTGTCACTTTGTGACACCAGATTTATCAATTCAATGACTTACATGGTCACATGATGAGAGACTTGACCTGATCAGAGGTTCAAAACCATTAATTTTGTATCCATGGACCAATATTGATGGATGTTTGTATACTTATAACGCCAAGTGGTTAAGAATGCTCAACTTCGATCCTGTGGGCCCATGAAGTCCTGGGTTCGAATCTCGGTGGTGGCATATGGTGAATTATGGGGGGAGTTTTAAATCTCCTAGGTCTAACGTAAAGTGCAGAACTGCCATTGCCTTCACTCCCTTCATTTATAATGCTAATGTACATACAGAAGATAAAATATGCCCATTAAAAACCCAGCATTCAGTGGGTTATGGAAACACAGAGAGACAAAAGAGAGAGAGAGAGAGAGAGAGAGAGAGAGGAGAGAGAGAGAGAGAGAGAGAGAGAGAGAGAGAGAGAAGAGAGAGAGAGAGAGAGAGAGAGAGGGTGATGGGGAGAAACACATACAGAGACAGAGACAGAGAGACAAGAACAAACATCACCCAAATTCACATCACCTGAATGTACTGCCCTTGATCCCACAGCAAACGCTGCGTGTTCTTGCACAACATGCAAAAATGCATACATGCATACCAGAATTTGCGAGCACACATTCCAATGAGTGCATGT
>CM060338.1:33606327-33608827 GCA_030674155.1 Stramonita haemastoma | reverse complement strand
AGTGCTGTACAAGAAGTAATCATTGCCCATTAGTTGTATATTAATAAATAAGTATTATTAATGAAATACTGAGGTAGTCTATAGTAATAGTCTACAGATGTGAACATTGTCATTTTCGGCTGATACAACGACATTGCAATCACTGAAACAGGCATGTTAATATACCTGTGGAAGCTACTCCTCACTGAGTAACTCAGTCACACAACTCTCTGACTTCTTCCTAAACTCCTTGAGCAGTCATGATTAAGGTACAGCACTGAATTTTTCAGGTGGGGTGCCGTGGGCAGGTTGAGCAGGCTGGCAGTCTCACCCTATTTCTCTCAGCTCCGTGCCTGAGGCTGCATCAGTGCATGTGATGATGCATGCTGGATAGGTCTGACTGAGTCATTCCTGCCACCACCCAGGCGACAGCTGGCCTTATCTTCTGGGAAAGATGGATGAGGTTGTTGGGTTTTTTTGGGTTTTTTTTTGGCGTAATATGCGCAAGATGTTACACCGGTGTTCACACACAGCAACTTGGTTATCTATACAATATTTTTACTCTCTGAACGCAAAAGATTTTGCATGGGAGTGGAGACAGAATCAATGTTACCTTCAAGGGAAATATAATATGCTCAAAACTGGACATCTCAGCACAAAGATTTAAACCTGTACTCTCAGGGACAACATGAACACAAGTTCGAAGCTGTAACCACTGGGCTATACCATTCCCAGCTAATGTAAACTAATGCTCTCAACAACACAAACCATGGGCATGTAGAAAAAAAGGTGGGGCATAAATGGCGGCAGTATGAATTTTCTTCACACACACACACACACCCTTTTTCTTCCCAGAGCATAGAACTCGGAAGGAAGAAATATTTGTAGTGATAAAAAACAACAAAACACAAGAGCCAGACACTATCCAAGCAATGATGATGCATCACTGCAACAACAACAGCAGCAGCAGGAACATCTGGGATAGATGACTCATCAGGCACAGAGAGAGACGAGAGAGGAGAGAGAGAGGTGTCGAGAGAGAGGACGGTTGAGACGCTGAGGAGAGATGAGAGGAGAGAGAGGAGAGGAGAGGGAGAGGAGAGAGAGGAGAGGAGAGAGAGGAGAGAGGAGAGAGAGAGAGAGAGAGAGAGAGAGGAGAGGAGAGAGAGAGAGAGAGAGAGAGAGAGAGGAGAGAGAGAGAGGAGGGAGAGAGAGAGAGAGAGAGAGAGAGAGAGAGAGAGAGAGAGAGAGAGAGAGAGAGAGAGAGAGAGGAGAGAGGAGGGGATCAGAGAGAGAGGGGGGAGATGAGAGAGAAGGAGATCAGAGGAGAGAGAGAGAGAGAGAGAGAGAGAGAGAGAGGAGAGAGAGGGGAGAGAGAGAGAGAGAGAGAGAGGATGAGGAGGAGGCGAGGAGGAGAGAGAGATGAGAGGAGAGGAGAGAGAGAGAGAGAGAGAGAGAGAGAAGAGAGATCAGAGAGAGAAAGAGAGAGACACTCAGAGAGAGAGGGAGGGAGACTCAGAGAGAGAGAGAGAGAGAGAGAGAGGGGGGGGGGAGAACTGAGAGAGAGAGAGGGGAGGAGACTGAGAGAGAGAGAGACAGACAGACGGACAGACAGAGAGAGAGAGAGAATTACCCAGGGTGCAGCATCTATGCTCATGTCACCATTACAAATCACATGTGTTTAGTACACAATTCGGACTTCAGTTACATGTATCATTTGTTTGCACTGCAACTATTTCAATAATACTGTATGTTACACTGATAACTAATATTTAAGATCTTGTACTATGTATTATCTCTACCCTACATTCACAAAAGAGCATATCTCCCTTTCATTTTTCTACCTATAGAAGCATGCATCAGCACAGAGTCAGATTCCCTTTTTATCTATCTGCCTGCACACATGTATGTATTATACACGCTCCTCCTTACCTACCTCTAGAGCTACGTCATTCTGCTGCCCAGGAGCAACTAGTGCACAGGACTGTTCAGGGAAATGAAGGCCTGTAGCCCTGAGGGGCAGACATCATAACAATCAGTGCTGCAGGTCCCCTGCCCATTACTACCTTCCTCTTCAATTATCTCCTGTCTCTGTCTGCACCCACATTGATTTTCCTCTCACTCCAGTCGCCCTGATTGCCTGATTGTTACTTTTGTTCCCCATCCACTGTTTCCACCACTCACCCTCCCCCTGCACTATCATTTCCATCAGTTCCCTCCTGTCCTAGACCTGCCTGTCTGTCAGAAAGCCCAGTCTCTCTCGGCACTGGCCATTTCGCTGCCACTGTGCCAGGTCTTTTAATACCTGTGCTGTGTATAATATATTAATGAGGAGCTGAGGTAGTCTCTACATGTGAACGTTGTTATTTTGGGCTGATACAGTGATAGCAAGCAGACACTTACTGGCTTAATGTACAGTGTGTATATTGTTAAACACATAATACTGAAAAGTTCAAAGCTCTTTGGAAACACTGAATCACATGACAATGGTGATACTGAACGGTAAAACTTTAAACAAAAA
>CM060338.1:33598827-33603827 GCA_030674155.1 Stramonita haemastoma | reverse complement strand
TGTAGTTCCATTTTCTTGAAAATATATATCAAAACCATCTTTTTCTCCAGCAAAAAAAAACAAAACAAAAAACAAAAATCCTCATCACATACATACATGTTATACCATCTGCGCACACACACACACACACACACACACACACACACACACACACACACACACACACTGATCATATATCTTTGAGAACATATCAAGTTCCATTTCCTTAGTATGCCTAAGCCAATATCAAATGTGCATAATAAACATACACACATACAGACACACACTGTGACACACACACAGATGGAGGATATGTATTGTGTAAATTGATTCTCTCTCTCTCTCTCTCTCTCTCTCTCTCTCTCTCTCTCTCTCTCTCTCTCTCTCTCTCTCACACACACACACACACACACACACACACACACACACACACACACACACACACACACACACAGGCCTAATTTTACAAATGTTGGTTCTTAACTTTTTATTTCAAAATGTGTTTTCTGTGAAATACCAAGGCTATAAACTGTAGCCTACTTCCTTTACCCCCCGCCTCCACCCCCCTCAATAAATCCTCCCGCTTCCTTCTCAATGATCTCGGTTACACACCCCCCCGTCTGCAGCCTAGATAGTACACAACGTGTGAAGAAGACGAGTTGCAGCCTAATGCACGTCCATAAAATTTCTCTTCTAACACCCAACGCAAGCCAATAGAATCTGCATTACAGGTTTATGCTTTAATTTATAAAAACAAATCTTACAAGGAATGCAATCCTAGGTGAGATTTCAAAAGTAGTACGCGCAATCGGGGTGATAACCAGTTACATTCATCAATCGATAAGCGCGGACATTTCCATCAATGAACATCTAGACAGCCTCACCTGATCAGACGCACATGCGGTAGCAGTCGCCGATGTCTGCAATCACTTCACCAGATGGTCAGCTCCTAATGCATCCACCTAGCTGTTGGCTCAAAAAACTAGCCCTACTCGTTCATCAGCGATTCATCTCAATCGCTGGAAACCACGATTTACTTATTTCCAAGGCGTGCATCAAAGGGGTCTCTCACCACGAGGAAGAGGCGCGCCTGTGAATGAACCTTCGAAACTTGAGCAGACGACTTTTGTCGGCGCCTTCATCCAGACTTGCAAATAATCTAATAGGCAAATCAGTCCCTGATTCTCTTTCGAATTGAACGTAAGACTAAGCGTCTACATTTTCAAACAGCATGACACGCCCAGGTCGCCTACACGCTAAATATTTGGATGTCTCCAAGCGGCACAGTACATCCGGCTGGGCTACATTGACAGTTTCTGGGCAAACGTGCTTGCAAACTTTGGAGGCAGCGAAGCGCGCTCTCGCGCAACACAGCGTTAGTTGTATCTTATGCGAGAATTAATGCCGCATGAAATTTTGTATCAAGTCCGGCTTTTATTTAGGCGCGCTTGTGCGCGCACGAACACACACACACACACACACACACACACACACACACAACACACACACACGTCAATTTTCTTGATTTTTTTTGTGAGAGGAGAGCAGGATGAAAACAGTTGTGTAAACTTAATCTTTTGCCTTCAATAAAGATCATTTTGACTTGTCTTCACACACGCGCGCGCACACACACACACACACACACACACACACACGCGCGCGCGCGCCGCGACGCGCGGGATAGCCTAGCGGTTAGAACATTGCGCTCTCAATCTAACGACTCGGGTTCCAATCCCGTTCAAGGGGATATTTTCCCTGGAGTTAACATCATGTAGACTCCACTTCCCCCAAAAGTCCTTCGATGAGACTATAAACCAAGGCACCGTTTTGTTCGATGTACGCAGTTTCTTCTTGCCCACACGTTGAAACTTGTTCCGCTTTTCGAAAGAGTAGGTCATTGTGTGCTGGTGGGAACAGCTGACAAAATTTACAAAACTGCATACACATGGGGACTGGATGTGAAAAAAGTACATGAGTGTTCATTTCATTATGCTTGATATAAAAGAATAGAGGAATACAAAAAATAGATAATATAAATGATTGAATGAATAAATAAACACGCACATCTGATTCACCTACATGATTTTTTTTCAGATAGGCTAGGATAACAGTTTCAGGAGCAAGCAGCGGCAGCTAGGTTAAAGTTCAAGAGTGGAAGTGTTTCTACGACTAGTGATTATAATTACACTTGGAAAAACGTAACTCAACGTGCGTATTGAGTACATTCATGCTTGCTTCAGCAACAGACTTTATCTGCTCGTGTCGACAATGACCACAAGATCTTTAAAATGCAGCAGTACACTGCGATCAGTTTGATCTTCTGCATGCGTGTCAAAAACTGTGACCAGCCCTTCAAGGCGCTGCTAACACTCCTCCTATCAGTGCCATCATTTAAGGTCTGTTGTTCTGGAATGCCCTCCCTATCTCTCTCTTTACAAAAGCCTACTTATCAAACTCTTGACAAACTTAAGTCCAACCTGTATCTGTTTTCATCCCATGCCTGGCCCTGCCTTGAACGGCCCAAATCCCCATCACCCTGTCAAAGGGTATTAGGCCTATTATCTGTGTGTGTGTGTGTGTGTGTGTGTGTGTGTGTGTGTGTGTGTTGTGTGTGTCTGTGTCTGTGTCTGTGTCTGTGTGTCTGTGTGTCGTGTTGTGGTGTGTGCGTGTGTTTGAATCTAAAGTTGTTGAAAAGTAATTGGCTGCATGTGTAAGAATAATTGAATACAAGCCCTTTGATTTGTTTTTCCCCAAGATAGGTCTATAGGGCGATGCAAATTCCACATATCATGATTGTGATTATTACAATAATTATGGTATATGATGATGATTGATGATGATGATGATGATGAATGTTGTTGTTATTATCATCGTTATGTATAATTAGGAGGACCAGAGTTTTAAAAGTGGGTATAGTGGACGTATGAATGAAAGCGTGCGTTAAGAAATAGTATAGTATAGTATAGTATAGTATAGTATAGTATAGTATAGTATAGTATAGTATAGTATAGTATAGTATAGTATAGTATAGTATAGTATAGTATAGTTACAAGACAAATTACATATCATCAGTAAAGCATGTAACCTAGCATATGAAGGATATCTTTAGAGCGAAGAGATGTTTAGTTGCAAGTTTCCGTTGATCTTGGTTATGGAAATTATACTATTTCGTTCCATGAGTTTGGAGACTTTATTTCATGGGTACATAAAATAGTACTTCGACCATTTAACCCCGGATTGAACCCGTAGGACCACTGGATTTGCTATTTTGTAAAACAAGCCACTCGAAAATACGCCTTCCGTGACGGTTTATATTGATTACGTAAAGTAATATCACAGATAGAATTTAAAACAAAACAAATCCGGACAGTGATTGGAAGAAAGGGACTTGCTTAGACGACAGAGTTGACTTAAACAACCAGAACGGTGTAATGGGCTGTGTGGTATTAACTACATTGTTTTCAAACTTTCCATCTATGTTGTTTGTTTTAAGCTTTCTGTAATCACAAGTGTCAAAACAATAAAGAGGCTGATGTTTTGTTTGGGTTTCTGTATGTTTTCGTTTTTGTGTTCGATTCTGTTTGTTTGTTTTGTTTGTTTGTTGGCTTGTTTGTTTTAAACATCAACATTAATAACCGCAACAACACCAACTGAAGCAACAGTTTGGAAAGAAATAATAATAATAATAATAATATAATAATAATATAATATATATAATAATAATAATAATAATAATAATAATAATAATAATGATGATGATGATGATGATGATGATGATGATAATAATAATGAAAAGAAAAAAGGGGGAACTAGAAAACAAGGAAGCTGTAGGGCAGGACAGTTCTATGAAGTACAACAGGACACAGCATGTAGGCTTAGGCCTAGATTTTCATCCGGTTTAGTTGCTGATCCTCTTCATATTGTCCAAAATTCCTACGTAGCAAGAGCAAGGTTTTGTAGTCGTTGTTTTCGTCCTTTGCGCTAGAGCTCCGAGGTTCGATCACAAGTGTTGAAATTTTATGTATGCGACCGTTGCTTGCTCACCACTAAGGCAGCCATATTCCTACTTCGGGAGTGATGTCTTATTATTCTTTTCTTTTATATCGAGGATAACAGAATAAGCACTCATGTGCTTTTTTTCATCCGGTCCCCATGTGCATGCAGTTTTGTAAATATTGTCATCTGTTCCCACCGGCACACGATGGCCTACTCTTACGAAAAGCGGAACAGGATTTAACGTGTGCGCAAGATGTTCTGCGTGCGTTCGCACACGGGGCCTCGGTTTAAAGTCTCATCCGAAGGTCTAAGCACGACACCGGTGTGCATGTTTTTTTTTCTTCTTTCTTTTAAATTGTCATCTGGCTCACAATCACTCAGACTTACTCAAAAAATAAAAATAAAAAAGTAAATAAATAAAAACTTTGAAAAAAAAAATAAAAAATGAAATAAAATAAAATAAATTTTTAAAATCTTATGCTTACTCTTACGAAACGCGGAAGGAGTTTTAACATATGCGCAATGTTCTGCGCGCGTTCGCATACGGACTCCAGCTTATAGTCTTATCCGAAGGAGGTTCGGGGTAATGGGATCAGTACTGATGATAATTCCAGAGGAAAAAAATCCCCTTTACCGGGTGCCTCGGTGGTGGCTCGAACCTGTGTCGTCAGATCATCATAGCTCAACGCTTAACCACTAGGCTACCCGCCCCCTACTTAGCACTTGGAGGCCACCACACGCCTTAGAGTGGCCTCAAGTAATTGCAACTTATGTAGACTTATGATGATGAGTTCTGCCAGCTCTCTCTCTCTCTCTCTCTCTCTCTCTCTCTCTCTCTCTCTCTCTCTCTCTCTCTCTCTCTCTCTTTCTCTCTCTCTCTCTCTCTCTCTCTCTCTCTCTCTCTCTCTCTCTCTCTCTTCTCTCTCCTCTCTCTCTCTCTCTCTCTCTCTCTCTCTCTCTCTCTCTCTCCAATAAGGATATAAGTTAATTTTTTTTCCCTTTTATCCAAATGTATGATTTATATC
>CM060338.1:33558827-33593827 GCA_030674155.1 Stramonita haemastoma | reverse complement strand
GCTACCTAAGCAAAATGAAATTGACTTCTTCCCACTTCTTGTTTCACTTCCGCCTCACCGCTCACTGTTGGGGCGTGAAAATGATGAAACATGTGTTCCTACATAGATCTTTAGAAACTAGCCCCCCCCCCCCCCCCCCCCCCCCCCACACACACACACACACACACATACACACATATTCGCGTGGACCTTTGTACATGAATCTGACGAAACCTCTGTATTTTTCAGGGGTTTAGATAAACCTTTTGAAACTCTACTACTTATTTTCAGTAACGTTGTAGGCCCTACATGGTGTGTGTGTGTGTGTGTGTGTGTGTGTGTGTGTGTGTGTGTGTGTGTGTGTGTGTGTGTGTGTGTGTGTGTGTGTGTGTGTGTGTTATTTTCCCCTGATGTTTCATTGAAAACCCCAGCCATAGGGCCTACCCAAATTCATCATGCCACATCATCAGGGTCAGAAGTCCATAGGCCGCCTATATGTGGGCCCTTTTTTTCCCCATTTTTTTGTGAGATCAGATTTTCAGAATTTCCTGTCATCAGCTACGATGTGTTAGAAAGACATATGTTGCCTCGGGAGCACTGAATACTTTGTTTTCCTACTCCTATTGTGATGGACATGAATGATTGAGCATGCATTATTCTCTCTCTCTCTCTCTCTCTCTCTCTCTCTCTCTCTCATTTTCTTTCTTTGCTTCTTTCCTCTTCTCTGGCATTCTCCCCCCCCCCTCCCCAGTGCTTTCATCTTTCAGCTCCACAGCTCTTCTTAATCATCTGTTGCAATCCAACGGGAGTCAATCGTGTGTTGGTCTGCTTCATTCAGGGCCGTCTGTCCATGCATGGTTCCCTCTGTGATGTTGTCTGTATGTAGGCCTATCAGTGTCCGGTCACCACAAATTGATTTATTTATTCTTTTATATCAAGGATAATGGAAGAAACACTCTTGTGCTTTTTTACATGCAGTCCCCGTGTGTATGCATTTTGTAAATGTCATATGTTCCCACCGGCACACGATGGCCTACTCTTACGAAAAGCAGAACAGGATTTAACGTGTGCACAAGATGTTCTGCGTGCGTTCGCACACGGGGCTTCAGTTAAAAGTCTCATCTGAAGGACTTTGGGGAGAGTGGAGTCAGTACTGATGTTAACTCCAAGAGAAAAATCTCCTCGACCGGACTCGAACCCGCATCGTCAAATTGCCAGCGCAATGTTCTGACCACTAGGCCATCCGTCCCCCCAGAGTCGCCAGCCAGAGGGGCCCTGCTCTGTTGCTGAGCCTTTTTGGTGGTGTTCAGTGCTCTGTTTTGAGCCAACATTTGCTGGTCAAAGCCCCACTACTGCCGACAGTAACAGCTCAGTTGTAGTGCCAGACTATGTATGTGAGATGCCCACTTTGGGTGGCGACCATCACATCCCTCCAATGACCCTCTCCCGTGAACTTGTCAACCTTGAAGCATTTAACACAAACTCACCACACAGAAGTGTACAGGTGTCCCATAACCTAGGCGGTCGTAGGGGGCGAGGTGTCAAGAGACCTCAGAAGTGTATGTGGCAACTAAAACTGAGTCACTATGAGACCAAAATAATCGGGGCCACCAAATCAGAGACAATTTTCTTTTATTGTATGATCATTAGTAATGAGGATGATGTCACGGTGCTGTTATGAAAGTGCATAATTATGCTTTGAGGACTACTTGACAGGGCTACACTCTCAAATTGCATCAATAAAGTTTGATAAAGCTCGACTGTGTGGTCCCAGTCTTCCCAATGAGCCTGTGATAAATGCACTCAGGGTAGGAGCCAGCCAAAGTAAAAAAAAACCCATGACTTTTCACTTTATTTTGGGATTCAAACCCAGCAACCTTCCAGTCTGTAAATCCAAGGCGCTAACCACTGCAGCATGTGGACTGGTATACCTTTCTATGAAAGACAGATGGTTTTGTAATGTGTGTGCAAGGTGTTATGCTTGCATTAAATTAACACACAAGATACACACACACACACACACACACATATACACACATGCAAAAACAACATAACACACACACAAATCCTTATTGACCCCCTTTATTGAAATCACAAGCATATATCCAAATACATCAAACGAAACAAACACACACACAAAAAAAGAGTATCAGTACTATATTACACTATTACACTTCATGAATAAAACCAACAAACCAGCTACTTTAATAAACACCAAAAAATGTACTGATCAAACCCATACATTTACAATCCAACAAAACAGGTACCATTTTTCTCCATCAAGCAGGCGAAAAGACTAGCCTCGTAACCGTATGGCTGAGGCAAAACGAAACCAGAAAAGATTGTTTGTAGCAGTTCGCCCGGTGGCTTGTGGCATCAAGTTCAACCTGACCCTTCAAGACAGACCATGTTCTATTTGAATCAATCACAAATGGCCAGCTTAGATCCTTCACTGAATCAGCGCTCGGTTTAAAATCTACAGGTCACTTTGTGCATGCGTGCTTGTGTGCCTTGTGAATGTGACTGAAGCTTCGGGGTACACAGCTCCCTTTCACTTTCTATACCTTTCACAGTTTTTTTTTGAAGCAGTTTGCCCTTTTGACACTCACAGGTTGGAATGAACAGGTCTGAGCTGAAAGGTTGAAAAGGATAGTCTAGTCTGTCACCTGCTTCACAGCACAAAGTTCCTGGTTCAAGAGTATGTTCAACTTTAACAAGCAGCATACAACCAGGGCAAAAAACAAAAAAAACAAAAATAACCCTAAAAATTTACACTTTGCTAAAAATCTCTGACATTAAGCCTAACTAACTTTGTGAGAAATTCGTACAAAGGATGGGTAGACCTGTGTTGGGAGTGAAGATTCATCAAGACAGTACTTCCATGCTGTGTAGGCCTACATCTTGCAGTTACTTTCATCTGTCTGATGAGATGTGCACACATTTTCTGCAAGGTTGATGCGCACACTCAGACCACAACTGTGTTATTGTTTGGCATGCTTCAGTTGTTCATCTTCCTCAGGTACATTTATTTATTTATTTAAAAAAAAAACTTTTATATTGAGGATAATGGGATAAGCACTCGTGTTTTTTCACATCCAGTCCGCGTGTGTATGCACTTTTGTAAATGTCATCTGTTTCCACCGGCACACGATGGCCTACTCTTACGAAAAGCAGAACAGGACTTAACATGTGGGCAAGATGTTCTGCGTGCGTTAACACACAGGACCTCGGTTTATAGTCTCATCCGAAGGACTGAAACATGTCGCACAATACCAGACAAACCTGTAACATCATGAAATCAACAAACACCACAATAAGTCCAGTCAACAACGTATTGCTGTTTCTTCACTTCCTCATTCAGATAAACACACTTGCCATACATCTGACTTGACCTGGGTCGATTTTTTAAATGTTTGTTTGTCAGCTCCAACATACCTTTAACCAGTCAAACTGTCAGTACATTTGGTTTGCTTGCCAAACATACTGGTCAAAATGTCTGCTTGTTTTGACTATTGGGCTCTAGTTGGGTAAAAAGACTCCCATGATGGTGTTGAAACTGGTAACACCTCACAGAAATATTTTGCTGCTTTGTGTGATATTTGAACAATCATTATTGTCCGGGTCTGAAACAATAACTTTATTACATGTGAATACAGAGACAAAGAGAATACAGAGACAAAGAAACAAAAGCATGCACACAAAATGACAAGCTTACATGAGAGGGAGAGGGAGAGAGGGGAGGGAGGAGAGAGAGAGAGAGAGAGAGAGAGAGAGAGAGAGAGAGAGAGAGAGAGAGAGAGAGAGAGAGAGAGAGAGAGAGAGTGTGTGTGTGTGTGTGCGTGTGTGTGAGTGATATAAATTCTCATCATATTTCAACATCAAGACAAACCAACCAACAAACAAACAACTGAAAAAGACATCAAGAATGAAAACAAACCGCCTTTTCATGTTCTGTGGTGCGTTTGCATGTTGCAGGAATTGTGTAAGCTAGAAACAAATATGCTCGCTTGAAACAGACAGACAGGAAATTCCACAACTTCTGTACCGTTCACAAAAATGCATGTAAGCTAAACACCCTAACCACCACTGTATAATGACGTACGTCAGCTAATTTCTCTGAGATATATGCACCCTAACACCCAAAAAGCAAACAACAGTTTGACATTACGCTTTTACCCACATGCATTATAACTGTTTTTACCAACAACAAAAGAAGAAAAAAGGAAACCAATACACGCAAGAAAAAAAAAAAAAAGTAAATGAAACTAAAAGAATTTGGGGGGTGGTGGGGGGAGGGGGATTTTGAGAACCAAATAGCCGAATAAAAAAAAAAGTGGTAACTACTATTTTCTTTCAAGGAAAGAAAGTGTACACTTTTATTTGACATGTTAATAGTGACTTTTGAATGGATGAACGTTACCTTACAAGAAAGAAGTCTATGTACACAAACCATCTGCACACAGGTCCTCTTGAGGACAATTCATACATTTCTATGATCTAATCCTCTTTCCGGCATTTGTCACTCGATAAAATACCATCCATACATTTCTATGATCTAATCCTCTTTCCGGCATTTTTCACTCGATAAAATACCATCCATATATGACGGTAAGAACATACAGGACCAATATACCAAGCACACACACGCATACATGCACATGTGCATGGCAATGTTATAAAAATCTATTCAATCAAACATGAAGTTATGTCAGTAATCATCAGAACGTTAACACTGTCATTATTGTCTAGGCAAGACATGATGATATTATGGGGTGTCATAGAGTAATACAACATTTAAAGAAGGAAACAAACATCTTTGCAACATTTCATCCTTGTTTTTTTTACATACTTGCAGGTCATGTTTCAATACTTATACATCAGCAAAAAACATTTCAAACCACAGGTATGTACAAGTCCTCACCTTTTTAGTAGTAGTAGTAGTAGTATGTAGTGTGTGTGTGTATTTGTGTGTGTGTGTGTGTGCATGCCTGGGCGCACACGTGTGCGTATGTGACCATTTTTATTTCAAATGAATTATCTATTCTCTACAATTTATGAGATTTTTTTTTTTAGTGTGTGCACACCTAGTCAGTACAAAGAGTTTGAGTTACACACTGTCTGACAATTATACTTGTCATTCACACTTTATATGGACCAGTCAGACATGATGTTGTAATGGGCTTATATACCTTCGTGTGGCTAGTATACCCACAATGTTGAACAGTTATCACATCATACTGTAGGACTGTGTTGTCCAACAAAAAATATTAACTTAGAGGACACTTACCCCACTTGTCATACTTTGAATATGCAAGAAAACCAATAATAATGTCTTGTGCTTTCTTCCATCAGTGGACTGCTGGATTTTTCCACTAATTCTTCTCAGCCACTTTCTTCAAGGGAAGTGGTTTCAGCTTGGCTCTTGCGCACATAACTAGATATGTTTTTCCTGTACAGTGTGTAATGAGATTAAGTTTGAAAGATTTTATTTAGTTGAAAAGAATGTAGGTTTTTTTTTCTTTCATTTCTTGAGCTTATAGTTTGGTGTTTGTGTTCTGCTATGAAGAACTGAGTTTTTGAGTGTGTGTGTTTCACCATTTGGTATTTTAAACTTTGTAGTTTCCTCCAAAGCTGGGACAAAATGGATCAGGATGCCTTGCCATCTTGCAGAACTGTTTTTCTACTCATTTCCTAAGATCAGTGCCTACTGAGCAGTTGTTTTATTTATTTATTTTTAAGAAAATGTGTATTATTTCTCACATGTATCTAAATTCTTTACCTGTTTTATTGAAATGTGTCATTGATGTAAGTAATTAATTTTTTTTTTGGTCCTAGGTTACTCTTTTACAATTACTATTAAAAACAGAAAAGAAAAAAAACAACTTAAAAACTTAACACTTAAATGGTTATTTGCTTACCTGACCATTCAGTTAGTTGGTATCTTAATAAACTTGTTCCATATTTCTTTGTTTTGGTTTGCTGTAGTGTATTATATTCTGATGAATCGTGATATGCTCAAAATAAAATTATGTAGTACAGAAGCGGAGCCGACTTTTTGTTTAGTCAACTCTGACAAAATCTGTTTCCCTGGTAGAAAAGCCTGATTTTCACTTCACTCTCAATTCCTGGAATGAAGAGTTAAACAACTTGGTCTGCATCATCCCTCCCCACCAACTTCCCCAATAATGATGAAGGTTGCAAAACTGCAGCACATAATCTTAAGCAGTCAAGCTCTAAGCATAGATTTCAATACTAAATTTTTTTTTTAAATGACTCATATGTCCCAAACAAAATGAAAAGTATGCATTGAAATGAACAAAAACAACCCCAGAATGAATAACACAACCAAAATTGTATAAAAAGCAAACCAACAACAATGCTCCCCCCAAATTATCAGACCGCAAGTCTAGCTTAAATTCCGCACAGAACTTGGGTTTATCTTTCTTTTCAGTTTTTCTTCAGGGTACCATTTTTTGTTTAGAAAAATAGACTTTCTGGAAAAACCAGTTTTGTCATCACTTTTCATTTCATTTGTGTGGAGAGTTACATACAGCCTTTTTCTCAGTCACACGACCCACTCGCAATTTCATGCACACACCACGCCTATTCATTACATGCAGTGGACGAAAAAAATGCAGTATAATGATTGATCTGTGACACGGATAAAGCACCAACCATGTATATCTCTTTCACACAATAAATGTTAGCTGCCAACTTTTTTGGGGGGGGGGGGATGGGGTAGGGGTATGGGTATGATTGACGGGGAAGGAGGAGGTATGATGTGACAGGGGAGGGTGGTGAGACTTGTCTGATGATGACTATGTTGGAAAAGTTTCTTGACTCACAACACTTGTGTGTGTGTGTGTGTGTGTGATATTTTAGTGTGTGTGTGTGTGTGTGTGTGTGTGTGTGTGTGTGTGTGTGTGTGTGTGTGTGTGTGAGTGTGAGTGTATATGTGTGATTTTCGTGAGTGTGTGTGTGTGTATGTGTGTGCGTTTATTATTTTATATTGAGGATAATTGAATAAGCACTAATGTGCTTTTTTACATCCAGTCCCCGTGTGTATGCAGTTTAGTAAATCTTGTCATGTGTGTGTGTGTGTATGTGTGTGTGTGTGTGTGTGTGTGTGTGTGTGTGTGTGTGTGTGTGTGTGTGTGCGCGTGTATGTGCGCGTGTATGTGTGTGTGTGTGTGTGTGTGTGTGTGTGTGTGTGTGTGCATACAATGATACATGCAAGAAGGCAAAACAAAGTTCTGATATGATGTTTAAAAAAAAATCAAACAATGACTCTTCAGGTGTAAAACTTTTGGAATTGCTTTATTAAAAAAATATCATGCAGATGAAACATGATAAAACACAACAGACACAATGATACTGAACAGAACATAATATGATCAGACTATCACACCATGATATGAATACACATACACATATGCAATTCCATTGATACAACATACATTCACAGTCAAGTTGCTGACTTTCTTCGCAGTATGCAAAATTTAAAAAACCTGAACGTGGGTATCTAATAAACACTGTTTACTCATTTATTTCACTGAAAGACAAAAAGAAAAAAAAAGAAAAAAGTATATTTTTTAACCTACAGATACTTTATGGTTTTGTTCAGTAAAGATTTCATCTGGTATTTTAGTACTTAACTTCAAGATGATTTGCATTTAGCACATTCTGGTACCTGTATAATTATGTGCTATTCCATCCTCTGTGAGTGTGAGTGTGAGTGGTGTGTGTGTGTGTGTGTGTGTGTGTGGGTGGGTCTGTGTATGTGACACACACAATGATTTAAGCTACTATATGATGTCATTTTTGTATATTAAAGCAATCCTAGCCAGTTAAAAAACAATGGATTAAAATGGTCCTCTTTCGAAATACAACTTAAGACAAAATGGTAAATGCGTAAAATCACGTAAACACGCTCAATCTGTGTACATGTCTATGTACCAAACTACTGAAACAAAACTACCTTGCAATTCAAACCACAAATTGGCAGTTTTCTTTTGAAAAAAACCCACACCTTCAGATGGAAAAGTGTGTGTCTTTACTTGTTTAGATATAATCTACGAAAAAGAAAAAAACACACACACACACACAGAAACACAACCCGAAGGTTCGGCATCTACACAGATCTACGCAATACAATTCAAAATCATGATGAATTCTTTTTCTGTACATCAGTTGCATTGTCATTGCACTCATTCAACACATCATAACAGAAAAAAAGAAAGAAAAAGTTACTCATACAAAGTTCACCCAGCTTTATCATCAACGCCCCCCCCCCTCCCCCCCAAAATTACACGCCACCCAAAACAATTTTAAAAAGCATAAAGATGATAAAAATGATACTTGAAAACACGACGACGAAAAGTTAGGCAGTTTAAAATTTTTTTTATTGATGAGAAAAAAGGTTTAGCTGAAGTTTTTTGATGTGCAAAGAATATATACCTCATACCAGAAAAGAAACCAAGAAAATTGCTAACATGTTTACTCAATCAAATACACAGAATCCAAAACACACAAAAAAACACACACAAAAAAAGGAAAAAGATAAAAGAATACATATAGAAAAACCACAAGACATTTCCAGAACTAGTACTACACTATGCCACAGTACAATGTAAGAGCTCATTTCATTAACTAAGGACGCACATGCTTCATGGGGAGTAAGCATACCTCATTTCTTTAATTAACGTGACATTGGGGTAAGATTTGCACACTCTTGCAGCCATTGGGGTAAGATCTGCACACTATTGTAGCCATTAACGCTACACTGGGGTAAGATCTGCGCACTATTGTAGCCATTAACGCTACACTGGGGTAAGATCTGCACACTCTTGTAGCCATTAACGCTACACTGGGGTAAGATCTGCACACTCTTGTAGCCATTAACTCTACACTGGGATAAGATCTGCGCACTCTTGTAGCCATTAACGCTACACTGGGGTAAGATCTGCACACTCTTGTAGCCATTAACTCTACACTGGGATAAGATCTGCGCACTCTTGTAGCCATTAACGCTACACTGGGATAAGATCTGTGCACTCTTATAGCCATTAACGCTACACTGGGGTAAGATCTGTGCACTCTTATAGCCATTAACGCTACACTGGGGTAAGATCTGCATACTCTTGTAGCCAACTTCTCAGGAGTTTAAAAAATGATCATGGCGCCTTAGGTTTAAGCAAAGAACTCTGAAGACTAAAGCCACACCAAGGGGTGGATACATATACAAACCATTTGTCGCACTAAAAGTTGTACTCAAATTTTTTAAAAATATTAAAAGAGTTTTAAAAATGGAGTCAAGGATAGTTGCTCAGTTTAAAATGATGGCATGAAAACCATATCAAGTGGGGATGGGGGAAGAAAGAAAAACAAGAAAAGAAAAAAAGAATCAGATCAAAGTGACCCAGAATGTCTTTGATATGATAATGTTCATTATTTTCATAATCTCCAGCACAAAATAAAAATGTTAAAAAAGGACAAAAAAGACAGAAAAAATGTGTCCACAAATCTACAGATGATTACATGACACAAGATAAGAAAAGTAAATGTAAATGCCGCTATAATATAGCATAAAAAAGGTCTTGTTTCAAAGTGTCCATATTAAGTGCATTGCATGGCTGGACTTGCAGATATTTGAGTGTGCACTTGTGTGGTAGGATATTCACATACAAATAGTGCCAGTCTCGTTAACACAATTCTCAGAGGTGTGTGTGTGTGTGTGTGTGTGTGTGTGTGTGTGTGTGTGTGTGTGTGTGTGTGTTTGTGTGTGTTTGTGTGTGTGTGAGTACATGCACACACACAAACGTAGATGACATAAGTGGACGATAAAAAAAAAATTTATAAAAATTTTAAAAACAAAAAAAAAAAACCCAAAAATTCATAAAAAAAAAAAAGTGGATGATGATCAGATCAATATAAAAACATATGAGGGGTATTGTATATAACAATTTAGTTAAAGGATATTCACTAACATGACACAGACACCTCATTTCCCCCCTTAGACTCGCAAGTAGATACGCCCTCTCCTTCTGCCCCAGCTAAAACACGAAACACACAGTATCAGCTGTGAAGCAAGCAGTAAAAACAAAAAGACCATAACAGCAGTGCAAGATGATCAGCCAAAATCTACCAACAACGACAACAAAAACCAAGTCAGGTCAGGTATCACAAGCTTAATTAATGGTTCTTGATAGGACATAAACAGTGAACATTTGCCTCCACACTAAAACACTCTTACCTTCCTTTCACACCACTTGAATTAAATTAATTAATGTTGAGTATCTTTTTTAAGTGATTTGAACTTCCCCCTCCGTTTTCTTCAACTTTTTGTTTCAAAATGATATATGAATGAAAAGATACCAGGAAACAAAAATAAACATCAATTTTTTTTTCTTTCATGCACATTTTTTTGGGTTACTTTTACTTTACGAAAAAGGGTTTGCACGGACAAGACAGCAAACAAGTTTTATAAAAAAATATTTATCTGTCACATCACATACATATATTGCCTTGTGATTGTTATGATACCATGCATTGAGTGTAAGCAAAAAGTACAACAGACATGGGAAAGAATAAAAGACGACTATATTCCTGTAATGCTGAATTTTAGGCCGAGAAATCTGCCATGACTTTTTAAAGTGGTAAACAAAATTCTACAACACAACGTGTGTTTGAACCCGGAATGTCTAACCCATCTGCTTGCTCCCCTGGCTGCAGTTTTACACTTGTGTATTTTTATTGTAAAAAACAAAAACAAACGAAACTATGCGAAAATGAAAACGAGCAAACATCGAGGAGAAGAAATGATAAAGGTGCCTTGTTTCCTACAGGTCTATTTTTACCCAACACTGAATTTCCTTTGCAATGCTTTAGGCGATTTCATTTCAGTCTGTGACCGCAAATAAGTAAAACAGCTGTCGTTCTATTGGGCGAATGGAAGGGAAGAACATGTCCCACTCAATGAAGTGAAAAATGCGTACGGATCTGCATAAGTGCGTACGGAAGACGGTGTGTTCAACAAACAGGAAAATTGTGTGTGTGTGTGTGTGTGTGTGTGTGTGTGTGTGTGTGTGTGTGTGTGTGTGTGTGTGTGTGTGTGAAATTTATATCCAAAGATTATTATCACAAGAAGTAGCCTGAAGTTATACACACAATAGACTATGATTACACACACACACACTTGTGTGCACTCGCTACAAAATGTCATAAACAGCCAGATAGTAAACAACCACACATTTCTTTTTCTGTGCTCATTTTGTAATGGAAAAATATTGGTATTCATCCTTTCCAGTCACAAGCCTGTCTTTTTAATAACCGACAGATTTTTTTTACCTTGAGCACATTTTTAAAGAGAAACAAGCCTATTCTAATGATGGTAAAATAAGTAACCTCCTAATCCTCTTGCAGTAGACAACACAGAAGTATGCACTGTATAGCGCGAGGAAGATGTTTCCATGATAACATGCTTGTTTGCTATAACAATGTGTTCAACACTGAAATCCCTAGCAAGTGTTTATACATCTTGGCAAATGTCCACTCTGTTCTATCTAAGACGAAAATGATACATTAATAACAGCAGTGTCTAATGAACTAAGGGTGGATTGGTTTTATTTCTGACTTCCCATGCCACCTGTGCAAACCTTCAAGTGCCTGAATTTCATTTATGTGTATACATACACATGCAGAATGCGCATATATATTCAAGATCCCATGATTCATGTCAGCATGTGGAGGGTTACAGAAAACAAACATACCTAGCATGCATCCTGTACATAGAATGCTCCACCCTCAAGTCGGAATGTAAGCTGAGGCCAATGGACAGACCCCCTGCTTAGTTACAAGCACAGAAGGAGATCAGACACTGCATCTCACCTAAGTAATGAGGGGACATATTGAAGGAGAGTGGGGAGGAAATAGTAACGATGCATAAATGAGGGTGGTGGAGAAAAATGTATGTAAGCATGAAAAGTAAAAAAGATAACCAAAAAAAATCAACCAAAAAAACTCTAGGAAAAAAAGTGTATGATGCGTGTGTTTTTATCTTTGCACTCAAAATGTAACAACACAAAATTTGTACATGACCATCCTACATCACTCTTTTCTTTTTGTTCTCCGGGCAAACAAGACACACAAGACCACCATCACACATCCACACTTCCAACAACGTCTCGACCATTCACAGCCAACCAGCCAGCCACCCCCATCAACGCCACATCACCCCCCACCCTTTAATCCACATCGACGGAAGAACTTGCAGCCAACTCCTGATCCAGGCACTTGTTGACATGCTGCTCGAAATCATCTGGAGTCATGGCGTCATCAGCTTGTTTGCGGCACACGGGGCAGATCCGGCCAAAGTGGGTTGCCACGTGCTCCTCAAAGTCGCTGGTGGCCATGATGCTAGCTTGGCAGAAGGGGCAGATCTTCATCCCTTCGCCAATAGCATCCATGAATCTGGACACAGAGAGAGCGGGAATGCAAACGGTCAATGTTATGCTACATGGGCTCAATTTTTTGTGTGTTTTTTTTTAGATCAGATTTTTCAGAATTTCCTGTCAGGGCTCACACATCATCTCACTGACTCAGTAATCTGCTATCTTATCTAACTGAGGAATGCAGGAGAAGAAAGTGGTGGTGTAGCTTTTGTCATGGTCAGGTCTATACAGGGGTCGTGTTTTGTCAGTTCAGTCTATAATACAGGGGTCATGTTTTGTCAGTTCAGTCTATAATACAGGGGTCATGTTTTGTCAGTTCAGTCTATAATACAGGGGTCATGTTTTGTCAGTTCAGTCTATAATACAGGGGTCGTGTTTTGTCAGTCTATACAGGGGTCGTGTTTTGTCAGTCCAGTCTATAATACAGGGGTCATGTTTTGTCAGTTCAGTCTCTAATACAGGGGTCGTGTTTTGTCAGTTCAGTCTCTAATACAGGGGTCATGTTTTGTCAGTTCAGTCTATAATACAGGGGTCGTGTTTTGTCAGTCTATACAGGGGTCATGTTTTGTCAGTTCAGGGGTCGTGTTTTGTCAGTTCAGTCTATGATACAGGGTCACGTTTTGTCATGGTCAGGGCTGCAAAGAAATAAAGGAACATGCTGAGACCTTGTTTTCTGAACGTGGATAGTTCTCTTTTTGCGGGCTCAAAATATCCATTGGACTTGCTTAGTTCTTTAATTTTCTGGGGTGGATCATGGAAGGGGGCGGGGAAGGGGTTAGCCTAGTGGTTAGAGCATTATGCTTGTGATCTGATGGCTTGGGATCGGAGCCACCGCAGAGGTGCCCGTTTCAAAGAATTTTGCAGTGGGATTAACACCAGTGCTGACTCCACTCTATTTCTTTACTCTATTTATGACCGACGTGTGATCTTCCTATTTCCTATTGTGCGAGACAGTGAAAAGGACCCTGATACCCTTGCACATGTATACTTTCACACGAGTGCTTTTTGAAGTCACCACTTGCAACCCATGAACCACTATCAAATCTTAAACCCTCCTGTTGTTGAATTCTTCACAGTTTTAAAATTGTCTGCTACCGAAGCAGACATTTTTATCACCACACTGCAACATGGGAAAAAGCGTTGCTATCGAGGGCTCCATCCCTAATACACCAGTGTTCGTTATCTAAATAAATCCATGGCCCCCTCTGACACAATCCCTACCCCCCCCCCTACCCACAGTGAGTGAAATCCACATTTGTAATGGAAAAGTACAGCCCACATGGTCAGCTACAGTGTACAGGATCCCACCATTGGTGCCGGGTTGCTGTCATAATGGGGTCAAGGTTAGTCATAATTGGGTCAAGGTTAAACGATGACTACTACCTCCTGCCCAGAGAAGACCAAGTGACCATTGCGAGACTTGGGACTGGACAAACACTGCAGAGCACTCAATGAAGAACAATTCAGGACTTCACATGTTCCATGATCTAATTCCATTGCTCTTACCTCAGATCTGTGAGTATGCTCAGTAACAAGAGCACGGGCGATGAAAACAGTCCTGGGCAATGAAGGGGTAGGTAACAATGATGATGGGTCACTTGGGGCCTGGAAAGGGATGGCTGATGATTTTTTCAAAAAAAATGTCAGGGATGGACAGAATGAGTGATGTGGGACTTGTAAAGGATGGACAATGAATGAGTGATGTGGGACTTGTAGAGGATGAAGAATGAGTGATGTGGGACTTGTAAAGGATGGACAATGAGTGATGTGGGACTTGTAAAGGATGAAGAATGAGTGATGTGGGACTTGTAAAGGATGAATGAGTGATGTGGACTTGTAAAGGATGGACAATGAATGAGTGATGTGGGACTTGTAAAGGATGAACAATGACTGAGTGTTGTGGGACTTGTAAAGGATGGACAATGAATTAAGTGATGTGGGACTTGTAAAGGATGGACAATGAGTGAGTGATGTGGGACTTGTAAAGGATGGACAATGAATGATGTGGGACTTGTAAAGGATGGGCAATGAATGATGTGGGACTTGTAAAGGATGGACAATGAGGGAGTGATGTGGGACTTGTAAAGGATGGACAATGAGGGAGTGATGCGGGACTTGTAAAGGATGGGCAATGAGTGATATGGGACTTGTAAAGGATGGGCAATGAGTGATGTGGGACTTGTAAAGGATGGACAATGAGTGATGTAGGACTTGTAAAGGATGGACAATGAGGGAGTGATGTGGGACTTGTAAAGGATGGACAATGAATGATGTGGGACTTGTAAAGGATGGACAATGAGTGATGTGCGACTTAAAAAAGAACACAAAAGAACACGGAAAAAGAGGAAAATTGGAAGAAAGAAGAAAGAAAGAAGAAGAAAAAAAGTAGAGTAAATCCAACCTGCATTTTTGGCAGTCAAAAAAGTGAAAGTAATCGCTTTTGACTGCCTCCATTTAAAATGCATTTCACTATTAGTCAAATATCTGACCAAATGTGACACTTGATCCATTATTTTTTTTTATACATAAAATACATGGTTTGGATACATTGTTTTCATTGGTGTCGAATTTGATTTAGATTATCATATGGCTGTATGTTTATGTGGATGTTTAACAATTGTGAGCCATTGATATTGATATATGTGATGCTCCACCATGAAGTGAGTCGCTTAGCACATTACCCAATTTTGAGCTAGGAGCCATTAAAGGCAGGTGGGGGTCAAGTTGTCAATATTGAGATTTTGATCGATTATTAAACTATATCCGTTATTCTACCTTATAATGAAATATCATGGCATATTTTTTTATATTCCTTTTGCTTTTAAATGTGTTTTGAAAATACCCAAGCCCTCATTCTGACCTGTTACAAAACAACTTGCCCGTTTCTCATTTTGACACATCCTGCAGTCTATCATTTCAATTTGTAATAACTTTGCACAGAATTGTCCGATTTTCAATATGCTTATTGTATTGAATAGCCTTTTTATTGCAGATTAATAACTTGTCAATAACTAAAAATTGACCTCTGGTGCCATGCGACTCATGTGGTGGGGCGTCACATATTTGACTTAGTATTGTGTAGAGATTGAAAAGGGAGGTTGGGTGGTTTGACTCTGGGCGTAAAGCTGGTGATATTGTAATGTTGTGGTATTGAAATGGTGGAAATGTTCAGTGAGGTTTTTTTTGTTTTTGGTATAGTAAATGGTTGGATGTTTGTAATAAATGTTTGAAATATCAATTGGCGTCTGTTTTGTGTTGTCTGAATTAGGAGGTGTGATAGGTGGGCAGGAAGGTTTCAAAATGACAACCCATTAGGGGGTGACATCTAGCCAGATCTGGAAAACCTTTCTTGAAAACTCGTTGGTCTACCAGCTGTGAACCCTGCTTTGACGCGGCCGCTTCTGCTATCTCCTCAATCGATCTGTCACAATGACGTCATTTGTGCCAGGCGTACTACAAGGCTTCTTGGAAAATTCATTAATGAGTAGGAAAACAATGTTGGACCAGCTGCTAATCAGTACATCTTGCCGTCCCTTGGGTATCAATGTAATGACCACCGCATCTTCCCCTATATTCTACAAATTTTATAGACAGCAGTTGTGATGGCACACTGTTGGGTTTTTTTTTTTTTTTGAATACGCAATTTTGCAGCAAAGTTTAACAAAATGCGGAACCTTGCAAAGGGCGAACCCTCGAATCAACACTGCATAGATCAATTCAGCAACTGCATTCAAGTATAGCATTCCCACATACATGCTGTTCGGCAACGTTACCAGACCTTCAGCGGGCAGAATCAGCTTGCAAATGAAGCCCGTTTTGTTCCTGTGCTTTGACAGTAAGCCACAACCGGAGCACAAGTATTTTTGCTCGCGCAATTTGTTGTCAACAGAAAAAAAATTTTTTGTCTGCAGAAGTAGATTCCAAAACCTGTGAACTCTGCATTTCCACGGTCAATTCCCACCCCTGAATAAAATGGTGACCGGTTTCTTAATCTTATTTGCGTAAGTCGTTCTGACAGATTAAAATTTTTTTTAAACACATGGCAATGACAGCAGAATTCCACAAGCAGTTGAGAAATCCCATGACTGGGCAATACTGATGAGACAAAAAGTGGTTCCACAGATTAAACTGTTTACTCTGACAAACATGTGCTCATTTTTCAGAAATGCAGAGTACATAAAGTTTCACAGAAATATTCTGTAATCTAATGCACCAGTGTTTCACACATAAGGTAATAAAATTATTATAAGGCATAACAATCCTACATGAATGATGTACATGGAATGAAAACATGCATGCACACACACATGCACGCACACACACATACTTGCATACTGTCACTCACACACATGCGCGTGCACACACACACCAAGTGAAGAACTGAAAAGAATGATCCATATTCTGCACACTACAGACAACATTTATTGTTCACCGGCTGATTTGTATAAAACTGAGCATGCCCTGGCCCAAAGCTTTGCGCAATGAGTATGACACAGAAGGGAGATCATATTTAGCCATGTAAAACAAAAGTTGAAATGTATGAAGGCAGCGTATGCAAAAGATAAAAAGAATACAAAGTACAGACAAGCAAAACCAAAAAAACAGACAAGCAAAAAACATGGAAGTACAGACAAGCAAAGCCAAAACACAGACAAGCAAAGAACATGGAACAAGTACAGACAAGCAAAACCAAAACACAGACAAGCAAAGAACAAAAGTACAGACAAGCAAAACTAAAAAACCAAACAAAGGCAGTCACCGGTGTAATCAAAAACAGAGTACAAAGTACAGACAAGCAAAGATGGATGAATAAGAGAACTACTGAAAGAAATAGCAACAAGGAAGTGCAAGCAAAAAACGAAGACTACAAAGTACAGACAAGCAAGAGGATGATAAGAGAACTACAAAGAAATAGCAAACAAGTTAGTGCAAGCAAAGAACGAAGATACAAAGTACAGACAAGCAAGATGGATGAATAAGAGAACTACTGAAAGAAATAGCAAACAAGTTAGTGCAAGCAAAAGAAACGAAGACTACAAAGTACAGACAAGCAAGATGGATGATAAGAGAACTACTGAAAAAAATAGCAACAAGTTATGCAAGCAAAAGAAACGAAGACTACAAAGTACAGACAAGCAAAGATGGATGAATAAGAGAACTACTGAAAGAAAATAGCAAACAAGTTAGTGCAAGCAAAAGAAACGAAGACTACAAAGTACAGACAAGCAAAACAAAAAAAGAACATGGAATAAGAGAATTGATCCACTCTCAAAAGGTGCTCAGCTGACACTTGCATTGGGGAAAAGTCCACATCTAGTTTATTTTTATGTCAACCAGTTTATATCAATTAAGTATACTTCGAAGAATTTTTCCTAAACAGTTGAGTGTTTAGTTCGAGAGAAAAAGCACTTTTTTTTCTTCTTTTTTTTTTTTAAAAGATAAGTGTGCCCCAAAATTGAGCTGTGAGAAAATTCAGCCATTTTGTCAGTGGGCAAGTTGTATTAGATAAATCAAGCCATTGCCCTTTACTTTTCAAACAAGGTTTGAGCTGTTTTTAAAAGATGAATGATGCATCTTTCCAGTGATAATATCCATTTAGAAAAAAAAAAAATCTACCTGCTGGTCATGTCACGAGTCCTGAGAAACTGCACTGGCACTCATTTAGTCTATGAAGTGCTTAAATGATAAAAAAAAATGTAATGAGGTGATCACCTTGATTGATTTGCCAGTTGTTAATTTTACAGCTTTTATTTTCTAACCATTGCTAAGAATGACACTTGGTTTTTATCTGTTTCTTGGGACATACTGCTTGTGACAATTTTTTTTTCATGTTTCAATAAGGTAGTCCTGGGAGAAGGGTTTTAAGTTTAAATGAAAATAGAATGTTGATGATTATTATCCATTAAATGTGGTATTATTGGCAAGCTTTTGTGATTCTTAAGTCTTTATTTAAAGTTTATGTTTGTAAATTTTACCTACCATACCTGAAGTTGAACTTTACATGTTTCACATAGCACATCCTATAGTATGTAAGTGTGATTTTTGTAATTAAAGCATTTTGGCCTAGAAACATTCGAGTTCAAAAGTTTTGATAGCTTTACTAACTTTCTGAGCCAAGCAAATAATGTTTCAATGGTACCATTGTAAAACAAAACAAAACCAAAAAACCCCAACAAACTTGACATGAAAGATAAACAGAATGTGATTTGTTATTTTGATTGCTATGTCATGTTTCTCAGGGTTATTTTATTTTTATGTCTTCTTGTGTCCAAATAGGGTGATAACCTTAAGTTAAAATTGTAAAGGTTTAAACAAAATTGTATCCTCTTCTCTTTTAAAACAAATGCTCCAGTTTGTGTGCTTTTTGTTCCTCCAAACTTGTAAGTAGAGCCTGATGACACCCAAGTGACATTCTTAAGGGACAGAAGATGTTATTTCTCTTTTTCTGGATGTTGCTTGCGTGAAAAGGGAACAGATCAAGAGAAAGCTTGGTTACCCAACAATCTTACTCAGGGATCATTTCTCATTAATTTTGATTGATCACTTCTTACTCCCATCCCTAACCCTATTTCTAGATTCTAATACTATTTTTGAACAAATGCCCGATCATTGTACCTCAAAAGCTGTTTTGAGTCTGTTCGTTGTTTTGAGTTGCTTTTTCATTGTACCCTTAAACTGTTTTCAGTTTTTTCATTGTACCATTAAAATGTTTTGAGTTTGCTTTTTCATTGTACCCTTAAACTGTTTTCAGTTTTTTCATTGTACCATTAAAATGTTTTGAGTTTGCTTTTTCATTGTACCCTTAAACTGTTTTCAGTTTTTTCATTGTACCATTAGAATGTTTTGAGTTTGCTTTTTCATTGTACCCTTAAACTGTTTTCAGTTTTTTCATTGTACCCTTAAACTGTTTTCAGTTTTTTCATTGTACCCTTAAACTGTTTTCAGTTTTTCATTGTACCCTTAAACTGTTTTCAGTTTTTTCATTGTACCATTAAAATGTTTTGAGTTTGCTTTTTCATTGTAGCCTTAAACTGTTTTCAGTTTTTTCATTGTAGCCTTAAACTGTTTTCAGTTTTTTCATTGTACCCTTAAACTGTTTTCAGTTTTTTCATTGTACCATTAAAATGTTTTGAGTTTGCTTTTTCATTGTAGCCTTAAACTGTTTCAGTTTTTTCATTGTAGCCTTAAACTGTTTTCAGTTTTTTCATTGTACCATTAAAATGTTTTGAGTTTGCTTTTTCATTGTAGCCTTAAACTGTTTTCAGTTGTGTTTCCATTGCACCCTTAAACTGTTTTGAGTCATTAAACGGTTTTGAGTACTTTTCTTAATGTTGATTCTTAACCCTTATACCCCTGGGTCACACAGTTTATTCACTGTGAAACTTGTGTCAAAGGGAAGTAATTTTTACATTTTTCAATAGTCAATACACAAAAAACTGAGGGCGCTAATGGGCGCTACAGGTTACGTTATAAAGGGGCGCAAATGGGCGCAGCAGGGGGATAAGGGTTAATGTTGATTCTTAAGACATTCTGGGTTTTTTTTTGTTAATTGTTTGAAAAGTGACTTTCATGTCACATTTTGAGAGTCATGAGAAACAGTTCTGTTCTTTATTCATCATGAAGTAGTTTAGTAAGTAGTTTATTACAAAAGCACTGAATAAGATACCTAATGTGTTTACCAAATGAAACTAAGAAAAAACATGTGTCTGTAGTTTTTATATCATAAATGGAAATGTGTGAAAGTGTTTCCCATGTTTCTCATGACCATGACAAAAACAATCAGTCCAATTTAATATTTATAAACTGATTAGCTGTTTGTTTGTGATTGACTATTCTAAACTACATTGTAGCATTTGTCAAGATAGCATACTAATGAAATTCTGATATAGAAGATGAGAAAGGCAAAAGCTTATGTCACATGACATGAGAAACCTATTTCAACATATGTTTTTTCAAATACAATTTTATCCGATTTGGCAATAGCTACATATTTTTCTTTATAAAATATGTAAAGTAGATACTATTACTAGTAAAAACATGCTAAAAAGAGAAAGATTTTACCAACTTTATTTTTGAAATGTCTGAATAGCACCTTTTGAGAGTGGGTCATTAAATTTACATACAGAAAACAGTAAACAAGCAGGTAAGCAAAAGATACAAAGAATACAAAGTACAGACAAGCAAGACCAAAAAACAGACAGACAAAGGACATGGAATAAGAGAAGTACACAGAAAACAGCAAACAAGCTAGTATAAGCAAAAGATACAAAGAATACAAAGTACAGACAAGCAAGACCAAAAAACAGAACAAAGGACATGGAATAAGAGAAGTACACAGAAAACAGCAAACAAGCTAGTATAAGCAAAAGATACAAAGAATACAAAGTACAGACAAGCAAGACCAAAAAACAGACAGACAAAGGACATGGAATAAGAGAAGTACACAGAAAACAGCAAACAAGCTAGTATAAGCAAAAGATACAAAGAATACAAAGTACAGACAAGCAAGACCAAAAAACAGACAAAACAAAGGACATGGAATAAGAGAAGTACACAGAAAACAGCAAACAAGCTAGTATAAGCAAAAGATACAAAGAATACAAAGTACAGACAAGCAAGACCAAAAAACAGACAAACAAAGGACATGGAATAAGAGAAGTACACAGAAAACAGCAAACAAGCTAGTATAAGCAAAAGATACAAAGAATACAAAGTACAGACAAGAAAAAAACAACAACCCAAAACAAACCCTGATTGCAGTAGACCTCTGCACCCCCATACTACTGATTTCAGTCTTTTCAGGGCAATTTTCAGCACTTTTTCACTGACTTTCAGTGTTTTTGCCCGTTAACATGAGATTGGAGCTGCTGAACAACAGCAGACAATGTTTTTGATTTTCAAAATTTTTGTTAAGCAATCCAATCCAATGATGTTGCTTAGAGCCCTGCCGACCACACAGGCCATATTGGGGCTGTCACCTGTCATATTTTAAAACTCATATTAAAAGTGTGCGAGTCTGCGACTATAAAGAGATTAAAATGGGGTAAAAACCAATTTGACAGTACTTGCTTGTATTAACGCCCTGGTCAACCACCGCGTCATGGGAAAACCCACATCGATCACACATAAAATGAGATAAAACCAAACCCAGATTCCTTAAAACAACCTTGTCCTTTTTGTTGACAAAAAGTCGGATTTTGATTAATGAAATCGTATTTTCACATTTTCCAACTTTTTGCAGAACGAATACGGGAAAAATATGGAGAGAGTGTACAGGTCTGTTGCAGACAAATAAACAAGGCAGAGTAAGCAAAAGAAACAAAGGATACAAATTACAGACAAGCAACACACACAAAAAAACCCCAAACAAAAACAAAACAAAACAAAAAACCCAACAAATTGCAGACAAGCAAAGAACAAAGAGCTGACTTTAGGAGAGACAATGACAAGAGCAAAACAGTGCCAAAAAAAACCAACCCACAAAGAACTAAGACAACAGACAGGAAGGCAGAGCTATCAATAAAGAGGCAGGTGGTCTCAAACACACACACACAAAAAAACACAGAGGATGCCAACTCAGGATACAGAATCAAAGGAGCAACACAACGAAAAACAAACAGTACAATCTCAAACAACAGAATGCAGTTTTCATGGAGCAGAAGTTTGGGCAAAGAACCAGTTTACACAGAAGCACCAATAGACAACCTAGCTTAATCAATGAGCTGTTCAGTCTCAAGCGAAGATCACAGCTTTCAATTCGGATGCATGCAATGTGAAAACAAGCACAACAGGACAGCAAAGATCACAGCTTGCAATTTGGATGCAGTGCAATGTGAACACAAGCACATCTGGACAAATTCACAGCTTTTATCATTCGCATTACATGAAATCAGAGAGAAAAAAATGGACAATGGTGTATATGATGAGTATTATTTTGAGACAAGTTTTTCAAGAAAATTGCAGAGCTCTGAGAAGGCAAAGCAAAACAAACACATAAAATACACCGAAAAAAAAAAAAAGTATAAAACAAAAACAAACCACACCCCAAAAACAGACACATGAATAAAGCATGACAACATGTCACTATATGTCATGCATTTAGATGATGAAAGAAAAAAAATGAATAAATGAATTAACAGTAAACAAGGTAAGATGTTAGGATATTTCAATATCTAGCTTTAAATACTGCACCTGATAAGTCCTCCTATCACACCTCTCTGAAAACATCATTAGTACGCTCGTAACTGAGGTGTGTTCAGCCCAATGACCAAAAATAAAAAGGTGTCGAAGACATGATGATGGTTAGGTCATCCAGGAGCCGAAACTCGTCAGGTCAGGCTAATTTACTAAAAACAAAATGTACTTAAGTTACAAACAAAACAAAAAAAAGCCTAAAATGCTGACACTGAAAGACATTATTCCCTACAGTTTATTTTTTAAAAACTATTTTAGTCAGGATTCCATGTAAAGCATCTCTAATCCACATGAATCAATACACAGATCATCTTCCATATTGAGTAAGCAGGCGCAGCTGTAATTCGGCTATCCAGGCCAACAAGCCACAAAGCTCATCATTCTACTCATTCTCCAAGCTCTCATCAATTTCCAGGCATGGTACTGGAGGAAAAGCACTTTTCCCTAAAATGTAGTGGGGGTCCAGGAGGCATTGCCCCCTGGCGGGGTCAAGAGGTCAGAGCCCCTTGTGGGGGTCAGGGGGCAATGGCCCCTGAAGCTTAAGGTTTTTCAACAATTCTAGCCTGTTTAAAGGCCTCTCCTTGAACTAATTTCAGTTTTCATACTAAGCAATGTGAACGAGAGAAGAAGAAGATGCTAAGCAATTTCTGCCCTACAATAAGCTCTCCAAGTATGACTTTTTCTTGAGAGAGAGAGAGAGAGAGAGAGAGAGAGAGAGAGAGAGAGAGAGAGAGAGAGAGAGAGAGAGAGAGAGAGTGAGAGAGAGAGAGAGAGAAACGGCCAGTGACCTTCGCGGAAAGAGAAAGTGCAGGTGCAGGCTGGTCGGCCAGCAGATTGTTATGTAAACATTGCTCTATGACCCCATACACCGCTGAAGTGGAGCAGCCAGTGAAAGCTAATCCACATGAATCAATACACAGATCATCTTCCATATTGAGTAAGCAGGCGCAGCTGTAATTCGGCTATCCAGGCCAACAAGCCACAAAGCTCATCATTCTACTCATTCTCCAAGCTCTCATCAATTTCCAGGCATGGTACTGGAGGAAAAGCACTTTTCCCTGAAATGTGGTGGGGGTCCAGGAGGCATTGCCCCCTGGCGGGGTCAAGAGGCAGAGCCCCTTGTGGGGGTCAGGGGGCAATGGCCCCTGAAGCTTAAGGTTTTTCAACAATTCTAGCCTGTTTAAAGGCCTCTCCTTGAACTAATTTCAGTTTTCATACTAAGCAATGCGAACGAGAGAAGAAGAAGATACTAAGCAATTTCTGCCCTACAATAAGCTCTCCAAGTATGACTTTTTCTGTGAGAGAGAGAGAGAGAGAGAGAGAGAGAGAGAGAGAGAGAGAGAGAGAGAGAGAGAGAGAGAGAGAGAGAGAGAGAGAGAGAGATGAGAGAGAGAAGAAACGGCCAGTGACCTTCGCGGAAAGAGAAAGTGCAGGTGCAGGCTGGTCGGCCAGCAGATTGTTATGTAAACATTGCTCTATGACCCCATACACCGCTGAAGTGGAGCAGCCAGTGAAAGCCCCCCCCCCCCCCCCCATTTCCCTCTTCACCCCTCCCTGCCTCAGGCTTACAGCTGCAACCATTCTGTCAACAGATACCTAGTAGACTGGTGATGTCAAGAAGAGAACGGAAGTACTGGGCATGGAAGCGTTACATCCTACCCCTTGACTGGTTCTCTGTGGATGGCGTTATTTTTCTTATTTTTTGCGGATTTCCACAAATTCGCAGAGATGTACCATGCCTGAACGTACATATATATACACATGAAGGTAATTTTAATTTTTTCTTTTTTTAAAAAATATATATATATTTTAGGTATTTTTAATTTATCCCGCAGCTCTAATATAACCCAAACAGCGATGACGATCTGGTTGGGGAAGACTCCTCTCTGGTCCAGTCTACGGTGCGGTCCGGCTAAAGGCTGTGTCAAGCCAAAGGTGCTCCGTAAACTGTACTGACAACCAATCCAACAAGGACATGGGCCTGGAACATCACAACCCTATATGATAGGAGAAAAACAGCACATAGAGAGTAGAGAGTAGAGAAATACATAGGTACTTGACTTGAAGATCATTGGCTTGTGCGAGACTAGATGGAATGGAACCGGACGGTCAAAACTAGCAAGTGGAAATACCATCATCAACTCTGGACAGGAGGAAGGCCAGCCCCACACACATGGAGTAGCGCTGCTGATGAAACCTGAGGCAACACGAGCACTACTATCCTGGGAACCAGTGTCACCACGGATCCTCACTGCCGGATTCAACTCAAAAAGGCAGGAAAAGTTACCATCCTCCAGTGCTATGCTCCAACAAAAGCCGCTGAGTTAGAAAAAAAGAGAACTTCTACCAGCAATGCTCCCCTAGACTACAGCATCCCACTAGACTACAGCCATGTGTGTGTCAATCATTCTTCATCCTTTACAAGTCTAGACTACAGCGGCAGCTCAAATACAATGTGCAAAGCCTTAAAGACAGAGCAAAAAACGGAGGAATTCAAGCTGGAATTAAGAAACAAATTCGGCATGCTTTCCCAGATGCCAGAGGAAACAATCGAAGAGCAGTGGCACTGTCTGCATGAGACCTGGAAGACAACATTCCAAACAGTCCTGGGAAAGAATACAAGAAAACACAAGGAATGGCGGACAACAGAAACATGGGCACTGATCACCAAGAGAAAACAGTTGAAAGAAACAGATCAACAAAATGCAAGATCGAGGAGAGAAGCAGGCATTGCAAGCACGCTACTGGGACAAAAACCGTGCAGTAAAAAGAGGTGCAAGAAAGGACAAGAGAAACTTCATCGAGGAGCTGACTCAGGATGCAGAGACTGCAGTAGGCCAAAGAAACGTGAAGAGACTGTATGAGATTACAAGGACACTCTCTGGAAAAAACAGTAAACCAAGTTGCACCATCAAAGACATGAACGGCAACACCATTCCAGGTGAAGAGGACCAGACAGCAAGATGGGCAGAGCACTTTAAGGAAACACTCAACAGACCAGCACCATCTGTCCCGCCAGATATCCCACCACCTACTGAAATCCTTGACATCAACATCACCCAAAACTTTTCCCCCATCCATTAGACCATGAGTGGTGGTCTGGGCGAGACATCACACATTATTCAACACACGAAAAAGAACCCAAAATTCTGTAGAAAAAAGCCACTCATAGGGAAAACAAATACAGTTGCATGCAGGAAAAAGAAAAAAAAAAGGGTGGCGCTGCACTTGTGGCGACACTCTCTCCTCGGGGTGAGCAGCCCGAATTTCATGCAGAGAAATCTATTGTGACATAAAGTGGCAGTGTTGATTCTAGGATTTCAAAAAAGGGGGCCCAAGGGCCCCCTGAAATGAAAAAAAGGGGGCATTTGCCCCCCTCCCCCCTTTTCTCTTCATAAAAAAGGGGACAAGTAGTAAGTAGTATTTGCTCATAATACCGTTAGTACTCTGATTTCTGCTATTTTTCAAGAACGAGAAACAAAACAAACAGGATGGTATGTCAGCAGACAGGATTTAATATACACCTTATGTATTGCAGCTGGTCTGTAAAATGATTTTCTTACACAGGAGAGAGAGAGAGAGAGAGAGAGAGAGAGAGAGAGAGAGGAGGGGGGGGGGGGGAGGGGGGGAGAGAGAAAGGGTGGGGAAGATTGTGGTACATTCAGATGTGGAGGGATACATACTACATAGATACAGGAGGAGATGCATTGTTTGTATACGAGAGAGAGAGAGAGAGAGAGGGGGGGGGGGGGGGAGGAGAAAGAGAGAGGGGGGAGGGAGGGAAGGAGAGAGAGAGTCAAAGTCAAATTTGTATTTCCACATTTTGAGTTGGAGAGAGAGCTAGATCTAGATGAATAAAGAGACAAGAGCCAAAATCAGTCTTACCCCCCCACCCCTCTCCCCCTTTTACCATATGAAAGAGAGAGAGAGAGAGAGAGAGAGAGAGAGAGAGAGAGAGGAGAGAGAGAGAGAGAGAGAGAGAGAGAGAGAGAGAGAGAGAGAGAGAGAAAGGTTGGGGAGGGAGGAATGGATGTCAAAAGTCCATTTTGTATTTCCAATCAGAGTTGGAGGGTGAACTAGATTTAGATCTAGATGAGAAAAGGGGCTAAAGCCAATATCTAAGTCTTATCTCTTCCTCCATTCCCATAAAGCAGAGAGAGAGATAGAGAGGGGGGGGGGGGTCAAAGTCAATTTTGTATTTCCACTTTCAGAGTTAGAGAGATCTAGATGAGGAGAGGTGAAAGCCAATATCAAAGTCTTGCCCCTCCCCCCTCCCCAGGAGGGAGGGGAGAGAGAGAGAGAGAGAGAGAGAGGAGAGGAGAGAGAGAGAGAGAGAGAGAGAGAGAGAGAGAGATTTTCTGTTAAAGAGAGATCTAGATCTAGATGAGAAAAGAGGTGAAATCTAATATCAAAGTCTTGTTTTTCCTCCCATGCAGAGAGAGAGAGAGGGGGGGGGGGAGAAGGGGAGAGAGAGAGAGAGGACAGAGAGACAGGAGAGAGAGAGAGGAGAGAGGAGAGAGAGAGGGGGGGGGGGGGGGGGGGGGGGTCAAAATCATTTTTGATATCTCCAGCCGATAGTCTACCCTATCCATCATTGTTGCCAAGCACGGGTTACTTGTCTAGCCAGATCTGAAAAACTGCCTTGAAAACTCTTAGGTCTGCCAGCTTTGAACCCTGCCGGGACGCGGCTTCTTCCACTAAACGATCTCTGTCACAATGACGTCACTTGTTTCAGGAGTTCACGGCTCCTTTGAAAAATGACGTAATGACGTAAATGAGTCAGAAAATGATGTCAGACCAGCCGCTGTGTGACGATTTTGATGACTGTGGGCGCTGATCAGTGCATCTTGCCGTCCCTGGGGTATCAACGTTATGACCCACGCATGTAGCGCTATTTTGAAATTATACAGACGGCAGTTGCGGGGGCGCACTGTTTGTTCAAATATGCGCTATCCACAGTTTTTTTGCGTCCGCCAGGGCGCACTGGTCACATTATTTTGCGGCAAAGTTGAAAAAAAAATGCGGGAATCCCGCAAGGGTGCACCCTAGAATCAACACTGAAGTGGTATATAAAAAAAAAAAGCAGATTAAGAAATTCTGTTGAAGCCTTATCTACAGAAACACATTTGCACCCTTCTCACAAAGCAATCTGAAATCTTGTAAACATCTTTGAATTTGGTCTCTTCTTTGGGTTTTGTTTTTGGTGTGTGTGTGTGTGTGTGTGTGTGTGTGTGTGTGTTGTGTGTGTGTGTGTGTGTGTGTGTGTGTGTGTGTGTGTGTGTGTGTGTGTGTGTGTGTGGCGCGCGTGCGTGGGGGGGCCACTGTTATGACACTTGTTCATTACGCAGGAAATGATATACACTTTTCACAACACTGAATGGATCTTTCTGGAAGGCTTAACAAATTAGTGGAGTGTTGGGGCGAGGAGGAGGGTTTGGCAGTGAGAAAGTGCCTTAAACTTCTGTGAGGTTTTTTGTAAATTATATTCCCCAACCCCTTCAATATTTAACATCACCCTCACCCCAAAAAAAAAACAACCAGGGGCCAGTTCTGACTATCATCAAAAGCATCTAATCCTGAAAGCTATCATCACAAGCGTCTAATCCTGAAAGCTATCATCACAAGCGTCTAATCCTGAAAGCTATCATCACAAGCGTCTAATCCTGAAAGCGAGACAGAGAAGCATTGCCACCAAATGAACAGTTAGAAGCAAGAGGCGTGAAGCCACAAAAGCGCCAAAACGTGCAACAATACTGACCCATCATCCGCTACGGGCATGGCAGGGCAGTCCTCAAAGATTTCGTTAGAGCCTTCCTCTGCCGCTGCCTCCTCGGGGTCTAGTGACACAGAAACAACACAGAATCCCATCAGCATTCATTCACGTCACTGCCAAGTTAGACAGACAGAGACAGACACAGAGAGAGGGGGGGGGGAAGAGAAAGGGAGAGAGAGAGAGAGGGAGGAGGGAGGGAGAGAGGAGGAGGGGGGAGGAGAGGAGAGAGAGAGAGAGAGAGAGAGAGAGAGAGAGAGAGAGAGAGAGAGAGAGAGAGAGAGAGGGAGAGAGAGAGATGGAGTGGAGACGAGACGAGAGGAAAGGAGTGAGGAGTGGAGAGAGGAGGAGGAGGAGGAGGAGGAGAGGAGAGGGGAGGGGAGGGGAGGGGAGGGGAGGGGAGGGGAGGGGAGAGGAGAGGAGAGAAGAGGAGAGGAGAGGAGACAGACAGACAGCAGAGAGAGAGAGAGAGAGTGAGAGAGAGAGAAAGGGGGAGAGAGGAGAGGGAGGGGAGAGAGAGAGAGAAAGGGAGGGATAGAGAGAGGGAGGGAGAGAGGGAGAGACAGACAGACAAAGAGAAAGACAAGGGGAGGGGAGAGGAGAGGAAGGGTGGAGAAAGGAGAGAGAGAGAGAGAGAGAGAGAGAGAGGAGAGAGAGAGAGAGAGAGAGAGAGAGAGAGAGAGAGAGAGAGAGTAGGTAAAAGGAAAGAGCACGCTAAATTTAGCACTCTTGACCGAGCTGGTGTTGGGTTTGTGCGCTGTGATCAACTGATCAATCTGGACATGTATATATATAATCCGACTTCAGGGCTTACGTGAGTTAGACACAGGGGTAGGGCTAACCGATCTGGACATGTATATATAATCCGACTTTAGGGCTTACGTGAGTTAGACACAGGGGTAGTGCTAACCGATCTGGACATGTATATATAATCCGACTTTAGGGCTTACGTGAGTTAGACACAGGGGTAGTGCTAACCGATCTGGACATGTATATATAACCCGACTTCAGGGCTTACGTGAGTTAGACACAGGGGTAGTGCTAACCGATCTGGACATGTATTATAATCCGACTTCAGGGCTTACGTGAGTTCAGACACAGGGGTAGTGCTAACCGATCTGGACATGATGTATAATCCGACTTCAGGGCTTACGTGAGTCGGACGCAGGGGTGGCGCTGGCGTGAAGGCTCGAGGACTTCCGGTTCCAGGGGTGGGGGAAGCTGGTCCTCCTTCCCGGCCGCTGCCTCAGTCAGCAGAGGCTCCGCTGAGCTGGCGGCGGCTTCTTCCTCCTCCTGAGTGGCGACGCTGCTGGCGTTGTCCTCACTGCGGGAAGTGGAGTGAAGGTTTGAGAAGGAAGTGGGCTTTTTGGGCTGCAGTGTGTCTGTGGGGGTGTGCTGTGGTGTGTTGTGTGTGGTGGTGTGGTGTGTGTGTGGTGTGTGTGTGTTGTGTTGTGTTGTGTTGTGTTGTGTTGTGTGTGTGTGTGTGTGTGTGTGTGTGTGTGGTGTGGGTGTGGGTGTGTGGTGTGTGTGATGTGTTGTGTGGTGTGTGTGTGTGTGTGTGTGTGTGTGTGTGTGTGTGTGTGTGTGTGTGTGTGTGTGTGTGTGTGGTGTGGGGTGTGTTTGTGTTGTGGGTGTGTGTGGTGTGGTGTGGTGTGTGTGTGTGTGTGTGGTGTGTGTGTGTGTGGTGTGTGTTGTGGGTGGGTGTGTTGTGGGTGGTGTGTATGTGTGTGTGTGTGTGGGGGGGGGGGTGTTGTAAGGGGGGGGGGGGGTGCCAACTCCACAGCACATGCATTAAAAAAATTTTTGTTCAGTTTATCTGCATGTTTATGTAAATAAAACCTACTCTCAAGGCCTAAAACTTGTCTGCATATAAGTTGTCCTGAGAGCTTGTTAAAATATGAAAAGATTAAAATTCTTTTACCACCAAACCCAAGAGATTGAAACCAGTTACTTCATGACTAAGCATTAGATGCCAAAAATGTTATCTCTTTAACCACTGTATAGCAAAAATCCAATATGACTCTCTGCACCATTTTTATATTAATGAATCTGTGATTTCTTTTTTACTGGGATACAAAATATAAATGTGCAATCCTTACATGAAATGAGCATCCCCCCCCTTCCCCCCTAAAAAAAATTAGGGGCCTGCAATCAGGGATGGAATTGACGGAGTCAAAAAACTCCAAAAACTAGGGGGTAGCTGCATGGGCAACTGCATCAAAATCCAACTTCGACAAAGTTGCCCATGTTCAGAATCAGGCATCATGGATCATCACTGGTGCCCTCAAGTCTACTCCCATTCAGGCCATGGACACTCTGACAGGTCTTGAGAGCCTTGAAAGTAAGTTAGGATACAAGTCGCTAATTTCAAGAGGCTGAAGAACCACCCAATGCACAAGACAATGTCAGAACTCACAAAGTGCACACTTAAACACATCAGCTTTGTGCACAGTGTGCGAAGACTGGAGAGGCTGGATCCTGAACTGAAGCAACAAGGGAACAAAGAAATACCAACCCACTCCACAGTACCAGCATGGAAGAGAGAACAGTTCCGAGAGATCAGATACACAGTTCCTGGCATCTTATCAAAAGGAACATAGTCAAAACATGTGAGAAAAATACTTACACTAAAAGTACGCGGAAAAGAGTTGTCCAAGAGAACTCTGGACACATGCATTCACAGATGGATCAGCAGAATACACTACCAGAAATGGAGGCGGTGGAGTCTTCATTATATTAACCCTCTTGCATTTGGACTCTCTGAACACAAACTGCCCCTAGATTTTGCATTCCATCACAAAATCAGGTCAGGCACACATGCTCGCTGGCCTTTTCCTCCTTTTAAGTACATACTAGCAGCTATAACTACTTCCAGACACTCAACAGGGTTTCTTCTTCTAGCCTGATAGAGCTTTGACATGTGGTAGCAATTAGTGATGATCACAGTGCGATGGAAATCTACTGTGTGTAAAATCCCAGTTCAGGACTTAGGGGGGGTAATTATTCAATTCCGGTAAAATCCCAGATCAGGACTAAGAGGGTTAAAAGATGGCACAGAATCCGCCAATCAGTAACATCTGGAAAGTTCTCAACAAAGTTCTGGGCTGAAGCAGATGCGCTGGTGACAACTGCCAACACACTCTGCACCATCAGAGAGGCAATTCACCCAGAGTTGCCATCTTGTCAGATGCGCTATCTGTGCTTCAGACCACTGGAAACTCACAGAGCAAAGAACTCAACGCCCTTGCCTCTGCTCTTGTTGCCCCACAGCAGTCCACTGAGCATACAGTCATCCTGTGGGTTCCTTCACACTGCAGCATCCATGGCAACAAGGAAGCTGACCTACTGGCAAAGGTAGAAAGTCAGATGCCTCAGGAGGAGCAGGAGGTGACATATAAATAAAGAGGCAAAGACAATTGTGAAGGAAAAGCAAAAGAGAAGATGGCTTCACCAGCATCCTGATTTCAACAGTAAGGATGACTACTACCTCCTCCCCAGAGAAGACCATGTAACAATTGTGAAGCTGAGGACTGGACACTGCAGACTCAGACATCACATGTTTATGAAGCTCCACATTTAAGATTCTGAGGCATACCTTTTGTGACACTTCTCCCACGACAGTGGAACACTTCCTCCAGACCTGTCCAACCACACCAAAACCCAGAGGGCCAATATCTGACCTACTGACCTGTCAATTAGGGACAGGCTTTTTGGACCCCTAGAGGACCTTCAGTGCATATCAGCATTTGTGAGGGCCTCAGGAATTGCTGTCTGAGTGTTCAACGCAAAAAAAAAAAAAAAAAAAAAAAAAGGGCCCAACTGTAAGCAAGACAACCAGTAATAACACAAGAACAAACCCCACTTACCCATCAACAGATTCCTTTTCGGCAACATAGGGATTGCCATACATCAGCTCAGTTGTTTCTTCTTCCTTCTCCTTCCCATCGTCGTCATCCCAATACTCATGCTGCTTTCCATCCTCATCCAAATACTCCTCCTCCTTTCTATCGTCCTCATCCCAATACTCCTCCTTTCCATCCTCCTCATCCCAATACTCCTCCTTTCCATCCTCCGCATCCCATTCCTCCTCCTCCGCCTCATCTTCCTCAGCCATGGGTTTCTCCTTTAGGACACAGACAGAAGGTTTGATTAAAAAATAAAACAAAGAAAAAATCCCCAGTATATGAGACACAAACATGTTCATCTCTTGTGTGGTGTGTGTGTGTGTGTGTGTGTGTGTGTGTGTGTGTGTGTGTGTGTGTGTGTGTGTGTGTCTGTGTGTGTGTCTGTGTGTGTGTCTGTGTGTGTATGTGTGTGTGGTGTGTGAGTGAGTGAGAGAGAGAGAGAGAGAGAGAGAGAGAGAGAGAGAGAGAGAGACAGAGAGGGCGAGAGCATACAGAAAGCCACAGAGAGAGAGACACAGAGAGAGAGAGACAGAGAGAGAGAGAGAGAGAGAGAGAGAGAGAGAGAGAGAGAGGAGAGAGAGAGAGAGAGAGTGTGTGTGTGTGTGTGTGTGTGTGTATGTATATATGCATGCACACGTAAGCATGTATATACATTCGTATGCACAGGTAGATGATTTGTCAAGTACATGTGTTCAACTATTATTTCCTTTTAAACATTTAATGAATCTCATTTAAAAAAAAAAAATTTTTCAGGAAATAAATTGACAAAAGAAAAAAAAAAAGACAGGCATCAACCTTTATTATATAAGAGTTGTATATGTATGTAATGCCAGAAGACGGGACCTCCCACCCCAAGGTAAGAGGAAAGTCAGAATATAGCACACATAATACTGTACACAAAAAACAACAATAACCCCCCCCCCACACAGAGTCACTCATTCTTTAAGAAGAAACGATTCCCCTAACTTTTTTTTTCTTTCATAATGGGGAAACAAACAAACAACACCCCCCCCCCCCCCCCAAAAAAAAAAAATCAATAGAAGCAAGCAGGTCAAAGATCGAACAAGGATACTGGATACATGTCCATTTTTCAGACACCGAACCAACAACAACAACATAGCAAAAACAAAACAATAAAAAACCAACAAAACCTTTTAATAAGAGTCTAGGAGTCACGCAACTACAACAACAACAACAAACAAGTGGCATGCACCTTTACCCTGTCTTAAGCGAGTTGAGAGGTCACACACCACCACCACCAAAAACCAAATAACACATACCTCTACCCTGCCTTAGAGAGTTGAGGAGTCACACAACAACAAAAAAAAAGTGGCACACATACCTCTACCCTGTTAAAGAGAGTCGAGGAGTCTCACTCACTCACTCACACACTCACACACTCACTCCCACACCCACCACCACCACCAACCAAATAACACGCACCTCTACCCCGGTCTTAAAAAGAAGAGTCGAGGAGTCACACACACACACTCACACACACACACACACACACACTTTTATGACAAAATTCAGTGAGAATGTTAAATGCTTATGTGGTGGATATATTTCAAATACCCATATCATACTTGAATGTAAGAATTTAAAACCCTATCTCCCTGCCTTTTCTGAGAATTCCATTGATGAAGTTTTGAAAAATGTAAATCTAACGTTTGACATAGCTAAAGGTTTGTTGTCAAGTCCTATTGGGTTCATGTAGTTCTTTTGGGATTTTTTTTTTTTTTTTTTTTTTCAATTTTCGATATTTTCTTGATTTGTTAATGTTAAGAATACCTTATAACATTTGTTGTTACAATTTATCACACACACACACACACGCACGCACACATTAGATCTCTCTCTCTCAAAACTATCCAGTCTCCTATCGTAGGGTCGTCTGGTATCACTTAAAGTGGAAAGACGTTAAAACTGAAGACTGACTTACACACACAAAACACCCACCACTCCCACACACACACCCACCCACCACAACCACCACACACCAACCACCACCACCCACCCACACCCACCCACACACCACCCAACAAGTGGCACACGCACCTCTGCCTTGTCCTGGGCATTCTGCAGCTGGTCACAACGCTGCTGGCTCACACGGGCCTCCTCCTGTAACCGGGCCACCTCCGACACCAGACACGAGTTCTTCTCCTCCAGGGTGGCCACCTCTGTCTTCAGGAGCGCCACAATCTCCTGCAGGCTCTCCTCCTCCTTCTTGGCCACCTTGTACAGGCGCTTGTACTTCTGCACCCTATCCTCGGCCTCCTTCCTGGCCTTGTCTTCCTTGGCTTTTTTCTTGGCCTTTTCTTCCTCCTTGGCTTTTTTCTTGGCCTCTGCCTCGGCCCTCTTCTTGGCCTTTTCTTCCTCTTCGGCCCTCTTCTTGGCCTTTTCCTCCTCGGTCATTTCTTTGGGTTTTTCCTCCTCTGCCTTCTTGGTTTTTTTCCTCCTCTGCCTTCTTGGGTTTTTCTCCTCTGCCTTCTTGGGTTTTTCCTCCTCTGCCTTCTTGGGTTTTTCCTCCTCTGCCTTCTTGGGTTTTTCCTCCTCTGCCTTCTTGGGCTTTTCCTCCTCTGCCTTTTTCTTGGGCTTTTCCTCCTCTGCCTTTTTCTTGGCTTTTCCTCCTCTGCCTTTTTCTTGGGCTTTTCCTCCTTGGGCTTCTCCTTCTCTGACCCCGCTGGGTTGGCACAAGCACCC
>CM060338.1:33549584-33558727 GCA_030674155.1 Stramonita haemastoma | reverse complement strand
TTTCAGGAGTCACGGCTCCTTTGAAAAATGACGTAATGACGTAAATGAATAGGAAAATGACGTCAGACCAGCCGCTTTGTAGCAATTGTGATGACTGTGGGCGCTAATCAGTGCATCCTGCTGTCCCTGGGGTATCAAGGTAATGACCAACGCATGTAGCGCTATTTTGAAACTATACAAACGGCAGTTGCAGGGGCGCACTGTTTGTTCAAATATGCGCTATCCACAGTTTTTTTGCGTCCGTTAGGGCGCACTGGTCACATTATTTTGCGGCAAAGTTGAAAAAAATGCGGGAATCCCGCAAGGGCGCACCCTAGAATCAACACTGGAGTATGAACCAAAAAAAAAAAAAAAAAAGAGGGTTTCCAAGACCTAAGCTTAGTACTGAATAAAATTAATGTAGGGTCTATCCCTGAAGTTGATCACAGCTACTTTAATGATGGTGGGCAAACAATGACACACACAAAATCTTTCACCACTGGTGTAAACAGTGCTATAGCAGCAGAACAACACACACACACACACACACGCAAAAGACAATGATGACGTAATGTTTGTCCTTTTTTTTTGTACACAAGACTTCCAAGCATCTTCCCTGGAAGAAATGAGTTTTGCAACCTAGGCTTAACGGCTTTTTTTCCCTCCATGTAGGGTTGTTTGTTTACCTTGCTATAGTGACAGGTAAACATACCCCATCTTACATCCCCTTGGACTGCCACTACCCTATTGTGGGCGAAACTGGTCACATACACAAAAATCTCACCACTGGTGAACCTCAAGAATTCTAGCCAAGAAGCAACAAACAACAAAATAAAATGATAACAACAATAATGATAAGCCGCCGCTGTGGCTAGTGGTTAGGGCGTTGTACTCGTAATCTAAAGGTTGCGGGTTCGATCCCAGCTATTCCGCTATGGCGTTGTGCCCTTGGAAAAGGCACTTTACGGCTATTTTCTCACCCACCCAGGTGTAAAAGGGGTACCAACCTTGTGTTGGGGGTTAATCCTGCGATAGACTGGGTCCTATCAGGGGGGAGTCTATGACTCTCAGTCGCTTAACGCCACAGAAACCGGGATAAGCACCGGCCTGATGAGCTTATGGCTCGGGACAGACTTTAACTTTAACTTTAACAATAATGATGAGAATAATAACAATAATAATAATAACGATCTGAGTAAATTTTGCCTTTACTAATAAAACACAACAAACAAGTAAAGAAGTAATGATCTATAAAAACACACATCCACCTTCCCAGACAAACGTCCCACTTTGGGCAACTTTCAACAAAGAAAGAAACAAACAAAACAAGACCAAACCAAAGCTAGTACATGATGTCATTCGGATGAGACTAGAAACCAAGGCCCCGTGTGCGAACGCACACAGAACTTTTGCGCACACGTTAAAACCCCGTTCCGCCTTTCGGAAGAGCAGGCTATTGTGTGCGGTAGGAGCGGATGACAAAATCATAAAAAAACCCAGCATGCACACAGGTGTCGTGTTTAGACACCATCCCTGAGAGGGGGGAAAAAAAAAGGGTAGGCGCTGCACTTGTGGTGATGCGCTCTCCCTGGGGAGGGAGGAGCAGCCCGAATTTCACGCAGAGAAATCTGCTGTGACATAAAGTGGTATAAAATAAAACAAAATAAATAAATAAAAGATGCATGTCAACAGCCTCAGTCCACGAAGGCAGTGGCCAGCACCCACCTTGTAAGCGCAGCTGCTCGTTCTCGCAGACTTTCCGGGTGAACTCCAACCTGCACATGTCCAGACGACGCTTCAGTTCCTCCACCTCCTCCTCGCGGCAACCGATCGTAACGCGCAGGCTTGTGATGACACCCATCTGTGATTGCACTTTCTCTTCAAGCTCCGTGCCCTGTGGTGAGGGCGACAGAGTAACGAGTTATTATGTCAAAAAATACAGCAGCCCAGCCGTCAAGTGTATTAACCCTCTTGCGTTCAGATTCTCTCCCAACACAAATTGCCCCTAGATTTCGCATTCCATCACGAAATCAGGTCAGGCACACAGCTCGCTCAATTTTTCCTCCTTAGTTAATACCAGCAGCTATGATTACTTCCAGACTTTCACAGGCTTTGTGCATGTGGCCTGATAGATCTTTGGCATATGGTAGCAATCAGTGAAGGTCACTGCCTGATGGAAAACTTATGTGTAAATCCCGGCAAATCCAGGTTCAGGATTTGGGGGGGAGGGCAATTATTCAATCTTGGCAAATCCCGGTTCGGGACTAAGAGGATTAATTAATCTAATCAACATGACCTCGGAGCAAGTGAGCATGGGTTCCTCCACTCTCCATCAAGGAGTCCATTCTTCTAAAGCTCTGATGATCAGACTGCAAAAACCAAGGTCCCATGTGTGAGCAAATGCATGCAAACCAACATGTGCATCTATTCATCTATTGCAAAAAAAGTAGTAAAGCTACCATGTGGGGAAAAGATGACATTAACATACCCAGCCTGACCTTCCTAGCGGAAGAGGGGAGGACTTCTCTTTATTCAACTTGCCCCAAAACACATTTCCAAGGGGACGGGATAGCTAGTGGTGGTTAAATTAAAACGTTGCGCTGAGTGATCTGAGGGACCAGGTTCAAGCCTCCACCGAGATGCCTGTTCAAATGCTAAAAATCGTAGCAGCAAAAAACTCTGGGACTCTACTCATGTGGCACAGTGATGCCATTCCATCAGCCATGCACAATCCACAAATCACACCAGCACAGAGTGCAGCAGAAACCACTCAGTGTAACAGGTGCCTGTTGTTGACAACGGCCAAAATGGACCTTGGGAGTCCTCTGGAAGCAATCAACTTTGACTTCTGAGGGAAAGGATTTCTGATTGGTTTGAAAATTCTAAAAAAATAAATTCTAAAAAAATTCTCAATCTCATTTGCATAAGGAAAATGTTTGCGTCTTCCTAAAGTGACGACAGAATACAGGTCAAAGTTCTCAACTTTGGAAGCCAACGCCCTTTCCCTGTTTGTTTTAACAGCTATTTGGAGACATTTTTTGTTCTAATGGTGGACAGCAGGAAAGTGTTTAAAACAGTGGAAAATGTTTTTAGAAAAAGGCAGAAACTGAAGTACTGACAGCAAAAATTCCGCCAAAAAGTGGAGAAATCCCATGCATGAAATTCACTTTATCATATCAACTTGATGTGCTGATGGTTCCACCCTAAGAAATAAAACTATACAAGGACACGCTTGCAAATTTCAGATTTTGGAAACATGCTTCAAAACCCAGCTTTTCTCTTCGCTGGCAGCTTTCAGCAAAGGCTAGCTAATACTAATAATAGACCATTAACTCTTCTACAGTAGGCAAAAATAGTTGCACACATGCAAAAAATCTCACTACTGGCAAACCTTGGAAGCTCTAGCAAAGTAACAGGGAGAAAAGAAAAAAAGGAATGTGTGAGTGCACTGGGTTATCCTCATCATAAGGCACTGACAAGCTAGCCAGACACCCTCTTCCTGGGCACCTCCTGGGAAGCGAAACAGAGGCCGACCCTTCGGGACCTGGAGAAGGACTGTGGAGGAGGAAATGGAAGATAATGGGAAAGATCTGGAATGAGTTGCGATGGCTCACCCAAGATAGGGACTGCCTGGAGGTCCCTTGTCTGTGCCTTATGCCCCCCTCAGCGGGGCCACGAGGATTGAGTGAGTAAGATAGGACTGCCTGGAGGTCCCTTGTCTGTACTGCCTTACACTCCCCTCAGCGGGGCCACGAGGATTGAGTGAATGAGTGAGTAAGGGACCCACAGACGCCCCCCCCCAAAAAAAAAAAACCCAACAAAAGTGAACTAAAAGACGTCAGTCATCATCCCACCTTAGGACAACCCTCCAGCTCAAAAACCAACAAAAAAGTGAATGAAAAACGTCGCAGTGGTCATCCTCTCTCTCACCTTAAAGCAAGTCTCCACCTCTCTCCTCCTCAGGCCCCTGATCTCGTCCTCCATGACGTCCTGGCGGGTGATGAGGTCGTTCTTGGCCCGGCAGGCGTCCCCCAACAGTGCCGTCACCTCCTGCAGCTTCTCGTTCAGCTCCTCGCACCTCTTGTCCAGGCTGCTGTTCTGCTGCTTCAGCCGGGACAGCTCCTCCTCCTTCTCCACGATCTCCTTCGTCTGGTGTTGGGCCATCTCCAGCAGCTCTGTCGGCTTCATCCCTCCAGACTTCTTCAGCTCCTCCTCGAACTCGCCCAGCTGGAGCCACATGGCCGCCTTCTCGTCGCTGAGCGTGGCCACCTGGGCCGAGACCACCTCCAGGTGTTTCTTGGTCTCCTCGTAGAGGTCGTTCACCTCCGCGTACTTCTCCTCCATGCGCACCATGCAGTCTGTACGGTGTTGCAGGGTCTTCGCCGCATCGGTGAGGCTCTCCCCCGTCACCTGCAGCATGCGCTTCATCTCGTCCAGGTCGGCCGCCGTCGCGGTTTGCACTTTGGCCTGCCGCTCCAGCTTCTCCATCAGGTCGCGATTCGCTGCCTCCTGGAGCTGGGGTGGTGAGGAGGAGGCGAGAGGATAAAACGTGTTAGTTGTGTGCGTTAATTATCTTGTAAGAGATGTTAGTTCTGTCCATTAATTAACTAGTGAGAGAACTGTTAGTTCTGTGCATTAACTAGTAAGAGAACTGTTAGTTCTCTACATTAACTAGTCAGAGAACTGTTAGTTCTGTGCATTAACTAGTCAGAGAACTGTTAGTTCTATACATTAACTAGTCAGAGAACTATTAGTTCTGTACATTAGTAAGAGAATTGTTAGTTCTGTACATTAATTAACTAGTCAGAGAACTGTTAGGTCTGTACGTTAACTAGTCAGAGAGCTGTTAGTTCTGTACATTCGTTAACATGTCAGAGAACTGTTAGTTCTGTGCATTAACTAGTAACAGTACTGTTAGTTCTATACATTAACTACTAAGAGAACTGTTAGTTCTATACATTAACTAGTAAGAGAACTGTTAGTTCTATACATTAACTAGTAAGAGAACTGTTAGTTCTGTACATTAACTAGTAAAATAACCCTTTAGTTCTATACATTAACTACTAAGAGAACTGTTAGTTCTGTGCATTAACTAGTAAGAGAACTGTTAGTTCTGTGCATTAACTAGTAAGAAAACTGTTAGTTCTATACATTAACTACTAAGAGAACTGTTAGTTCTGTGCATTAACTAGTAAGAGAACTGTTAGTTCTATACATTAACTAGTAAGAAAACTGTTAGTTCTATACATTAACTAGTAAGAGAATAGGTGTGACAAAAAGGGAAGCAAGTTTTTTTTGTGGTTGCTGTTTAAGGTTGTTTTTTTTGGGGGGGGGGGGGGGGGGGATGTTAGAAAGGTGAACACAAGAACTTAATAAATGAAAAATAAGGTTAACACAAGATTGGTGTGGTGGGGTGGTGTGGTGTGTGTGTGTGTGTGTGTGTGTGTGTGTGTGTGGTGTGTGTGTGTTGTGTTGTGGACAGCTGTCAGTTTCCCCCACTTTCAACTACTCTCAGCTGCTAATTAATTCATCCCATCCCAGCTGGGGCTAATTATAGCAGGCACTGACCACACTTGGGACTAGGTAAAAGAAAAGGGTGCACTAAACCTCACCTCCACCTGCTTTTAATGGCTCCTAGCGGAGGAAAAAGTGGTTTAGGTGCTAAGCAACTCATTTTGTGGTGAAGCGTCACAAACAATTTTGCTGTGCCCAGCAAAAAGGATAAAGGACGAAACACACCACTCTGCATTTAAAGCAAACTTAAGAAAAAAAAATCCCAGAAAAAAGAATAGGCCTCTGCTACTGACAATGATTGTAGAGTTCAGCAACACTGCATTTAAAGCAAACTTAAAAGAAAAACGAGAAAAAAACAAAAAAAAAAAAACAGAAAAAAAAGGCCTCTGCTACTGACAGTAGCAAGTTGACAATGATTGTACTGACAATGATTGTAGAGTTCAGCAACACTGCATTTAAAGCAAACTTAAAAGAAAAACGAGAAAAAAACAAAAAAAAAAAAACAGAAAAAAAAGGCCTCTGCCACTGACCATGATTGTAGAGTGCAGCAACACTGCATTTAAAGCAAACTTAAAAGAAAAGAAAAGAGAAAAAAAAAACAGAAAAAAGAAAAGGCCTCTGCCACTGACCATGATTGTAGAGTGCAGCAACACTGCATTTAAAGCAAACTTAATAAAAAAGAAAAGAGAAAAAAAAAAACAGAAAAAAGAAAAGGCCTCTGCCACTGACCATGATTGTAGAGTGCAGCAACACTGCATTTAAAACAAACTTAAAAGAATAGAAAAGAGGAAAAAAAAAAAAAAACCAGAAAAAAGAAAAGGCCTCTGCCACTGACCATGATTGTAGAGTGCAGCAACACTGCATTTAAAGCAAACTTAATAAAAAAGAAAAGAGAAAAAAAAAAAACAGAAAAAAGAAAAGGCCTCTGCCACTGACCATGATTGTAGAGTGCAGCAACACTGCATTTAAAACAAACTTAAAAGAAAAGAGGGAAAAAAAAAAAACACAGAAAAAAGAAAAGGCCTCTGCCACTGACCATGATTGTAGAGTTCAGCTTCTCCTGGGTCACTTCGTAGGCGTCCAAGTCACGGACCATTTTGTCCTTCATGGCGTCACAAGCCAGCAGCTTGTCGTTGGCGTTCAGCAGCTCATGACGCAAGTCATTTTGCCTGGTCTGCCATCACAACACACACACACACACACACACACACCATCACGTTATTCCACTCACCACAGCACGCTTTTTATCTTGTTTCATTTTGAAGATAATGGAATAGTCAAAGTCAAAGTTTTATTTTCAGATGGTACATTGAGTAAGAATCGATTTGCTTTTTTTCATAAAGCAATCTATCTAAAGAAAAAACAAACAACAAACAAAAAAACAAAAACCAACAAAAAAACAAAAGCAGAGAAAAACGTTTCACCAACATTAATTAACCAACAGGATTTCAACAGCTTCAAAAATACAATGCGCCTATAGAAAATACAAGCAACAACACTAACAACAAAACAAACCAACAACAACAACAAAATCACTCAAAAGTCACACACACACACACACACACACACACATGAATAAGCATTCATGTGCTTTTTTAAAAACTTTTTTTTTTTTTTTTTACATGAAGTCCCTGGGTGTATGCAGTTTTGTAAAGTTTGTCACCTGTTCCCATTAGAACACAACAGCCTCTTTCAAAGAGCGGAACAGGTTTTAACATGTGCACAAGATATTCCGCCTGCATTCACATACATGGTCTCAGTTTAGTCTCATCCAAAGGACTGTAGAGGGAGTGGAGTCAGCACTGATGTTAGTTAACTCGAGGAGAAAAAATCCCCTTGAACGGGATTCAAACCCGGATCAACAAATTGAGAGTGCAATTCTCTAACCACCAGGCTATCATGAAGTCTGTCTTTACCTGTAATCTTATGCTTTTTGTGTGCATTACAAGAAAATGATAATACTGTCAAGCAATTCTGTTGTAAGAGATAGCCCAGTTAAGTCAAAAGTTCACTATCTTACTACCGTATGTCCATATCCAAGAAGCGAAAGTCCTTCCCAACCATAGAACAGTCTTATCTGGTCCAGCTATTGAATTCTCAAAAACAGCAGGGTCAAGTCAAGTCAAAAACCCATGAAGTGTAAAAATTACAAGCAATTAAACAGAATGACAGCATCAGAGCTCACCTCTGCCAGCTCTCTTTCCTGCTGAACTTTTTTCAACTGCTCATTCAACTGACGCAGCATCTTTTCATCGTTGCAGGTCTTCTTCTTTAGCTCCTCGCACTCTTCCACATAAGTGGCACTTTCGTTGTAGGCTGCTTCCAAAGCCTGGTTCAGCCTCTCAATGGTCTTGGAGGTCTGTGTCACAAAGGTCTGGCTCTCCATTACCTGCATCTGTTGACAAATATGACTTCACCTTTCAGCCTTTCCAAGATGCCTCACGCTGTACAAACATTTCATACATGTGTATATACTACACCATGGCTAACAAGACAAACACTTAACCACACGCTTGATTGATTGACTGTGCAGCATTATGAACCACTCAAGCTTTGAATAAACACTGGACATTTCTGTATTTCTACATCCCATCATATGCTAAAATACTTTCTTTAGAATAGAACTTGATCTTATGGATGCGGAATACATGATAGAGAGCACTGGTGATCTAAACATGAGCTGTCAACACATTTTTAAATCCGTACTCTATCAATATGGCGCAGCTAAGAACAGGAGGATAATGACAAAGTCAGTATCTTTCATGATGAAAGCTCTCATGGCTTACGACATTCACCTATTTTTTTACCTAGATTATTTCCTTTTAGGCGTGTTGCTGTGTTTATCTCACCATCTTTTTGTGTGAGTGTGTGGTTTAGCACTCAGAACTTCACTTTAGTTTAGCTATGAGTTGTAAACTACTAGATGTCTGATAATTTCTTCTAACATAAAAATGTAGGCCTAATGTATGGATGCAAAAAAGCACTTGAAATTTAATTTTGACAGAGTGAATGCACTGTACAGAATAAGTGTCAAAACTGAGACAGTATTTCTTTTTGCTGCTACTTTTTGTGAAAAATGCTAGTTGAGATTATACCTTCTTAAGCAGGCTTCTTCTCCATCTGAAAGACAGCCAACATGTGTGCCAAACAAAAGAGAAGAGAGGTGTGGGGACACACTATGACCCTACAATAACAGAATAAACAGGGGTGGGAATTGACTGAGTCAAAAAACTCTGAAAAGTGGGGGGGTCCAGGGGGCATTGCCCCCTGGCGGGGTCAAGGGGCAGAGCCCCTTGTGGGGGTCAGGGGGCGTTGCCCCTGAAGCTGAAGGTTTTTCAACAATTCTAGCCTGTTTAACGGCCTCTCCTTGAACTTATTTCAGTTCCTGATACTAAGCAATTTCTGCCCTCAAATAAGCTCTCCAAGTATGACTTTTTCTGTCATTTTTTTTAATCTAAAGGAGGTTCTACACCCAAGTAATCACATAGTAAGAATGAGTATATTTTTAGACAAATATGCACTAATGCAGATAGAGGAAGAAAGAGAAAGAAAGGACAGACACACATAGAGAAACAGAGAGAGAGAAAGAAAGAGGGGTGGGGGGAGGGGAGAGGTGTGTGTCTGTGTGTGTAAGAGACAGGGAGAGGTGG
>CM060338.1:33519584-33547084 GCA_030674155.1 Stramonita haemastoma | reverse complement strand
GCCTCCCTACATCGTGGTTGCTAGGACACCTGTCCTTGTACTGAGAATTTTTGCTCGCTGCTAAGCTGTGGTGGTAGGCCCTACATGATAGTACTTTTGAGAGTTTGAGGCAAATTGTGTGTGTGCGTGTGCGTGTGTGGCGCGCAGCGCGCGCATGCGTGCAAATTGTGTGTGTGTGTGTGTGTGTGCGCGCGTCTGCATGCGTGTGCGTGCGTGGGTGTGCGAACGTGGGCACATGTATGTCTGACTGCATGCGTGCCTGTGTGCATGCATGCATGCATGCGTGCATACATGTGTCCAAGTCAAAGTCGGTCAAAGTCTATTTTTTATTTCTGGATGATTCATTGAATAAGCTTTGATTTTCTTTTTTGAAGTGGATGGCATGTGTGTGTGCATGTGCGTGTGTGTGTGCACATATCTTTGAATGTGTGTATGTATGCGTGTGCATCTGTGCACATAATTATGATATTTTATTTTTATTTATTTATTTACTTTTTATAATGAGGATAATGGAATAAGCACTTTTGGGTTTTTTATGTCCAGTCCCCATGCGTACGCAGTTTTGTAAATCTTGTCATCTGTTCCCACAGCACATGATTGCCTACTCTTATGAAAAGCGGAACAGGATTGTACATGTGTGCAAGATGTTCTGATGCAATTATTATTATTATTATTATTATTATTATTATTATTATTACTATTATTATTATTATTTTTTTTATTATTATTATTATTATTGTCATTATTATTATTATCATTATAACAATTATTATTATCATTATAACAATTATTATTATTATCATTATTATTATTATTATTATTATTATTATTATTATTGACTATCAACTCGGTGGTAAACCAACGGCCATAAGACTGCAAATCTATGCAGGTGCACAGTAAAGGAACAAGCCCTTTTTTTTCTTTACGGATAGCTCCAGTGCATATGGGCATATTTTGGGTGCATACCTTTTATGCACCTCAAGTACTAGATCTTTTGTAGGAAGAGCACTCTCCCTTCTTACAAACCTTACACATAAAGGAAGACTCCCCTGTATGCAGATTAGGTTACTCAACATCCAGGATGTACAGTGGGCTCTTCAAGTCATGGGGTTGCTATGCAACCAGGATGTAGGGAAAGAGCTTAGTGATTTACGCAAGGCAAGGCAAAGGTTTAGTTCCTTTTCAGACAGCCTGGGTGTGTGTACACCCAGGAGATATGGGAGCGGGTTATGCCTTCACTAACGGTATGGGTGTATGTACACCCAGGAGATATGGGAGCGGGTTATGCCTTCACTAAAAGTATGGGTGTCTGCACACCCAGGAGATATGGGAGCGGGTTATGCCTTTAATAAAAGTATGGGTTGCTGTACACCCAGGAGGTACAGCGCGTCGAGGCCGAGGCGACGTACGGGGAAGGTTAACTGATGGACCTCTTTGTGAAGAATTTCATTTTGTACAGCCTCCTGGTGATCACCATCCTTTTTGTGTGATGTTAGAAGTCCTTTAGTGAAGGCATTGTTCTTTCCATTTTTTTTTTTTTACACAGCCAATGTCACATGCCGTCATCACTGTTCTCAAGCCCGGGCTACCTGTCTAGCCAGATCTGGAAAACCTTTCTAAAAAAAACAAAACTTTTTGGTCTATCACCTCTGAACACTACTGGGTCACGGCATCTTCTGCTATAGATCTACTCAATAGATCTGTCACTTGTGTCAGGAGTTCAAGGCTTCTTGGTAAATAACGTAATGACGTAAACGAAAAGGAAAATGACGTCAGACCAGCTGGCTTCATTGTGGATTGCGGTGCTAATCTGTGAATCTTGCCGTCCCGTGGGTAACAACGTAATGACCACCCTATGCAGCCCTAAAAAGGGCAGTTGCAATGACCCACTGTTCAAATACTGCTGTCCACGGGTTTTGCGTCCATTTGCCTAGGGCGCACTGGTCAGATTATTTTGCGGCAAAGTTGAAAAAAATGCGGAATCCCGCAAAAGCCCACACTAGAATCTACTCTAAATAGGTCAATTCTGGTACTGCTTCAATGACTGCGTTGCGCATTTGGCAACATTACCGGACCTTCAGCGGGCAGACATAGTTTGCAAACGATTCCCGTTTAGCTTCCGCGCTTTAACTGTAGGCCTACGCCGCAGCCGGTGCACAAATATTTTTGCTCCCACGATTTTTTTTCCTCGGACCAAAATTTTTTTTCCGCGGAAATAGATTCCAAAAACACGGAAATTTGCGTTTCCGCGGACAATTCCCATTCCTGAATAAAACTGTTCAGTTTGCTGTGTATGTGAATAACAACCGACTTTAAATATCGTCTCCTCTACTGCATTGTGAGGCATCACTCAGCTTCTCTAGAGGCCAGCATACTGAGGGCGGCGCCCATCTCCTCTCCCTCGCTGCTCTACCTTCCCTGACCCTAAAGAGGGCAGGTACCCATTTACAGCTGGGTGAACTGGGGAACTGTACTGAAGCTAAGGTGCACAAACTGTCAATCATCCAAATGGTAACCAACCTTTATTTGCTTTCACATTGGCTTGTGGAAAGCAAGTGCTCTGACCACTGAGCCATACCGTCCACCACACTATACTGACAGAGGTATATATATATATATATATATATATATATATATATATATATATATATATATATATATATATATATAAAGAGGTAAACAATACAATACACAACACCTCACCATATATTGAGAGCCGCCGCTGTAGTCTAGTAGTTAGGGCGTTGGACTCATAATCTAAAGGTTGCAGGTTCGATCCTAGCTTTCGGCTATGGCGTTGTGCCCTTGGAAAAGGCACTTTACAGCTATTTTCTCACCCCACCCAGGTGTAAAAGAGGTACCAACCTTGTGTTGGGGGTTAACCCTGCAATAGACTGGCGTCCTATCCTGGGGGAGTCTATGACTCTCAGTCGCTTAACGCCACAGAAACCGGGATAAGCACCGGCCTGATGAGCCTTAGGCTCGGGACAGACTTTAACTTTTTTTAACACCAGATATTGTAAGTATGGATTGGCTCAAATCCAGGCTACCAAAGCTCTTTCTTTGGACAAGTCCTACTACTATCTCCCTGGTCCCTGGCCACAGTGCACAAATCCAACATCACTCAGTCACTCAGTGCTAAATGTAGCGCACCCCTTCCTTTTACCTGGTGGTCAGTTCCTGCTATAAATACCACTACCTGGCGCCCCCCAACTGGGCTGGTGGGATGGGACGGAATAATCAATTAGCCGCCAAGAGGAGCTGAAAGTGGGGGAAACTGACAGCTGAGAGGAGCTGAAAGTGGAGGAAACTGACAGCTGAGAGGAGCTGAAAGTGGGGGAAACTGACAGCTGAGAGGAGCTGAAAGTGGGGGAAACTGACAGCTGAGAGGAGCTGAAAGTGGGGGAAACTGACAGCTGAGAGGAGCTGAAAGTGGGGGAAACTGACAGCTGAGAGGAGCTGAAAGTGGAGGAAACTGACAACAGCTGTGTGGCCTCCTCACCTTGTAAGAATTGAGCTCATCAATCAGACCCTGGTTCTGCCCGCTCAGCTCGTCCTTGTCGCTCTGCATCGTGCTGATGGTGTTCTGCAGCTGGGATACCTGGTTCTTCAGCCCTTCCACCGTCTGCTGCTCCTTGGCCAACTTCACACTCACCTCCTCTTTCTCCTGTCAATGAGAAAACCACAGGTGAGTGAGTGAACACAACAAACAGCGTTTATACAGAGCTTTGGGAAGAAAATTCAAGGACTTTCCACAGGGTTCATACAGATCTTTGGGAGGAAAATTCAAGGACTTTCAAGACCCTCACTCTCAATTTTTAAGGACCTTCTGTCAACAAACTAGTGCTTGCATTTTAACAATGTTTACACACTTTACAGCGGAAAAGAAAAAAAAATATCTATAGCAATTTGGTGCAAATTTTCTTCATAACAAGAAATCAATATTTCTACTGCAGTTAAGTGGGCTAAATCAAAAACAATCGTTGGCTTAAAGTGTGCACTTAGCATATAACACTTCAATCTAAGTAATCACCCCATCTGTTTATTCATAATTTCTCTGCATACTGGTTCTCAAAGTCAAAATTTATATAAGCTCCCTGTGAGTTACTTTACCAGGAGACTAAAAGTTTACTACAGTAAACATTCATCCTCAAGTATAACAGGTTGGAAGGAGGGGGCTGGAGAGAGGGAATAGCTGATGGTATTGCTGTGGACATAGATTTTCACACAACACAGTGTTGGAAACAGCAGGATGCCATACACCTGCTGTGAAAAGACAAGAGAAGTGTGTGTGTGTGTGTGTGTGTGTGTGTGTGTGTGTGTGTGTGTGTGTGTGTGTGTGTGCATGTGTAGATCTAATGTTTGGTTTTTTATTTATCTCTATGGTTTTTTTTATTTATCTCTAACTCTGTGTGTGTGTGTGTGTGTGTGTGTGTGTGTGTGTGTGTGTGTGTGTGTGTGTGTGTGTGTGTGTGTGTGTGTGTGTGTGTGTGAGTCTGAGAGAGAGACCCAGAGAGAGAGAGACAGACAGACAGACAGACAGACAGAGGAGGGGGGTCCCTCCATGAAAAAGAAAGGATAGGCTGGTGGCCTGCTGACCCCAAGAAGAACTGTCAGTGAAAGCCCTCCCCCCCCCCTTCTGCCTGTTATATTAGAGCTGCTAGGTCTAGTTTATCCCTATCATGAAACCAGACACCCATTGTTGGTACACATGGCCTCCCGTCTTACAACAGAAAAAAGTTCACTTGCCTCCTAGGCTTGTGATGACTTGCGTAAAGAAGAGAAGTAATCCTCTAAAGGGCATGGAAGAGTTAGTTCCCTTAGCCCATTTCTGTGGGTTTTTTTTTTTTTTTTTTTTTCTCTTCATCTTTTTTTGCATATATATGTACATTTCCTCGAATTTACAAATTGTACCATGCCTGATCTCTCTCTGTCTCTTTATCCCCCTTAGTCTTTGGTAAAAGTAAAATTCAAGCGCTTTACAAGTACCTGAAGGCATAAGCCTGATTTTCAAGGACTTTCAAGAACCTTGGGAATCTTAACACAAACACCACCTATCCCTCCCCCCCACCCAAACAACTGCTCTCCTGGGTTAGCAGCAAAGAGAAAACGACACCAAACCATCCCCGAGTGGATTCCAAATTCTGATAGTCCCAAATTCTGATAGTCGGTCACAACTATGTCTACACACACACACACACACACACACACTTGTAATGCAATAACTCATAAGCATGAGAACATATACACATACTTACACAGAGCAAAATACATACCTAAAAACTCCCATGCCTCCACCCCCCAACCCAGCCTTGCAAATCTTTACGTTCTCCCTCACCTCACGCAGTCTCTGGAGCTCAGTTCTGTTGGCGTGAACTGTTTCCTGCAGCTTACGCCCCTTTTCCTTCTCCGCTCCCTCAGCCTCGACCAACCCTTGCATTTCTGCCTGAAGGTTGGTGATATACTGATCGCGCACGGCGATCAGTTTTTCTGTGACGTCCAGTTTGCTTTGCAGGGCGTCTCTGTCTGTGCTAAGCGTCATCAGTTTCTGCAGACCCACAGTGAGAAACAGCTTGTGAATTTTATTCAGTTTTGGGCGTGAGAGCTGAGCTCACTCTGTGTGTTATCTTTCATGCGCATTTTACATAGCCGTCAAAAATAAGACTGTAATGTAAATTACGGTTTGGCAAATCTATTCAAGGTATTACATAAAATGTTCGTTAGAAAACAACAACAACAAAAACCCACCAGGATTTCATACCTGCTTACCCTTCAAAACTCTCCGATAATTTTTCATTAGAAAAAAAGTCAATTTTCTAAAGTTTTACTAGTAGTTTCAATTTTTTTTTTTTACCTGTCAGAAAATTAAGAGCCAATCTTTGTTATACACATCAGTGCCTTAACTTATCATCAAGCTAAAGATGAACTACAATGAACTCACTGTGTATGACTTTTGAAATAGTACTGGCCACAATAGACTGTTCACAAACTTTCGGTTTCTTGTGCCTAGCAGATCAAAATGGCTGACATCAGTCCTGCTTTTTTGTGGAATGCTCAGACACCAACTATTGTTGTCCGTCATATGCGCAAAAATGCATTGTGCTGCCAGCGCCTGACAAGCCAGGCCCAGCACATCTGACTTTTGGCATGGATGAGAGTTATTTTCTTTAGAATTCTTTCTGGAAAAAGGCAGGAGAATGGACCAAAAGGAGACAGAATATAAAACGAGGAGGTGACAAGAAGAAAAGGAACAAGGCAGAAACAAAGAGAGGGTTAGAAAAAAAAAAGAAATTCATGGTATAGAATTTCCAGTTGGTGGGGGATGTTATTTATGCTGACAGGTGCCCGGCATCCCTATGCAGAAATAAAGAGTCCTTGACCCAATGCCCTCTGACACTAAAATGACAAAGTGCGAGGAAAGCAACTCCGCACAGGACACACACCTACTGCACAAAAAAAAAATTATATAAAATCAATGGAAACTCGGTACTTTGTAAAAATTAGCCACAAAAATCCAAGACACACTGTAGTTTCATATAAGCTTTCGTTCAGAAGATTGTTCTCATGGTAAATGTTGCAATATAAAAAATGCAACAGATACTAAGAAAAATGTCAACTTTTCATCATGGGTGTCAGCCTTCACTACACCTCGCATTAAAAATGTCAAAATTCCTTGGAATAAGGTTTTCTAAAAAGTCAATGCAATATCTAACTTAAAGAAAGGGCTTGCTGTGTATTGCAGTGTAAATCCCTAAAATAGGGCAACAGTCTTACAAAATCCTCTACGATCATTTGCCACACCACCAGATCATCCTCTGGGGCCAAACAGTGTGCTCTAAAGACATATGCACATAGTCTTCTCTACTTGGTGATCTTCACATCATTCCAACAGGTAGCAACTAACCTATAAACTCAGTGGATCTGACAAAGAGACCACCTGTCTGGGCGTCTCCGACACTTGACTAACTTGGCAAATTAACAAAGCAGATTTGTATACAAAGATGTTAGATTTAAGACTGATCCGTTAAGAATCTACAAAGATTTAGGATTGATCTGTGTAAGAATCATTCAAGTGAGAACAGCCTTGCTGGGATCGTAGCAGCCCAAGAATTGACACACACGCAAATCTACGCATGTACATGCATACCCTAACATTTTCTCAACGGGTTTAAGCCGATTTTAAAAAATGGTCCTGAAAACACTGAAAAAGATGCACGAATCTCACATCTGTTAAAGAAAAATAAAAATAAAAACAAGACCGTTTCGAAATAAATGAGCCTATCCTCTCATCCATCAACCAGACATTTCTACAACTATGTACTCATTCTTACGTGGTTGAGATTCTGGATTTCTTCCTGCATGACGTCGGTTCTGGGGCGAATGACCATCATGCCCTCGCACTCCTGTTCCACAAAGTCCCTGTCCATGGTGCTGCGGAACTGGAAGGGGGCGCTTGCCCCACGCGCTCCGTGTCTTCGGGATATGTAACAGATCTGGAAATACTGCTCCTCCTCCTTGGGAAGATATTTGTCTGAAAAGACAACGCACAAATAAAGTATAGAACAAAATGTAACCCGGGTGCTGTTGTTGTTTCACTTTACCAAGCTCGACACCCAGGGAGTCTTTTTTTTTTTTTTTTTTTTTTGGACACCCAGGGAGTCACCCAGAATGCCCCCTCCCTCCCGTCTTGACTTGTCAGACCTGGGAATCACTGTGAGATTTTAACAGTCTAACCTGTACACACTGGATAAGATTGAGAAGTTTCAACACACAACTTTTTTTTTAATGCCTTGCCAAGTAAGTTGCACACCTTTAATTAATAAGAGTCTCAATCTCAAGATATTTAATGGGGGTGGGTTGTCAGGGGGGGGGGGGGGGGCTTGCGCCCCTGCCAAAAGAGGGTTGACGAGGCTGCATTTATCATGGTTCACTTGCTTGCACAGACAGTATGCTTTGTATTGCCATGCTTCGTAAACAATTGATTTCAGCATAAAAAAGCTTTCTGTGCATTTAAGGGCTATACTATTGTATAAAAATTTGGAGATACCCCTTTTCAAAGTTTGCCTATGTTTTGGGCGATAAAAATCTTGTGATGGTTTTTTAAAAATAAATAAAAGTTATGTGGCTATGAAGAACAGGCCTTTGACCTTTCAACTTCCCTCATTTCCATGAAGGGAGGTCTGGGTAACCTGGAGGAAAAGAATCTTTAATTCCATAGCAGCAATTATTCATTTCATAAGCAGGAGAAATTCTGAGAAAAATGTACAATGTTCATTGCAAACTTGCTTCATTTAACAATTTCTAAGTTTGAATTGCATGATTTGTTTACTTTCTTGGTTTTTTTGGTGTTTTTATCAAATCAGGGTTTTTAACCCTTTCATCAATCATATCTTTTTGGGGCTACCGATACCGATTTTCACACACGTCAACAACTACTGTAGGAAAAGGGCTGCTCCTTCTTAGAAACCCGCAATTTACACAAGGCATGCTTCTTTGTAGAAAGAAAAGTTTACTAAACATCTGCAAGGTACAAAAGTGTTGTTTTTTCATACTTACCACAGGTGGTTGTGCGCCCACAACATATGACAAAGACTTGCTGTTTCACATAAACCATGGCTTGCTGTGCACCCATAAGGTTTAGTGATAAGTTTGGTTCCTTTAAGGACACCCAGGGCAGCTGTACACCCATGATATTCTACAGCATGTTGTGCCTCCCCTAAAACCACGGGTTATACCACACCCATGACGCATTGAGAGCAAAATTTTAAGCAACATGGCTGAAAAAGTTAAATAGGAAAAGTCATAAACAAAAACACACACACACATTCAAAAATAACCCACACCAAACACACAATCACCAAAATGTGCTTACACCCTCTATACAGCATTTCAAGAAATGTTCTGCTGGTGTGCACAGTGACTATACACTTACATGGAAATGTGGTCACGCAACGGGCTTTTTCCCCTTTTTTGTAGTGACCAGGCATCGTGACATACTCGTATGTCCTGTAGCTGTTCAGTGACTCCCAGCCCACGGGAAAAATTGCCACATAATCCCTGGATCAGAGAGAAAACAAAGTGCTGAAGGTAACTGTTTTAATGATTGTAATCCAACGGCTTTGTAATAAGAAATGCAATTACATATTGTCATAACTTACAAGGCTGCAAAAGCATGAGAACAAGTGTTCGTTAGCCAAAAAATCCCACACATTACAAAATTCTGTTAAGCACTTCCACCACCCCATCCCCCACACAAAGGCAAAAGATTAGCATTACAGAAATTGTAAACAGTGAACAGGCTCAGTTTCCAAACCCTCAATTAGTCTCCAAGTGTACTGTATCACTCCATCCATGCTAAACTACGGAATAGGCTACGGGGTTTGTTTTTTTTAGGCTAACAGTTAACTGTAGTGCAACATTTTTCACTGCTGCAAACACTCGCATTTTTCCTTCTTGTGAAAAGAACTTCTTCAATATCATGAACGATCTGTGCCAGCCACTTCAAAAGGGACAAAAATGCATCTGTGGGCAAATTTCTCTGAAATTCCAGTGGAGGGAACTTGTCTCAGTAAAGTCTCAAAGAGAAGACTGTGAGAAAAGTCGAGGCTTAAGTTTTTTTTTATGACAAGTGTTGTTATTCACTATTTGAGCAATTCAGGCATGGGGTGTCGTTCATGCATTACTTCCACCCCACCTCTCACCATACCATCCCTAAAAAAAATTTACAGGAAATTTAAAACAAAAATAGAAAGGGAAAATCTGAAGGATAAAAGTGGGGGTGGAAAGGAGGAAATTGATTAAAAAAAAAAAAGAGTAAAATCTGAAGAAAAAAAAGGAAAACATAACTCAACTCTTAAACTGGCAAGTCATAAAAGCACTAAATAATTATTTATCACGGCCTCCCTTTGAAATGCATTAAATGTATGTACACATAACCAGTGAAATATCAAAAAAGTAACACTTGAATCTTGATGCTCCTATCCATTTATCATATGTGTGTGTGTGTGTGTGTGTGTGTGTGTGTGTGTGTGTGTGTGTGTGTGTGTGACTGTGTGTGTGTGAGTGTATGTATGTATCTGTGTGTGTGTGTGTGTGTGTGTGTGTGTGTGCGTGTGCGTGTGTGTGTGTGTGTGCATAAAGAAATAACAGCATAGCAAAAGCCTGTGGGTGAAACATTTTTCTTTTGTCAAATGTTCAGACAGCAGCTATTATTAATTACTATCCATCAAGTGGAAATGTGTTGCACTGCCATCAAGTGCCTGACATAGTGACATGACAGGCCAAGCACATCAGACTTGGGTGGAACATATGACCTTTCATTAATAAAAGTGGGAATACAGTTACCTAGAGGACTTACCAACTGTCCATTTCGAGTGACTCCAGTACATTTAACCCTTTGCTGGGCACAACGCCCCAAAGCGCCCGACCCTGTCCTTGGGCAAAACGCCCCAAAGCGCCCGGCGACATGACCGTCACTTTAGAGCGATCATACATTCGTAATTCCCGCCAATCTCGCTTCAAATCTCGTGAATATAGAAGCCACGAGACTGCCCGCGAGACTTCCGCATGTTTATTACAAATGGCGGCGATTGGAGTGAGTTTGTTGCAAGTTTTGGAGGAAAAAAATCGCAAATTTTTCCAAGATGGATGCTATCTTCGAACCCGACATGTACGATCGTTTTTACAGCTTCCATGCCGAAAATATGACGCTGTGAGATGTGTATCTAGGCTCAAATATCGATGTAATCGATCCTAGTAGTGTGTGCACTTCTGAGTTTGTTGACTGAAGTGAGAGAGACGACTTTGACTACGGCGAAGTTCGAGACGAAAATCGATCGTCAAATCTAACACGGCCGATACGCGTTTTGAATTCTACTCTTAGATTTGGGGAAATTATTGCGGATTTCAAGTTCGGCAATGGTTCAGAACTTGATATATTTTGTTATTTGGTTGCTATTCGGGATTTTGATACGGCAGCGGCTCAAACTTAAACGTTAAGCTGATCGCGATCATCGGTAAACAAAAATGGCGGTCGTCGGAATGTTCGATGTGTTCGTGCACCATTTATCAAAAAAACTATAAAACCAACAGTAGGTTGAAAATATCTTTTCTATAATTGTTTCTTAATGTTTTAGTTTTTATTTAATCAAAATCCATGCACGCATTCTAAAGTTATTGCAACGCTAACTGTAACACACGCAAACCAATCAATGACTTTGTGTGTTTATGCATTATAATTCTAAAAGAAAATAAAAATAATGACAAAAATTGGGTATTAGCAATTTCTTTATTCATTTCTGCATCTTGCTGTTTTTATTTCATCAAAATCCACCTGACCATTGTAGAGTTATTGCATGTTAAATACATACACCCACTCACAAGCCATCCACCTCCATTTTCTCTGCCCAGCAGGAAGGTGACAAATGATTTTGCTGTGCCCAGCAAAGGGTTAAAAAAAAAAAAATTTTAATTAAAAAAAAAAAAATAAAATAAAACATAGAGGACTTACCAAGTGTCCATTTCAAGTGACTCCAGCACATCATATTTGCACACCAAATTTTCACTGATGTGAACAAATTCTCTGTCCAGGTAAAACACAACATCAGTTGACGTCGCCATTTTGAGGTTCTAATCTGTTGGTGGGAAAAAAATTTTTTTTTTAGCATACATGACTTTTACAAAAAGAATTCATCTAGAAATAAAATAATCATAGAAAATTCCTGAAGTTTAACAGGTCTGTAAGTTCTAGAATAATCTGGTTTAGTTTTGAACCAACACTTACTACAGATGAGATACACAAAGACTGTGTACATGATACACAGAGGTCAAAGATTCTTCTGGTTCTAGAATAATCTGGTTTAGTTTTGAACCAGAAGAATCTTTGACCTCTGTGCATCTCATCTGTAGTCAGTGTTGGTTCAAAACCAATCAGCAGTTTAAGGTTAAAGTATTGTTTTTTTCCTGGCCTTACTCTCATTCAAACTGTACACAGCTGTTAAAACATAGTAAACACTTTTTAAAATTGACATATCACACATTATCAGCTCAACATTTACTATTTAAAATTTCAACCCATGTTCACCTTGACCCTTTGCACATGACTGTCCACAGTCACTGTTAAGTGTTAACAGAAACTAAAATGATGTAGTTAAAACATTTATACATCACTACGTGTTGAAATAAAAATCTCAATGAATTATCTTCTTTGAGGGATCAAAATCCATTTATAAACTCTGCTGATCTGCTGTGTTTAATTTTAATTCAAAGCAATGCCTTTACCTGGCTTTACATCAGCCACTGAACCAGCCATTGTTTAGGGAGACACCAGCCACTGAGCCTTTGTTTAGGGAGACTATCTTGTATCCACAAACTGGCTAGTTTCTTTTAATTTTACTAAGTTAAAATTTATACATAACCACATAAAATATGAGACAAAAAATTTAAAATCTCTGCTGATCTGCAGTGTTTAATATATTTTACCTTGCTGATCAATCTAAACTGGATACAAGTGACATTCAAACAAAGGCCTACCCCTTACCACAACTACAAGGTGACAACTGGGTTGTAAATTCCAGAAGATTCTTAAGTTGAACCTGTAAATTTCAGTATTAATTTGTAGGTTCAAAACTAATCTGTATTGTTTAATGTTAAAAGTTTTTGGCTTTACATGATCCAAACTGTAAACAACTGTTAAAAGACAAACACTGGGTTACAAATTCTACAAGAACCTAGCCTACCTCAGTAGCTGATCTGTTCAAAACTGGCAGGCCTATTCTGAAGTTAAAAAGTTTCAACTAAAAATGATCTCTTTTCATGGCTCTTCTCTGATCCCCACTGCTCACAAAAGTTAAAAGTATCCATACATTAGGTTAGCATAATAAAAATCAACCATTTCAGCACAACACTAGACCTAGGGCCTGACGACTTTTGAAAATTTTTAACTGTAATCCACGTTAACTTTGACCTTTCTCACATGACTGTCCACATCTTTCCCTAGGCTTGCACAAACTTCAATGGGTTACGGCTATTTGGAACCATCTACAAACAAAAATCTGTACTTTTTTTTTTTTAATCTGTCTACCTGGATTGATAAGCCCCGAGCCCGATTATTTTCAGTATCTAATCGTTCAAAATACACCCTAGAAACTCCTGTTCGTATTTTCTTTGTATTCGGCTAAGTACTAGGCTAGCCTCGTCCAGGCCTATGGAGCAACATGCTTACAGTACACAGACCACATACTTATCTCAAATTATCTTCTTCGTGGACCGCAATCCATTTAAAACTGCTGATTTAACTCCAAACTGTCCCTTCATATTTATTCATAGTCTAGAGCTACTACTATCTGCCACCACAACTTAGACCACGATGAGGATGGTATTTCAATCCATCTTGGCCTTGGCAGCCATGTTTTGGCATGACTTTGGGGCAGATGGACCATATTTTCCACATTTCTTTTTCTGTACCCATCTCTAAAATACAATTGATAAAAACTTAAATAGTCAGACATAAATATATACAACACTACAAGGCATATTGGCCTACCGTAGATTCACAGCAATCGGTTAGTAGGCCTATGGAGCAATCTCTTTCCACTTACCTTCGGGATCACTTGGCGCGGTCTAAATGTACGCAAGACAGCCTAGACGCGACCAGCTGACGAGGATTCTATTCTGGGAACGAGAACAACAACAAAACAATGACGTAGTGTGTTGTCATTTTGATGATCACGTGATAAACAACTCCGAATTTTGATAATTTGCACAAATATTTTTTGTTTCCTTAATTGACTCAAATTGAATAATGAAACCGCTGTTAAAGTAGCTTTAAAAAAGAAAAAAAGAAGCTAGTTGATTAATCTCTTTTGCAAACCAGGAACGATAACTGACACTTAACGATAGACATGCTCATAGACCGATTTCGCTGTCTTAGACTGTTTTTAATTTATAAACGTTAAGAACAACGTCTTTTTTGATTGCGAAAGATGTAACAAAGGACTGTCTGGTAACGGCAAAAGGTAGCTATGCATTAATTTTTTTCGCATTTCTGTGAAAATTAACTGTAAAGCACATTACAACTAGGCTAGTCTAAGGGGTGTGGGGATTCGCTCGGCACACAAGAAAACATTTTTTCCCCTTTTTTTTAGAATCTCATTTCTAAGTTTGACTTGTCCTTTTTGGTCTATTTTAAGTATTGTGTGCCCCAGTCAAGTTGATGATAATCAGAATTTTGCATGTGCACTGTAACCAAAGCAAACAGGATGCTGAATCCTGGCATCACAGTACAGATTTCTCCTCCAGACCAGAGGAAAAATAGCAAGATTGGTGATGTTTGAAAAATGCCAGCATGGCCTAACCCATATCAGTGGCGACTTTCCCCAACACCACACCCAGTTGGCAGATGGGGACCCTACTATTCTCACAGTCACACCCTGGCCTTTCCAGTGGATTCCAGCAAAACTGTTCAGAGGAAGTTTTCCTTCTTCTCCATCGCTGCTGGAATAGCTCGCCAATCTCAGTCTCAATCCTGGTTTTCTTTCAGATCCCACTACCACAGCGCACCTATCTCACACCAGTCAGCCACAGCTTAAATTAGCGTGCCCTGTTTTTGTACCCCCACACCCCTCCCTGTTTTTTCCACCCTACCCCCACCACTGTGTCTCAAACCATCACAGGCCTGAAGATGAGGTGGATGACTAGAAAGAGGGCAAAGCTTATGTTATGTCAGACAAGTGCGCTGCCTGCAGCAGGCTTGTCGCTCTAGAGTTGATCGAGACGGCAAAATTGACTAGATTTTCCCCAGATTTGAACCCCTCAAAAGTAATGAACACATTGACTAGACAAGTGAAATATTGGTCTGTGTATTAGTCATGTCCACTGCTATTTGCATCATCATAACTGACACAGGAATCATCTCTGCAGTGGAAAACACATTCTATTGCCCTAAAAAAATGCATTTGAAGCACTGCCAAACACAAAAACATTGATTGTCATGAAGCACACAGCAAGATTAATGCTTTTATTCACTTTTCTGGAATTTCTGTCGTGTCCATGTCATCATCAACAGCTGTACAGAAATGTCCACATCATCTTATCAGCCATGTAAAGCAGTGATCAAAAGCTGATAAACTTTACTCATTAGGTTTGTTTTGCCTAGTGATATTGCAGACCATGATTTAAGGGGTCATCTCAATGGTGGATTTAATGAAAAAGCATATTTTATTGTGCTTTTCATGTCCATGTCATAACTGACATACATTCTTTCTTTCAAAAAATAATGTATTAAAGAGAACCTGACTGCTTGTGAGTGCTTCATTGTCTTTAAAATAGGCATATTGAACAGTTTCATGCTCTATGACAGCTGCAGTAGAATTTTGCTTGACATAAGAAAAAGTAAGGCTACAGCCATAGTAAACCTGGCCCGTCCTGTTGTTTTGACAGCCGTCTCTTTAACGATAGAACGGATCCGTCAAAGCGGCCATAGTCAACCAGGTTTGACGCCCATCTCTATCTGACAATGTGGTCACCCTGAGACTACAGTGACGCGAAAAGAAGGCCTCCGCGACGTCTGATACTCCGCCCCACCCCCACGCGAAATTGACAGAAAATAGTTCAACATAAAAAGTGTTTTTACATAAAATCCCCCCAACCAAACTTTTATCAAAGCCACTGGAATGTAATCGGGAAGGGTCAATTTACTAGTTTGTGTAGTCAAAATTTTTGAAGCACCATAAATAATTTTTTCTTGATTGTTTTCCTTTCCGTCAACCCGGCAAACAGACATGTCGCTCAAACGTCAAAACGACGGGTTAAAAATGCCGGGCCAGGCCGGCTCTACTATGGCCACGCACAGCCGTTATCAGTGAGGCCACAGAGTTATTTAGCCGGGCAGCATTTTTCACCTGGCCCGGCAAAATTGATGGCGTCAGAATGCCGGGTTTACTGTGGCCGCGGCCAAACTGTAAACATAAACTTGTGTCAGTTATGATGGTGGACATGAAAAGTGTACTCCATTCACCAGTTAAAATTGACAAAACCTCTGAATTTCTTCATCATTATAGGAGTGTCATCATCTATCTTTCATGAAAGCCCCTGTTTCATGACCCTTGCTCAGCTATAACTGTACAATTGTAGACATTTTTCATGTCCAGCATCGTAACGGACTTTTTGTGGGTGGTCTGACATTATCCATGTTATCAGATAAAATAATTCATAAGTTATCTTTTGCTTTTAGTCTTCATGCAGGTAAATGGTTTACCTTTCAAACATTACAGAGAATTTTTTATGATTTCACCTTTGAAATTCTATTACCTGTGTCCCGTTTTTTGCATGACTTTTTGGCACTGTCTTTTTTTCTTTCTGTCATTTTATTTATTTATTTATTTTAGCTGGATATGTAACTCTTCCTCCTCTTGTTTTATAACCCTTACTATAGTGCTGTAATCTTTGGGTGCCAAAGGCAAACACTCTACAGAAACATAACAATGTAAAGTATTTAAAATATATGGACGTGTTTGAAATGCTATGCTACAAGAGATTACTTGACATTTCATATATAATATATAATGCAAACCAGCTCCCCCCTCCTTTATAGCTTTATCAACATAAAAAGAAGACCTGTATCAGTGTAGAGATGCCTTTTTTTAAAAACCGAGTTGTGCAAATTTATAGTAATACTAAACGCATATAAGGCATGAATAAGTGTAGTAGAAGTGTCAGTTTCTTGTATGTGTGTTTTTTCACAGAGTGCTACCACAGAGTAGATGAGCTGTCAGACCAGAACAGTATCTCGCAGAGCAGACACCATCATCTCTCACCACTCTAACTCTCAAGGATGCCTATGGATGCATCAGCAGTGAAGCAGCAAGGGAAACGGAAGGGTGTACCTCATATGATTCGCCATCACCGCAGTCGCACTGAAGGTAGTCGACCCATTCCGAGTTTGAGTCGCTATCGAGAGGAGATGGAGAGCGAGGCTATTCTCCCACCGGTTGTAGGTGAGTCAGATTTTTTTTTTTTTTTTAGGAAAGAGGAGATCGTAATCATTGATGAAGAAGGGGTTGAGTACGATATGAATGACAGATTGGGCATAGTTTCAACATGAAATATGCCCCCCCCCCCCATGGGAAAGGGGCGAGAAAGAGCTAAGGATGCAGGAAATTGACTTTAGGAAGTTTTTTTTTGTTGGTTGTTTTTTTTTTTATTGGGGGGGGGGGTGCTGGTTTTGATCAGTCTCGAATTCTAAGTAGAATACTAGTTAAACTTCAAGTTTCAGTAAGGTGATAAAGAAAAATTGTGATTTTTGTTATTTTCATTTTCTGAAGTCTTATTGCACCCACCTTCATGGTAGGCATAGGGATATATATATGTGTGTTATATATATATATAATATATATATAATAGTGGTGCAATAATATATATATATATATATATATTATGTTGTGTGTGTGGTGTGTGTGTGTGTGTGTGTGTGTGTGCAAAATCCCTCTCGTGATGAACCTTAGGGCAGCACTTTAGCCAAGGAACAACAACATCAACAACAACAACAACAGCAACAAAATTTCCATTTTCCATCCATCAATCTTTATGTCCTCCGTCACTATTTCAGGGAAAAGGGGGGTGGGGGTGAGTAACAACCTAGAATAGGGTCTGTGCAAACTCTTTTATAAATTCATTGCTTTAAACTTTTTCTTTTTTTTAGTTCCTTCACTAGAGCTCCAAGGTTCACCAGTGGTGAGATTTTCCATACGTGGCTGTTTTTACCCACCAGTGAGGAAGCTGCATTCCAACATCAGGGATGGTGCCTAAACATAACACCTGTGTGCATGCATTAATTATTTTTAAAAAATAAACTTGTCATCCTTTCCTACCAGCATGAAATGGCCTACTGTTTCGAAAGGCTGAATGGGTTTTTAATGTGTGCGCAAGATGTTCTGCATGCATTGACACACAGTCTGAAGGGTTTTGGGGGAGTGGAGTCAGTACTGATGTTGACCCTTAAATCCCCTAAAATGGGTGTGTTCATGGTGGCTCAGTCCCAGTCCATCAGATCACAAGGGCAAGGCTCTAACCACTAGGCTACCCCACCTCCTGCATCAGACATATAAAATTTAGGGGGTTGGGGGGGGGGGGGGTAAAGTCACATAGCTGTAGTTTAACCCTCTCGCATTCAGTGTCTTTGAACACAAACTGCCCCTAGATTTCGAATTCCATCACAAAATCAGGTCAGGCACACATGCTTGCTGGCCTTTTCCTCCTTCTAAGTACATACCAGCAACTATAATTACTTCCAGGCTCTCAGCAGGGTTTCTCCTTCTAGCCTGATAGAGCTTTGACATGTGGTAGCAGTTAGTGATGTTTACCGCCTGATGGAAATCTACTGTGTGTAAATCTGATCGGGACTAAGGGGGGGGGGGTAATCATTCAATCCCAGCAAATCTCAGCAAAATCTAAGGGCCTAAGAGGGTTAAAAAGAAAAAGGGAGGAAGGTGCTGAGAATTAGTAAACCATGGTTTTAAAGAAATTGGTGTTCCTTAATTAGAGCTCTGAGGTTTACCAATGGTGAGATTTTTCAGTATGTGACCATTTTTGCCCATCATTAACTTAACCCTCTTGCATTCGGATTCTCTGAACACAAAATGCCCCTAGATCTTATATTCCATCACAAAATCAGGTCGTGCACACATGCTGGCTGGCCTTTTCCTCCTTCTAAGTAAATACCAGCAGCTATAATTACTTCCAGACTCTCAGCAGGGTTTCTACCTCTAGCCTGATACAGCTTTGGCATGTGGTAGCAATTACTGATGGTCACAGCCTGATGGAAATCTACTGTGTGTAAGGCAAATCCCAGTTGGGGGGGGGGGGGGGGGGGGATTGGGCAAATCCTGGTTCAGGACTAAGAGGGTTAAGGCAACTGCATTCCGACTTTGGGGATGATGTCTTAAACACATCAGTATGTGTGTGTGGTTTTTAGATTTTGCCATCTGTTCCTACTAACACTCATTGACCTACTCTTCTGATAAGCAGAACCGGTTTTAACATATATATATATGCCCAAGATGTTCTGCATGAGTTTGCACACAGGACCTTAATTTACAGTGTCATCTGAAGGACTTTGAGGGGAGTGGAGTCAATATTGATGTTAACTCCGGGGGGAAAAATCCCCATGAGCAGGTACTTCGGTAATGGCTCAAACCCAGGCCATGAGAATGCAAGCATAATGCTCAAACCACCAAGCTGCCTCCACCACCACCACCACCACCACCAGGAATGAAATAAATGAAGGTATACTTTTTAAAAAAAAAAAAAAAAAAAAAAGGTATAGTAAAGGTGTCCCATAACCTAGGCGGTTGTAGGAGAGCGAGGCATCAGAGACCTCAGCTTCTCTAGGGGCCAGCATGTTGAGGGCGGCGCCCATCTCCTCTCCCTCATTGCTTTACCTTCCCTGACCCTAAAGAGGGAAGGTATCCATTTACAGCTGGGTGAACTGGGGGGACTGTACTGAAGCCAAGGTGCGCAAACGGTCACCCATCCAACTGGTGACCACACTCACGACTGCTTAACTTGACTCGGGGAAAGTGAGCGCTCTGACCATTTAGCTATCCCGCCCTCAAGGTATACTCTACTTTTTTTGTTTTGCAGGGATCGACTATTTGACCTGTTCGCACAAATAGAAAAGGAATTTGAACACATGTACACGTCAAACCTTGCGCGTAAGTATCTAAACTGTATCAACTAAGTTTCTGTCAGTATATCTCATTCTCAAACTTTCCTTATGTAGTAGAAATTTTTTTTTTTCAGCCATTCTGTTCATCTCTAGCCATATTTTCCATTTTGTTCTTTTATGTGTGATTTTCTGCAGCTTTTCAGTTTGTGTGTGTGTGCGTTCGTGCGTGTGTGTGTTTATTCTACCTGTAAAGGTGTGTATGCATACACTACAGTGTGCATTTTTCAGAGCACACATATATTTAGGCACACATTTTAATTGAACCTTTTTCTGGAGCCAAAGGATTGAGTAAATGTGTCATTAGTGTTATTTGCCAGTCTTATGATTTACATGTCAGTCTACAATGACACTTTGCCACTACAGTAAATCTGGATGTTTTTCTTATGATTCTTGTTTGTTCCCGTGCTTATGAATATTGACCAGTAGAGAAACAAAAATGACCCCTATGACAGTATGTGTAAAACTTCACGAGTGAACTGTGTTAAAGACTCACAAAGAAAAGCATGGTAGAGAATTTACATGGTTTCATAGTTTGAATATCGTCAGCTTGTGATGAGGAATATATTCATATATAACTATCATCATTTTCGCTGCTGGCTCAAGTGTTGCCCCAGAATGCCAACAAACAATACCTGTCTTCATCTGCTTCATTCTAAAGATCCTTACTTTTTATGTACATGTATATTCAGAATTTACTATATTTAGCAGGAAAAAAAGGGTTTAAGCATTGTTAGGTAACATTTTAAAACAAAATTGTTGACAAAAGGATTTTTATTTCTAGGTGAAAATTTTTTTTTTCAGTTTGATTTCTCCAATTCAGTTCCTGGTAAAGATGGTTTTCATTATCTCTTGTTTGTATACAATTTATGATAGTTAGAAGCCAATATTTTCCAGTCAGAAATTTCTTAGAGCTACTAGTATAAAGCACTACATACTGCTTGTATTCATAGGTTATACAGCAAAACCCATTTTCAAATGTACAAAATTCAGTTTGTATTCGACCAATTATTTGCACAGAACCAACTCATTGCATAATCTGCCTGTATGTCCTTTGTCATTGAATAAGACTCTAGTGTTGCAGTACTGATGTGTGTGGTTCGTTATTTACAGAACGGGTTCCTGTAGGCAAGCTAATGCTGCTTACACTGTTGCAGCACAGGAACGTGTTGAAAACCTGCAGGGGTGGGAATTGTCCGCTGAAACGCAAATTTCCGTGTTTTTGGAATCGCTTTCCGCGGGAAAAAAAAAATCTGTCCGCGGAAAAAAAAATCGCGGGAGCAAAAAAAAAAAAAGCGTACCGGTCGGTTGTGGCTCTCTGTCAAAGCGTGGGAACTGAGCTGGCTTTGTTCGCGAGCCCTGTCCGCCCGTGGAAGGTTGTGTGGTGCTGTTGTACTGGTATGCTCAATTGGAGCGTGCTCATTGAACGCAGTAACAGTCTTTATCCCCCCCCCCCCCCCCCCCCCCCGCTGGCAAGTAGCCAGGGCCTGCTAAGTAGGCCTACTTTCTTTGTGTGCGTGTCAGCGGGCTTCGTTTGCGAGCTGTGTCTGCCCGCGGAAGGTAGTGTAATGTTGCTGCTCCATATGCTAGCGGAGCGTGACCACTGAACGCAATAGCCTAAGGGCCTAGTTAGTTAGTCTACCTATTGTCTGCCCGCAGGTGAATCTCAGCTATGGCGTTAGTCTTCAGGATTGTGAATCGCGGCGATTCTTTTGATGACAGCAAATGTGTAAACAAGTGGAAATGGGAGTGGTTGTCTGCTACAACTGACACAAATGAGCGAGTTGGTGATTGTTTTCCTAAAGTCAGCACTAGTGGAGTGGCAAGGTGCATTATCTGCAACAAAGACGTTTCGTATGCAAGTCGAGGAATACTCAGTCTCCTGGATCACCAGAAAACGAAGGTGCATCAACAGAAATCTGCGGCTTTGGAAGGAAACCAGCGTTTGCCAGGTAAGTTAGAGTGTATGATACACAAGCTTCCATCCTGTCTTCTTCCTTAAAGTTTATATTATATTGTAGAGCTCTTATGAGATTGGGGGGGTGGGGGGGTTGCTGGAGCCCCTATCAGTTTAGTCTGTAAATTAAACCTCAGCTGGCATATTTCTTGTTAGCCTACTGGCTGAATGGAACCCTTGGAAGAGAGGGAGGGTGGTGATTGACAGAGGCCATGTGTGTACCAGCAAAGATCAGGTGTCAGGAAAGGGGCCCCCTCAGAAGCAGAGGGTTGGAGGGGTAACGCAGATAGGGAAGGGGGGGGGGGGCTTTCAACACTGGCTAATGATCTGTTGAAGTGCTAATTTCTCAACCATCCAGCAACCATGTCCCCCATCTACAGCAACCCCCCCCCCCCCCCCTTTTTCACCTTCTTTGATCTTATCAGTACAGCCTGGTAGTACTTAGCTGTCTGCATACCTCTCTCTCTCTCTGTCTCTCTATCTGAGTATCTCTCTCAGTCTGTCTGTCTCTCCTCTCTGTGGTCTCTCTCTCTGTCTCTGTCTCTCTCCCCTGCTCTGTTTTTCCCTCTCTGTCATTCTCTCTCTGTCATGCCTCTCTCCTCTCTCTCTCTCTCTCCTCTCTCTCTCTCTTCTCTCTCTCTCTCTCTCTCCTCCTCTCTCATCTCCTCTCTCTCTCTCTCTCTCTCTCTCTCTTCTCTCTCTCTCACTCACTCATTCTTTCTTCTTCCTTCGTCCCTTCTTTCCTGTTTCTCTCTGATTTAAGTTAAGTTTACAGTGTTATTGTTATCCTCAGGACAGAACCAGTGGACAGCGCATATGGGCTGGATCCTGCATACAAGGCAACAGCAGCTGCCTACACTCAGGTCCCAGGACCATGAACCTCTGACATCTTTAGAAGACAGGATCAGCAATCTTGAAGCAATGACTCTGGCATTTGTTGCTGAGAAAGTCTTGTCTCTCAAGCTGTGCCGGATGTCATCACTTTTGTCAAGGTGAATTGTTCAGTTTAACCTTAGTATAATTGTATCATGTGTTATATATAATATATATATAATATATATATATATATATATATATATATACTAGACAGTTGTGGAACAAACAAAAAAAGCCAAAACAAAAAACTTACATGAATTTGACATGACCCTCTATGGCTTTGAAAAAAGGTGCTGAATAAATTTTGTTGTTTGTATTCCCCAGCTTAACACCCTGGGGTAACTTAGTATAAAGTGTACACTGCAGTGTTGATTCTAGGGTGCGCCCTTGCGGGATTCCCGCATTTTTTTCAACTTTGCCGCAAAATAATGTGACCAGTGCGCCCTAACGGACGCAAAAAAACTGTGGATAGCGCATATTTGAACAAACAGTGCGCCCCTGCAACTGCCGTTTGTATAGTTTCAAAATAGCGCTACATGGCTACATGCGTAGGTCATTACGTTGATACCCCAGGGACAGCAAGAGGCACTGGTTAGCACCTACAGTCGTCACAAAGTGGCTGGTCTGACGTCATCTTCCTACTCATTTACGTCATTACGTCATTTTTCAAAGGAGCTGTGTACTCCTGAAGTACTCCTGAAACAAGTGACGTCATTGTGACTGAGATGACTGAGATCGTTAGTGGAAGAAGCCACTCCTGAAGTACTCCTGAAACAAGTGACGTCATTGTGACTGAGATCGTTAGTGGAAGAAGCCACAGCCCAGCAGGGTTCAAAGCTAGCAGACCTAAGAGGTTTTTTCAGCTCTGGCTAGATAAGTAGCCCGGTGCTTGGCAATAGTAATGATGGCATCTCTCTCTCTCTCTCTCTCTCTCTCATCTCTCTCTCATCTCCTCTCCTCTCTCTCTCTCCTCTCTCTCTCTCTCTCCTCCCCCCCCTCTCTCTGCTATGGAGGAAAATCAAGACATTGCTACTGGATTTCACCTCTTTTCTAATCTAGATCTAGATCTCTGTTTAGGCCTAACAGAAACTCTCTCTCTCTCTCTCTCTCTCCTCTCCTCTCTCTCTCTCTCTCTCTCTCTCCTCTCTCTCTCTCTCTCTCTCTCTCCTCTCTCTCTTCCCCCCCCCCCCCCCCTCTCTCTCTGTCTCTCCTGTGTAAGAAAATCATTTTACAGACCAGCTGCAATACATAAGGTGTATATTAAATCCTGTCTGCCTACATACCATCCTGTTTGTTTTGTTTCTCGTTCTTGAAAAATAGCAGAAATCAGAGTACTAACGTATTATGAGCAAAATATACTACTTACTACTTGCCCCCTTTTTTATGAAGAGAAAAGGGGGAGGGGGCGAATGCCCCCTTTTTTTCATTTCAGGGGGCCCTTGGGCCCCCTTTTTTGAAATCCTAGAATCAACACTGACACTGGGTGAGAAGTGAATGTGTATGACTATTGTCAAAAACCTCACCATACAGGGAGTTTATACTCTCGCTTCAAAGGATACTTTTTTCTGTTTATGGAGACTGAAGGTGTTATGCTAAGAGCTTGTCATGGTTGAAGATGGTCTCAACATATTTAAAGCATAACATTTTAATGTAGGCCTTGGCACTGTGCTTATCAATAAATGGCCAAGCATTTGGCCTGGGTCAGTGATTGTTTTAATAACTTTATTATTTTTTCTTCAAGGCTTAATTTACCTTATGTTCCTATTATTTTTGAGATCACCTTTGGTGTTTGTATTGAATGCAAGGGATTTTAAAAAACAAAAAAACTTTATTGTTGTTGTAAAGAACACTTTTCTGAAAGCTGAACCCAGTGATTTATTGTTTCATTAATTCCACAGCTGCCAGTCGTGACAAGGCTGCCCTGAAAGAGCTCAGCATGGACCGGACCACAGCATCTTACAAACTTCGTGGTGGTCTGGCACCATTTCTTCAAGAAGAGCTTCTGGGAGAACTGAGAACATCCCATTTTAGTTTAAACATAGATGAGGCAACTTCGAAGACCAATGAAAGAGTGCTTGCTGTCCTTGTTTCCCACTTTTCACCTTCGGCGAAGAAAGTAGTAGTACATCATCTTGATGCTATTGTTCTAACAAAGGTGACTGCTGAGACTGTTTCAGCAGCTGGACAACATTTTTATGAAACATGGACTACTGTGGGAGCATCTGGTTTCAGTTTCATGGACTCTTGTGCAGTTATGAGGGGAAGCAAGGGAGGACTACAGAAATTAATCAGGGATAAAACACCAGGATTGCTGGACATTGATGGAGACACCTGTCACCATGCCCATAATGCTGCAAAACAATTCTGCAAGCCTTTGGGGGTATAGCAGAGGCACTGATGTCAGACCTCCACACAGATTTCAAATGGAGTGCTCATCTAAAAGAGAAACTGTTCGATATTTGCAAGGTCTTGGGCATCAAGGCAACATCTCCTGAAAGGTATGTGCCGCACAGATGGTTGTCTGTGTTAGATGTATCTGTTGATACCTTGAGGCTGATGGATGCCTACACTGTTTTTCTATGACAGTTTTCTCAGGCTGGATGACCCAAAGCTCTATGCTGATGTCCTTGAAGGTGTCTGTGCTTCTTGCCAAGTGTCAGCTAGAGGAAAGGAAAGCCTCACTGCTATTCAGGATGAACTGAGGAGCAAATTTTCAACTTTCACAAAAGAGGGGAAGGATAGGAAAGCCAGAATAGCTGAAAAGTGTTTTGCTAACCGCATAGAAACCCTGACAACTCTGCATGCCTACACAGCATTGCTTCCATGCCTGAAGAAATATGTTCTTTACTTTCAACAGAAGGAACCTATGATGCACAAATTACATGAAAAACAGCATGAGCTCTTCAATGATTTTTGTAAGAGTTTCCTGACTCCAGAAAGCCTCCAAAGCATGCCCCATAAGATTGCTATTGACAACAGCAGCAATCAAAGAGAAAAGATGTTTGTCCCCTGGAAAGCTGCAGAACTTCTGAAAACCAGGGAGGGGCAAGCAAAAGGAAAATCTTTCTTCAAAAACTGAAGCAGGCATATGTTGGATGTGCTTCAACATTACAGAAAAAAATGCCCATCAACAATCCTGTCCTGAAAGCATGTGCTGCCTTGGACCCTTCTGTCAGGATGACATCAACAGCACAACAATATTTAAAATCCTGTGCAAAGAAAACGAGCCTGATATCTGGGAAGACTTCGAACAATTTGAAGCAGAGTGGACTCCTACACTACCTCACCCAGAATTTCACCACCATCACCTGAAACACCCATTGATGTTTTCTGGGCCAACATGGATGAGAGAACAGTTTCCTTTACTTTGTGATTTGGCCAAAGAGTTGTTGAGCGCCTTTCATGGGCCAGCTGTGAGGCTTCTTTCAACACAATGGGGACATCCTGAATGCAGGCAGTAGTTCTATGGACAATCGCCACCTACGCTGCTTAACCAGACTGTGAGGTACAGCCTTGATGCTAAGAAACCTACTGCAGTGGACCTGCTTGGGGAAAAAAATCCAGTAGCAGAAGCAGTTCCCAAACAGCTGTGTAAAAAGATGAGGGAGGCATGGAAAGTAAATGAGACCAGAAGTCGGAAAAAAGGCAGTAGAGGCAGCAAAAAGAAGAAGTCTTGTGCCCCAGAACAAGATCCAGCATCAAAGAAATCAGCTAAGGAAGCCATTTTGGAAGCAGGGCAGGAAGAGAGGGTTTTGCAACCAAAGAAAGCAAGCCAAGCATGTGATTCTCTACGCCAACAAAAAAACAAAAACCTCAAAAAAACGTGGAGTACCCCCAGAGCAAATGAAAGCACTTAAGACTAAAAAGTGACAGCAGTGAAAATCCTGGGACAGAAATAAATTTCTAAACAGAAAAAGCAAAGACGTTGAAAAAAAAAAACCCCCCAAAAGCTCTCTCAAGTTTCTTTTTAGAGTGAAATCGAAAGGGCTCAAATCTGTACAGTGTAAAATTTTTCCAAAAAGAAACTATACATTTCGAAAAATTGAGGGTAAAATTTTTTTTTTTTCCAATATTTTTTCAAACCCCAATATTCGATCATGGCACCGTTTAAAAGCGAAAATTTGTTTTTTTGTCCCCAGTGATAAGGGAAAGGGATATCGGGGGACTCGGGACAACAAGTGATACCTGTAACATTTTGTCAAGGGGTTTTTGGGTAACAAATCAACATGGCCCTGATGTTGTGAGTGACGGGGAAAGGGACATCCAAACCCTGCCATTTTGGTTAAAAAAAAAAATTACATCACATTGCCAGTAAGAAAAAAAACTCCGTATGTGGATGTCGTTGAAGTGAACTTTTTTTTTTTGAGATTTGAGAAGAACTTGTTTTTTGATGGGGCAAAAAAGGGTGGGTAAAACAATAATTTAACATAAAAAAATGTAGCTCTTTAACACTAAAAACGGCCCAGGAGCGCTTAAAATGGCTTAATTTGAATTGTTAGTGAAAAAAATTTTTCAGGGGGGGCATCCCCCCGGGGCCCCCCCAGATTCAGAGTTTTTTGCCCCACCAAAACCCACCCCTGAACCTGACAGAACCCCCGAGCCAGTAGCATTTTGCCCGTGGAATGTCCTTTGGGGATTGAATAAAACTCTAGTGCATACTGATGTTGTGGGTTATTTACAGACGGGTTCCGTAGGCAAGCTAATGCGCTTTCACGTTTCAGTAAGGAACCCTTTTGAAAACCTGACAGAACGCCTAGAGACCACATTACCGCTGGGGGAAAACAAACCATCCGGCAGACCAGAAGCACAAACCTTTTTGGGAGCAAAACCAAAAGGGGTAAGTGCCAGAGTGGAAACCTGCACATCCTTTGCTTAACCCCTTGATTCGGGTTTTTTCTGAACACAAAATGCCCCCAGATTTCGCATTCCATCACGAAAATCAGGGTC
>CM060338.1:33509861-33519484 GCA_030674155.1 Stramonita haemastoma | reverse complement strand
TTTTTCGGCAAAACATGCTGGCGGGGGCCTTTTTCCCCCTTTCAAAGAAAAATCCCCACCCAGCAAAAATTACTTCCAGACTCTCGGGCGGGGTTTTTCCTACCTCTAGCCGGAAACAGTTTTGGGCATTTTGGTAGCAATTACTGATGGCCCACAGCCTAAAGGGGAAATCAACTGGTTTTAAGGGCCCAAACCCCATTTTGGGGGGGGGGGGGGGGGGGGGGATTGGGCAAAATCCTGGTTCAGGATTTAAGGGGGTTTAAAGGGCAATTTGCATTCCGTTTTTGGGGAAAAAGTTTTAAACACAGAACCCCTATCAGAAATTTTGGTGTGTGGTTTTTAGATTTCCCAAATTCTGTTCCTACAACACTCATTGACCAAACACTTCTGAAAAGGGCAAACCCGGGTTTTTTAACATAAATATTAATGCAAGATGAACTGCATGATTTTCACCAGGGCCTTTTAAATTTTCAGGTCATCTGAAGGACTTTGGGGGGGAGTGGAGTCAATATTGATGTTTTAAATCCGGGGGGGGAAAAAACCCCAAGAGCAGGGACTTCGGGAATGGTCAAACCCAGGGCCCTAGAATTCAAGCTTTAAAGGCCCCAAACCAACCAAGCTGCCCACCACCACCACCACCACCCCCAAGGGAAAGAAATAAATGAAGGTATACTTTTTAAAAAAAAAAAAAAAAAAAAAAGGTATAGTAAAGGTGTCCCATAACCTAGGCGGTTGTAGGAGAGCGAGGCATCAGAGACCTCAGCTTCTCTAGGGGCCAGCATGTTGAGGGCGGCGCCCATCTCCTCTCCCTCATTGCTTTACCTTCCCTGACCCTAAAGAGGGAAGGTATCCATTTACAGCTGGGTGAACTGGGGGACTGTACTGAAGCCAAGGTGCGCAAACGGTTCACCCATCCAACTGGTGACCACACTCACGACTGCTTAACTTGACTCGGGGAAAGTGAGCGCTCTGACCATTTAGCTATCCCGCCCTCAAGGTATACTCTACTTTTTTTGTTTTGCAGGGATCGACTATTTGACCTGTTCGCACAAAATAGAAAAGGAATTTGAACACATGTACACGTCAAACCTTGCGCGTAAGTATCTAAACTGTATCAACTAAGTTTCTGTCAGTATATCTCATTCTCAAACTTTCCTTATGTAGTAGAAATTTTTTTTTTTCAGCCATTCTGTTCATCTCTAGCCATATTTTCCATTTTGTTCTTTTATGTGTGATTTTCTGCAGCTTTTCAGTTTGTGTGTGTGTGCGTTCGTGCGTGTGTGTGTTTATTCTACCTGTAAAGGTGTGTATGCATACACTACAGTGTGCATTTTTCAGAGCACACATATATTTAGGCACACATTTTAATTGAACCTTTTTCTGGAGCCAAAGGATTGAGTAAATGTGTCATTAGTGTTATTTGCCAGTCTTATGATTTACATGTCAGTCTACAATGACACTTTGCCACTACAGTAAATCTGGATGTTTTTCTTATGATTCTTGTTTGTTCCCGTGCTTATGAATATTGACCAGTAGAGAAACAAAAATGACCCCTATGACAGTATGTGTAAAACTTCACGAGTGAACTGTGTTAAAGACTCACAAAGAAAAGCATGGTAGAGAATTTACATGGTTTCATAGTTTGAATATCGTCAGCTTGTGATGAGGAATATATTCATATATAACTATCATCATTTTCGCTGCTGGCTCAAGTGTTGCCCCAGAATGCCAACAAACAATACCTGTCTTCATCTGCTTCATTCTAAAGATCCTTACTTTTTATGTACATGTATATTCAGAATTTACTATATTTAGCAGGAAAAAAAGGGTTTAAGCATTGTTAGGTAACATTTTAAAACAAAATTGTTGACAAAAGGATTTTTATTTCTAGGTGAAAATTTTTTTTTTCAGTTTGATTTCTCCAATTCAGTTCCTGGTAAAGATGGTTTTCATTATCTCTTGTTTGTATACAATTTATGATAGTTAGAAGCCAATATTTTCCAGTCAGAAATTTCTTAGAGCTACTAGTATAAAGCACTACATACTGCTTGTATTCATAGGTTATACAGCAAAACCCATTTTCAAATGTACAAAATTCAGTTTGTATTCGACCAATTATTTGCACAGAACCAACTCATTGCATAATCCTGCCTGTATGTCCTTTGTCATTGAATAAGATTCTAGTTTGCAGTACTGATGTGAGTGGTTCGTTATTTACAGAACGGGTTCCTGTAGGCAAGCTAATGCTGCTTACACTGTTGCAGCACAGGAACGTGTTGAAAACCTGCAGGGGTGGGAATTGTCCGCTGAAACGCAAATTTCCGTGTTTTTTGGAATCGCTTTCCGCGGGAAAAAAAAAATCTCTCCGCGGAAAAAAAATCGCGGGAGCAAAAAAAAAAAAAGCGTACCGGTCGGTTGTGGCTCTCTGTCAAAGCGTGGGAACTGAGCTGGCTTTGTTCGCGAGCCCTGTCCGCCCGTGGAAGGTTGTGTGGTGCTGCTATACTGGTATGCTCAATTGGAGCGTGCTCATTGAACGCAGTAACAGTCTTTATTCCCCCCCCCTCCCCCCCCCCCCCCCCCCCCGCCTGGCAAGTAGCCAGGGCCTGCTAAGTACTTTCTTGGTGTGCGTGTCAGCGGGCTTCGATTGCGAGCTGTGTCTGCCCGCGGAAGGTAGTGTAATGTTGCTGAATGGGCATAATTATGCTAGCGGAGCGTGACCACTGAACGCAATAGCCTAACGGCCTAGTTAGTTAGTCTACCTATTGTCTGCCCGCAGGTGAATCTCAGCTATGGCGTTTAGTCTTCAGGATTGTGAATCGCGGCGATTCTTTTGATGACAGCAAATGTGTAAACAAGTGGAAATGGGAGTGGTTGTCTGCTACAACTGACACAAATGAGCGAGTTGGTGATTGTTTTCCTAAAGTCAGCACTAGTGGAGTGGCAAGGTGCATTATCTGCAACAAAGACGTTTCGTATGCAAGTCGAGGAATACTCAGTCTCCTGGATCACCAGAAAACGAAGGTGCATCAACAGAAATCTGCGGCTTTGGAAGGAAACCAGCGTTTGCCAGGTAAGTTAGAGTGTATGATACACAAGCTTCCATCCTGTCTTCTTTCCTTTAAGTTTATATTATATTGTAGAGCTCTTATGAGATTTGGGGGGGGGGGGGGGGGGGGGGGTGTTGCTGGAGCCCCTATCAGTTTAGTCTGTAAATTAAACCTCAGCTGGCATATTTCTTGTTAGCCTACTGGCTGAATGGAACCCTTGGAAGAGAGGGAGGGTGGTGATTGATAGAGGCCATGTGTGTACCAGCAAAGATCAGGTTTCAGGAAAGGGACCCCCTCTGAAGCAGAGGGTTGGAGGGGTAAAGCAGATGGGAGGGGGGGGGGGGGGGGGGGGGGGGGGGGGGGGCTTTCAACACTGGCTAATGATCTGTTGAAGTGCTAATTTCTCAACCATCCAGCAACCATGTCCCCCATCTACAGCAACCCCCCCCCCCCCCCTTTCACCTTCTTTGATCTTATCAGTACAGCCTGGTAATACTTAGCTGTCTGCATACCTCTCTCTCTCTCTGTCTCTCTATCTGAGTATCTCTCTCAGTCTGTCTGTCTGTCTCTCTCTCTGTGTCTCTCTCTCTGTCTGTCTCTGTCTCTCTGCCTCTGTTTTTCCCTCTCTGTCAGTCTCTGTCAGTGTTTATCACTCTCTGTCTCTCTTCTCTCCCCCCTCCTCTCTCTCTCTCTCTCTCTCTCTCTCCTCTCTCTCTCTCTCTCTCTCACTCTCTCTCTCTCTCTCTCTCTCTCTCTTTCTTCTTCCTTCTCTCTCTCTCTCTCTCTCTCTCTCTCTCTCTCTCTCTCTCTCTCTCTCTCTCTCTCTCTCTCTCTCTCTCTCTCTTTCTTCTTCCTTCTCTCTCTCTCTCTCTCTCTCTCTCTCTCTCTCTCTCTCTCTCTCTCTCTCTCTCTCTCTCTTTCTCTTCTTCCTTCGTCCCTTCTTTCCTGTTTCTCTCTGATTTAAGTTTTACAGTGTTATTGTTATCCTCAGGGACCGAACCAGTGGACAGCACATATATGGGCTGGATCCTGCATACAAGGCAACAGCAGCTGCCTCTACACTCAGGTCCCAGGACCATGAACCTCTGACATCTTTAGAAGACAGGATCAGCAATCTTGAAGCAATGACTCTGGCATTTGTTGCTGAGAAAGGCTTGTCTCTCAAGGCTGTGCCGGATGTCATCACTTTTGTCAAGGTGAATTGTTCAGTTTAACCTTAGTATAATTGTATCATGTGTATATATATATATATATATATGTATATATATATATATATATATATATATATACATATACTAGACAGTTGTGGAACAAACAAAAAAAGGCAAAACAAAAAACTTACATGAATTTGACATGACCCTTTATGGCTTTGAAAAAAGGTGCTGAATAAATTTTGTTGTTTGTATTCCCCAGCTAAACACCCTGGGGGTAACTTAGTATAAAGTGTACACTGGGTGAGAAGGGAATGTGTATGACTATTGTCAAAAACCTCACCATACAGGGAGTTATACTTTCGCTTCAAAGGATACTTTTTTCTGTTTATGGAGACTGAAGGTTTTATGCTAAGAGCTTGTCATGGTTGAAGATGGTCTCAACATATTTAAAGCATAACATTTTAATGTAGGCCTTGGCACTGTGCTTATCAATAAATGGCCAAGCATTTGGCCTGGGTCAGTGATTGTTTTAATAACTTTATTATTTTTTCTTCAAGGCTTAATTTACCTTATGTTCCTATTATTTTTTAGATCACCTTTGGTGTTTGTATTGAATGCAAGGGGATTTTAAAAAACAAAAAAACTTTATTGTTGTTGTAAAGAACACTTTTCTGAAAGCTGAACCCAGTGATTTATTGTTTCATTAATTCCACAGGCTGCCAGTCGTGACAAGGCTGCCCTGAAAGAGCTCAGCATGGACCGGACCACAGCATCTTACAAACTTTGTGGTGGTCTGGCACCATTTCTTCAAGAAGAGCTTCTGGGAGAACTGAGAACATCCCATTTTAGTTTAAACATAGATGAGGCAACTTCGAAGACCAATGAAAGAGTGCTTGCTGTCCTTGTTTCCCACTTTTCACCATCGGCGAAGAAAGTAGTAGTACATCATCTTGATGCTATTGTTCTAACAAAGGTGACTGCTGAGACTGTTTCAGCAGCTGGACAACATTTTTATGAAACATGGACTACTGTGGGAGCATCTGGTTTCAGTTCTCATGGACTCTTGTGCAGTTATGAGGGGAAGCAAGGGAGGACTACAGAAATTAATCGGGATAAAACACCAGGATTGCTGGACATTGATGGAGACACCTGTCACCATGCCCATAATGCAGCAAAACAATTCTGCAAGCCGTTTGGGGGTATAGCAGAGGCACTGATGTCGGACCTCCACACAGATTTCAAATGGAGTGCTCATCTAAAAGAGAAACTGTTCGATATTTGCAAGGTCTTGGGCATCAAGGCAACATCTCCTGAAAGGTATGTGCCGCACAGATGGTTGTCTGTGTTAGATGTATCTGTTGATACTTTGAGGCTGATGGATGCCTACACTGTTTTTTATTACAGTTTTCTCAGGCTGGATGACCAAAAGCTCTATGCTGATGTCCTTGAAGGTGTCTGTGCTTCTTGCCAAGTGTCAGCTAGAGGAAAGGAAAGCCTCACTGCTATTCAGGATAAACTGAGGAGCAAATTTTCAACTTTCACAAAAGAGGGGAAGGATAGGAAAGCCAGAATAGCTGAAAAGTGTTTTGCTAACCGCATAGAAACCCTGACAACTCTGCATGCCTACACAGCATTGCTTCCATGCCTGAAGAAATATATTCTTTACTTTCAACAGAAGGAACCTATGATGCACAAATTACATGAATAACAGCATGAGCTCTTCAATGATTTTTGTAAGAGTTTCCTGACTCCAGAAAGCCTCCAAAGCATGCCCCATAAGATTGCTATTGACAACAGCAGCAATCAAAGAGAAAAGATGTTTGTCCCCTGGAAAGCTGCAGAACTTCTGAAAACCAGGGAGGGGGCAAGCAAAAGGAAAATCTTTCTTCAAAAACTGAAGCAGGCATATGTTGGATGTGCTTCAACATTACAGAAAAAAATGCCCATCAACAATCCTGTCCTGAAAGCATGTGCTGCCTTGGACCCTTCTGTCAGGATGACATTAACAGCACAACAATATTTAAAATCCTGTGCAAAGAAAACGAGCCTGATATCTGGGGAAGACTTCGAACAATTTGAAGCAGAGGTGGACTCCTACACTACCTCACCCAGAATTTCACCACCATCACCTGAAACACCCATTGATGTTTTCTGGGCCAACATGGATGAGGAACAGTTTCCTTTACTTTGTGATTTGGCAAAGACGTTGTTGAGCGCCTTTCATGGGCCAGCTGTGAAGGCTTCTTTCAACACAATGGGGGACATCCTGAATGCAGGCAGTAGTTCTATGGACATCGCCACCTACGCTGCTTACCAGACTGTGAGGTACAGCCTTGATGCTAAGAAACCTACTGCAGTGGACCTGCTTGGGGAAAAAAATCCAGTAGCAGAAGCAGTTCCCAAACAGCTGTGTAAAAAGATGAGGGAGGCATGGAAAGTAAATGAGACCAGAAAGTCGGAAAATAGGCAGGTAGAGGCAGCAAAAAGAAGAAGTCTTGGTGCCCCAGAACAAGATCCAGCATCAAAGAAATCAGCTAAGGAAGCCATTTTGGAAGCAGGGCAGGAAGAGAGGGTTTTGCAACCAAGAAAGCAAGCAGCAGAGCAGTGTGATTCTCTACAGCCAACAAAAAAACAAAAGACCATCAGAAAAAACAGTGGAGTACCCCCAGAGCAGAATGAGAATGCTACTTAAGACTAGTAAGAGTGACAGCAGTGAAAATCCTGGGACAGAAATAGAATTTCTGCATGCGGGAAAAGCAAAGACGTTGAGAAAAAGAAAACCCAAAAGACTCTCTCAAGTTTCTTTTTTAGAGTGTAATCTGGAAAGGGACTCAAATCTGTACAGTGTAAATAGTTTCCATAAGAAGACTATACATTTCTGAAAATGTGAGGGTAGAAATATTTTGTTCCAATATTTTCAAACACTAATATTCTGATCAGTGTGCATCCTGTTAAAAGCTGTAAAGGTGTGTTTTGTACCCAGTGATAAGGGAAAGGGATTATCTGTGGGACTCTGGACAACAAGTGATACCTGTAGACATTTTGTCAAGTGGTTTGGGTAACAAGTGATCAACATGGACCTGAAGTGTTGTGTGATGTGACTGAGGATAAGGATCATCTACCCTGCCACTCTGGTTAAATAAAAAAGAATTACATCAGCATTGTCTCAGGTAAGAAAGTAACTCATCTGTATGTGTGTATGTCTGTTGAGAGTGAACTTTTTTTTTTTTGAGAGTTGAGAGTGAACTTTGTACATGTTTGATGTGCAAAATGAAGGTGAAGTACAATAATTAACATAAAAAAATGTAGCTCTGTAACAGCTCAAAACGGCCCAGGGAGCGCTTAAAATGGCTTAATTTGAATTGTTACGTGAAAAAAAATTTCAGGGGGGGCATCCCCCTGGACCCCCCTAGATTTCAGAGTTTTTTGCCTCAGCCAATTCCCACCCCTGAACCTGACAGAACGCCCAGAGACCAGTAGCATTTTGCCGGCGTGTAATGTCCTTTGTCATTGAATAAGACTCTAGTGTGCAGTACTGATGTGAGTGGTTCGTTATTTACAGAGCGGGTTCCTGTAGGCAAGCTAATGCTGCTTACACTGTTGCAGTACAGGAACGTGTTGAAAACCTGACAGAACGCCTAGAGACCAGCAGTACCGCTGGAGATGACAAACCATCCCGGGACAGACCAGAGGACACTACCTTTGGCAGCAAAGCCAAAAGGGGTAAGTGCCAGAGTGGATGCCTGCACATCCTTTGCTTTAACCCTCTTGCATTCGGTTTCTCTGAACACAAACTGCCCCTAGATTTCGCATTCCATCACGAAATCAGGTCAGGCACACATGCCTGCTCACCTTTTCCCGCCTTCTAAGTACAAACCAACAGCTAAAATTACTTCCAGACTCTCAACAGGGTTTCTACCTCTGGCCGATAGAGTTTTGGCATGTGGTAGCAATTAGTGATAGTCACATCATGATGGAAATGTACTGTGTATAAATCCTGTTTGGACTTTTGGGCGGGGGGGGGGGGGGGGGGGGGGGGGGGGGGGGGGGGGGGGGGGGGGGGGGGGGGGGGCAATTATGTGACCAATTTTGTCCACCATTATGGTAGGCACGTTCCATTTTAGGTGATGACATGTAAACATAACACTAGTGTACATGTCTTGTTTTAATGTTGTTGTCATCATGGTTGTCATCATCATCATCATCATCATTTTTTTATCATTCATCATTATTTTTATCATTATGATGATGATTGATATTTATCATTGTCATCACCAGTAGCAATAGCAGTAGCAGTGATATCATTCCTCCCCCCTCTTCACTGTGCAGCCTCCCAGCTGTCTGTGGGGCAGAAGATCAAGACGACCTACAAGGCCTCCACCAGCAAGCTTGTGTCCAGCTTCCGAGCCCCCAACGCTGTCTACGCCTTGATGCACGGCTACAGGGGTCATCGGGACGGCGTCTGGGAGGTCAACGTGTCACGCCGGTGTCACCAGGTCATTGGCACCGCCTCTGCCGGTGAGTGCGAGGGCTCTCTCCGCACAGCGCACAAATCCAACATCACTCGGTCAATAGTTCTAAATTTAACCCGCTTTCTTCCTTTCTCCTAGTCCACGTGTGGTCAGCTCTGTCAGTATAAATAGCATCCCCACCTTCTGGAAATTCTGTGCTAGGAATTCTCTCTCTTCTATCCCTTTCTTTGTGTCAGCCTTGCTCCTTTCCTTCTTGTCACCACCACCTTGTCTGTTTTCTGCCTTCTTGGTCCATTCTCCTGCCCTTTTTTTTTTCCAGAAAGACTTGAAAGTTAAACAGTTCTCTCCCACGCCAAACTCGGATGCACTCGGCCTGATTTGTGAGCCTTAATTGATGGCAGTGCAAGGTATTTTGGTTCCTGTGACATGAAACAGTAGTGCTCTCTGAGCGGCCTGATTTGTGAGGCTCTTAATTGATGGCAGTGCAAGGTATTTTGGTTCCTGTGACATGAAACAGTAGTAGCTCTCTGAGCGTTCAAAAGAAGATATTGTGGTGATCCTCTTGTTGTCCAGCTGAGAAACGCCAAACTACAACAACATCATAACATCAACTTTCACAAACTGAAAAAAAAAAAATAAAAAAAATGTTTAAAAAAAATTTATTTTTAATAAATTATTAAAACCTTTCACCAACAGACTTCAAGGCGATTTGGCTGCCTTTTGTTTGACTGATGACTCAATTTTACCCATGTGTTTTTTTTCAGTGTATTATATATATATACCAAAGATTTTGAATCCTTCATGATTTCAGATCACACTGCCCGGATCTTCTCCATTGACACGGGAGCCTGTGTGTTGACCTACCGGGGTCACCAGGGATCTGTGAACGCGGTTCGGTTCCACCCAGCCCAGGACTTGGCCCTGACCGCTTCGGGGACCACACCGCTCAC
>CM060338.1:33477361-33504861 GCA_030674155.1 Stramonita haemastoma | reverse complement strand
ATATTTGCTATGTGTGCCTTTCATGAGTTATGTACCTTGCTAAATGTGGATAGATTAGTTACCTGAAATCTTTGGTTTGTTTCAGGTGTGTGTGTGTGTTGGTGTTTTACGTTGTGGTAAATGAAACAGTAAATTGTGTTACCATAACGCCGCTGCGTGGCCTCACATCAATATTTGGTTGAGTTGTTCTTCAACCTTGCAACATTTTTATTTATTTATTTATTTTATTCTTTTATATTGAGGATGTGTGTGTGTGTGTGTGTGTGTGTGTGTGTGTGTGTGTGTGTGTGTGTTTGTGTGTGTGTATGCATGCATGTGTGGGGTATGTATGTGGTGTGGTGTGTGTGCAGAAATCCATGTCTTCAGGCGAGGACGATGTGGAAGCATCAGAAAAGGAAGAGGCAATTGAAGGTGAGGAGTGCTGTTGTATATGTTATGCACCCTCCTGTCATTGTTAATTAACAAATAACTTCTTCTTCCCTCCTTCAACTCCGTGAGGAGTCATTGGGCCGCTGCACTCTACAATTTTTTTAAATTCTTGTCTCTTGGGCAAGTTTTAACCTGACGGAGCCCATCCCTCTCCAGATATCAATGCATACATGGCTAGTATGATCTCAGTTTTGTTCTTTTCAAGATATTCTCCATCTGTGTTAAGTGAAAGGTAAAGGTGTGCCATAACCTAAACGGTCATAGGGGAGCGAGGCGTCAGAGACCTCAGCTTCTCTAGGGGCCCAGCATACTGAGGGCGGTGCCCATCTCCTCTCCCTTGCTGCTTTACCTTCCCTGACCCTAAAGAGGGCAGGTACCCATTTACAGCTGGGGCAACTGTACTGAAGCCAAGGCGCGCAAACGGTCACCCATCCAGCTGGTAACCACGCTCGACGCTGCTTAACTTGACTGGGGGGAAAGTGAGCACTCTGACCATTAAGCTATCCCACCCCCCTGTGTTGACTACAACAAATAAAGAAAAGGCAGATAAAGAAAAAACAAAAGAAAAACAACAACAAAACAACGTTGTACTGTGGCAAAAGTTTCTGTGCCGTTTTTCCAGGATAGTGTGAGTACATGTAGGGTAAATTCGTGAATGTGCCGTTTTCTTTGTTATTCCGTGTTGTGTGTTTTGTGTATGTGTGTGTTTTTGCGCACGCACGTGCGTGTGTGTGTGTGTGTGTATACATTGTACTGCACTGCACATTTTTTGATGATATTGCTTTTATTTTACTGTTATTGTCTGGCCATGTAATATGCTGTGTATTGTATGTGCATGCATTTTTCCCCTATTTTTTGTGCCAGTCAAATTTTTCACGTTCATATGTAACCTATTTAAAGTGATTTGATTGTACAGCGTGGTGAGCCCATGTTTTTGGGAATTCGCGCTATATAAGCCTCCATTTAAAAAAGAATATTATTATTATTATTATTATATTATTATTAGTGATGATGAAGGTTTTGTTTTGCACAGGGGAAAACCCAGAGCTGCCTTCCTCTTCCCTGGTTCAGCAGACCCCACTCTTGGTGCTCACCTCCCACTCCAATGTCCTGATTGCCGCTGATTGGGTGGCTGGGGGGTCACAGGTCATCACCGCCTCCTGGGATAGGTCGGCCATCTTGCACGACGCAGAGTCGGGAGAGATTCTCAATGTGCTGAATGGTAAGTTGGTTTGGTGTTGTTTTTTTTTTGGGGGGGGGGGGGTTGTTTGGGTTTTTTTTTTTAATGGTAAGGGTTAACAGGCTTCAAAAACTGCTCAAGTCTCTTTTTCTGAAGTACTCTAGGTGTGATTTTCTTGTTGCTTTGTTTGGGGTGATCTGAATATTTCTGTACAGAGAGAACTACTGCCAGAAGAAAAAGTTTGCTGTGCTTCACACTAGATGGGCAGAACTTGAATCATAACTCACAGAAAAGGTCATGCTCTGCTTTTGTTATTTGAACATGGACATGACAACATATTGGTGTGTGGAAAGAACATACTGTTCTTTATAACAATGTCAACATATTGTTGTGTGGAAGAACATACTGTTCTTCTTAATTGTTATAGTGAACCGAAAAGTTTAAAAAATGGAAATATCAGTCAACAAAGACTGCAATGTTTGTTTAAAAACAGACTGTTTACAGTCCACACATGTTTTCATTTCTTGATTAGTGTCTTATATTCAGACCAGTTACAGCCATGGTTCAGTGCAGCTTTTTTTCCCCTTGCAAGTTGAAATGACCTTTAAAAACCCAATCTTTTCTACTAGATAGCCAGTCCAGAGTATAATTATGGAGAGTGTAGGGCAAAGCAAATTCCTCCATGAGATCAAAATGGGTCTAAAATCACTTTTTGACATATGCAGATCTTTCATGATCTTTTCCTCCCAAGGTATATTATGTGCCAATTAACCCTCTTGCATTCCAACTCTCTGAACACAAACTGCCCTAGATTTCGTATTCCATCAAGAAATCAGGTCAGGCACACATGCTTGTTTGCCTTTTCCTTCTCCTAAGTACACACCAGCAGCTATAATTACTTCCAGACTCTCAACAGGGTTTCTCCTTCTGGCCTGAAAGAGGTTTAACATGTGGTAGCAATTAGTGATGGTCACAGCATGATGGAAATCTACTGTGTGTAAATCCCGGCAAATCCCAGATCGGGACTTAGGGGGAGGGGTAATTATTAAAGTGTGTTTGTCTTCTTTGAATTTTTATTTTATTTTGAAAAGTTTTTGTGCACCTTTTTTCAAATCAGGGGATGAATCCCAGATCGGACTAAGAGGGTTAAAGTCGTGTTTTATTCCCCAGTCTGTCCTGTAACTGTTTTCAGGTCACGACCAAGAGTTGAGCGACGTCCATGCTCATCCAACTCAGCGGCTTGTGGTGACCTCATCCAAGGACATGACCTTTCGCCTGTGGGATTTCCGGGATTCTGCTCTGCTGGTCAACGTCTTCCAGGGTCACACTCAGTGAGTAGGGGGGAGGGGTCACCTTTAGCAGCTGTTCTAAGGGTGTATGTAGGAGCTGAAAAATCAGACTGCTTTTTTTTTGGTTGTCTGCTACTTTAGATTTTTCAGTCAAGAAAAGGAGGGGCTAAATGTGAGGAGTGAATGATTACTGCCAAATTTATGAAATCTTAAAAAAGCAATATGTCTGACTGTGATAACCATAGCAGTGATAACATTCACCCCCTTTCTTTTGTTTGGGTTTTTTTTTTGGGGGGGGGGGGGGGGGATGTTTTCGTCACTAAAGTGTGTTTGTCTTCTTTGAATTTTTATTTTGAAAAGTTTTTGTGCACCTTTTTTCAAATCAGAGGATGATAAGTAAATGAAATGGCTTAAGTCCTTGGATAGCCTAGTATTCCCCCCCCACCACCCCCCCCAACTGTTCCTCAGCTAAAAAAAATATATAATTTTTTTGGCCAGAATTTCTTCTCTCTTCTGGGCATTCCTATAATGAAGATAGTTTGTCTCCAGAACAGGGTCATTTTTTTTTTTACAAGATGCATGCTGGGTGTGTTTGTGTTTCTGTAACCCACAGAGCACTGACATGATTTATGATGTCTTTCATGTGCAGGTTTGATCTCCTGCTGACGTATGTACATAAAAGAATTAAAGCACTGGCAAGTTTGACCAGGGAGATTGAAAAATCCCCACCCTACCCTCAACTCCCTCTGTGCCACTGCTGATACTCAAACCCACATTTTCCTGGACCCACAGGGTTCATAGCATCCATGGGCCAGAATTTGAAAGGAAAGCACTACCCTACACTACAAAACTCGAGTTGCTGCAAGAACAAAGTGTTAAGGATTGTTAACACAGTGCACAAATCCAACATCACTCAGTCAAGTAAATTTAGCATACATGTCCCTTCCTTTTACCTAGTCAAAGTGTGGTCAGTTCCTGCTATACTTAGCACCAGCTGGCCCCCATCTAGGCTGGGATGGGGTGGAATAATTAGCAGCTGAGAGGAGCTGAAAGTGCACAAATCCAACACCACTCAATCAAGAGTGCTAAGTGTCCCTTCCTTTTACCTAGCCCATTATGTGGTTAGTTCCTGATATAATTAGTAGGCTACCAGCTGGCCCCATCTGGGCTGGGATGGGATGGATTAGTCAGCGGCTGAGAGGAGCTGACAGTGAGGGAAACTTATAGTTGAAAGTGGGGGAAAGTTTTATAGTTGGAAGTGGGGGAAACTTACAGCTGACAGTGGGGGAAACTTACAGCTGACAGTGGGAGAAACTTACAGCTGAAAATGGGGGAAACTTACAGCTGACAGTGGGGGAAACTTACAGCTGAAAATGGGGGAAACTTACAGCTGACAGTGGGGGAAACTTACAGCTGACAGTGGGGGAAACTGACAGCTGACAGTGGGGGAAACTTACAGCTGAAAATGGGGGAAACTTACAGCTGAAATGGGGAAACTTACAGCTGACAGTGGGGGAAACTTACAGCTGACAGTGGGGGAACTTACAGCTGACAGTGGGGGAAACTTACAGCTGACAGTGGGGGAAACTTACAGCTGACAGTGGGGGAAACTTACAGCTGACAGTGGGGGAAACTTACAGCTGAAAATGGGGGAAACTTACAGCTGACAGTGGGAGAAACTTACAGCTGACAGTGGGGGAAACTTACAGCTGACAGTGGGAGAAACTTACAGCTGACAGTGGGGGAAACTTACAGCTGACAGTGGGAGAAACTTACAGCTGAAAATGGGGGAAACTTACAGCTGAAAATGGGGGAAACTTACAGCTGACAGTGGGAGAAACTTACAGCTGAAAATGGGGGAAACTTACAGCTGACAGTGGGAGAAACTTACAGCTGAAATGGGGAAACTTACAGCTGACAGTGGGGGAAACTTACAGCTGACAGTGGGGGAAATGACAGCTGACAGTGGGGGAAACTTACAGCTGACATGGGGGAAACTGACAGCTGAAATGGGGGAAACTTACAGCTGACAGTGGGGGAAACTTACAGCTGAAAATGGGGGAAACTTACAGCTGACAGTGGGGGAAACTTACAGCTGAAAGTGGGGAAACTTACAGCTGAAATGGGGGAAACTTACAGCTGACAGTGGGGGAAACTTACAGCTGAAAATGGGGGAAACTTACAGCTGACAGTGGGGAGAAACTTACAGCTGAAAATGGGGGAAACTTACAGCTGACAGTGGGGAAACTTACAGCTGAAAATGGGGAAACTTACAGCTGACAGTGGGAGAAACTTACAGCTGAAAATGAACTACAGCGACAGTGGAAAACTTACAGCTGAAAATGGGGGAAACTGACAGCTGAAAATGGGGGAAACTGACAGCTGAAAATGGGGGAAACTTACAGCTGAAAATGGGGGAAACTTACAGCTGAAATGGGGGAAACTACAGCTGACAGTGGGGGAAACTGACAGCTGAAAATGGGGGAAACTGACAGCTGAAAATGGGGGAAACTGACAGCTGAAAATGGGGGAAACTGACAGCTGAAAATGGGGGAAACTGACAGCTGAAAATGGGGGAAACTTACAGCTGAAAATGGGGGAAACTGACAGCTGAAAATGGGGGAAACTGACAGCTGAAAATGGGGGAAACTGACAGCTGAAAATGGGGGAAACTGACAGCTGAAAATGGGGGAAACTGACAGCTGAAAATGGGGGAAACTGACAGCTGAAAATGGGGGAAACTGACAGCTGAAAATGGGGGAAACTGACAGCTGAAAATGGGGGAAACTTACAGCTGACAGTGGGGGAAACTTACAGCTGAAAATGGGGGAAACTTACAGCTGAAAATGGGGGAAACTTGCAGCTGAAAGTAGGGAAACTGACAGCTGTGTGTTTCCCCTGACAGAAATGACTGTGAAGATGGTGTGTTTCTGCACAGGCCGGTGACATCGGCGGTGTTTGCCAGCGGGGACAAGGTGGTGTCTGGCAGTGACGACCGCACAGTGCGGGTGTGGGACATGCGCAACATGAGATCACCCATCGCCACCATCCGCACTGACTCTGCTGTGAACAGGTAAGGAAGGAATTTCTTTCTTTCTTTCTTCTTTTATTCTTTTATATCGAGGATAATGGAATAAGCAATCATATGCTTTTTTACATCCAGTTCCCATATGTATACAGTACACAGAGATGTATTAACACAAAACAAGGTTTGACAGGTACAGAGTTTGAAGGGAAATAGGAGAGAGTGATGTGCGAGAGAGAGAGAGAGAGAGATTGTAGTGTGTATGAATATTCATGCTTGTATGTGTTGTAATGTGTGTGTATGATCGATTTTTATGCAATTGCACCACACACACACACACACACACACACACACACACACACACACACACACACACTTCATTTTAACTCACTTTTATTAATTTTTTTTTTTTATCATTCTTTATTTCAAGGACAATGGAATAAGCACTCTTGTGCTTTTTTTTACATCAAATCCCCATGTCTTTACAGTTGTGTAAACTTTGTCATCTGTTCCCACCAGCACACAATGGCCTAACTCTTCCAAAAAGCGGAACAGGTTTTAAATTGTACACAAGATGTTCTCCATGCATTCGCACACAGGACCTCGGTTTATAGTCCCATCACAAGGAGGGGGGGGGGGGGGGGGGGGGGGGGGGGTTGAAGTGGGCACTCACTCATCCAGTCATATTTTTTTTGCTGAATATCAAACTCACTGATTGGTTGTGCAGAATCGCTGTGTCCCCAAGCCAAAACATGATTGCTATTCCTCATGACAACCGCCATGTTCGTCTCTACGACATCAATGGCGTCAGAATCGGTCGTCTGCCTCGTAACAACCGCCAGGTTAGTCCCGGGGGGGGGGGGGGGGGGGGGGCAGGAGGGTTATAAGTATGTGATTACAAAAAATAAAAGTAAAAAAATTTTGAAATAAAATTTTTTTAATTATGTGAAAAAATTATGTGATTACAGTTTCCTGTTGGAGTGTTTTGAGTACCTATGAATATCTGTGAACATAAAAAATGTGGCAAGTTTGATTTTAAACTCCATGAGAATTGACAGAAAACTGAAGATTTTCCAAAATGTTGGTATATGTTCCCTATTTTCGTATGTCATTTCCTTTTTTTTTTTGGTATGTCTCATAATACTTGTCAGATACCAAAAGAATAGTGTCTACTACATTCATATTCATTCATATTCATATTCAATTCATCTTCATTAAGGGACGTTTTGTTCAACAGAAATGTTAGCTTTGTTGAGTATTTGACAGATTGTTGTAACACTGCTGATGGAATGATGTACTGTAAATAAGCATGCATGCTGATTATACTCATGCAGGCACACACACATGCATGGATATGCATGTATACACAAACACACACACACACTCTCTCTCTCCCTCTCTCTCTCTGTCTGTCTGTCTGTCTCTCTCTCACTCTCTCTCTCTCCTCTCTCTCTCTCTCTCTCTCTCTCTCTCTCTCTCTCTCTCTCCTCTCTCTCTCTCTCTCAAACACATACATTCTCTCTCCTTCTCTCTTTCTCCCTCTCTCTCTCCCCACTCACTCTCTTCCTCTCTCCCCCTCTCTCTCTCTCTCTCTCTCTCTTCTCTGTCTGTCTCTATCCCTCCCTCCCTCCTTCCCCCTCTCCTCCCCCTCTCTCTCCCCCCTCTCTCTCCCCCTCTCTCTCTCCCCCTCTCTCTCTCTCCCCTTCACTCTCTCTCCCACCAACCAGAAAACTTAAAACATCAGTGACACTACTACAATTTTTTTTTTGTCCCACGCTCACAGGGAGGCCACACTCGCATGGTGTGTGCGGTGAGCTGGGCGGAGGAGAGCACAGCCTGCAACCTGTTCTCCTGTGGCTTCGATCGTCAGGTGCTGGGCTGGAGGGTCAGTCTCATGAACAAGGAGTGATCAAAAAGAAAAAAAGAAAAAAAGAGTGATCACGCCTCAGCATCGCTCAGCTAAAGAACGGAAGGTTCCAGAAAGTTGGCCTCGTCATTCACAACGTGAGAAATGGAAATGTAGACTTTGTATAGTCTGTGGAAAACAAGGTGCTTAGTTAGGTATCGTGAGGAATAACGCCAAGACTAGGAACGGATGTGGACGTGTTATGTTCTATTGTATAGTTGGGAAACAAGATGCTTAGTTTAGGTATCGTGAGAGAATAACGCCAAGACTAGGAACGGATGTGGACGTGTTATGTTCTATTGTATAGTCTGTGGAAAACAAGATGCTTAGTTTAGGTATCGTGAGAGAATAACCAAGACTAGGAACGGATGTGGACGTGTTATGTTCTATTGTATAGTCTGTGGAAAACGAGAGATGGACGTTAGTTTAGGTGATCGTGACGAAAGTAACACAAGACTAGGAGCGGATGTGGGCTTGTTATGTTCTGTGCAAACTGAGGCATGGATTGAAAGAGAGAGGAGAGTCTTGGGCACAAAACAGTATTGAGTTGAACGGTATTGATGTATTATGAATTTCTGTGTACATTCTAGTCACTCATGGGCGCCATGGGTGGGTGGGCCATTACGTGTGTGGGGGAAAGTTTTACAGGATCACTTGCGCTTAGGCAGGTGAGCAAGCTGAAAAGTTTTGATTTTTATAACTGCTGCGTGTCTTCATGTAGCAATCCTCACTTACTCATATGTGTGTGGGCACTTATCAGCATGCATTCACACATGCCCTGCAAAATCACTGTAAAACAGATGTAGGTTCTCATAGTTGCATGCACACATGCAGCACTCCCTTAACTGTAGAAGATTACAGGAGCAAGCAGAGTAGTCGTGTCATGTCTTTGGTTTTTAGTATCAGTGTGCAAAATATATAAAAAAAATAAAAAGTGGAACCAGTTTCATCTTCCATACTAGGGACCATATATTGCAAATTAGATTGTTGTGAATGCTTTTTTTTTTTTCTTTCAGCTGACCCTCTGAAATCTGCTTTGCTGAAAGGAAGAATGTACTGTAAGCTGCAAAACAGTAGATTGGAAATGTACTGAAATGAGCAGATTGTTGTGGGGTATGTATAGAAATACTGAGGAGACTGTTGTGCAATGTGCTATTTCTTTTTATTCCCATCGTTGAATCAGTTAACAAGTTAAAGGTTGAATAATGAAAGTATTCTGTAATTATCAGGTGAAAATGAAAAAAAGTTGATCTGTTATTTGAACAACAGTATTGGTTTTAGTTTTTGTGAGTAGACTTTGTTGTCTTCAGTTATTTTTCATTTTGGCTTCTTGTCTTTGTTGTATACTTTTTATACCTTTCTACTTACTAACAGCTGCACAAAAAAGGGAAAGGGAAGTGTTTGTATCATTTATTTGTTTTAAGTCCTGGTTTTTTTGTTCTTATTTTTCTTTTAGGGGGGGGGGGGGGAGGCAGAGATTTGACACATACAGTTTCGTTTGCTTTGTTTTTCAAGAAAGAAATTGAAACTATTGAATTTTGATATACACATATCTATTTTGATAGATTGAGGACTTATTTTGTCCAAAATTCTCACAAGTGATTCTCACACTAGTGTTAGCCCACTTATTTTTGCTTGGAACAGAATTGGTATGTTTAGAAATAAAGAAAGAATTCATTGTACCTTGTTTCAACCAATGTCCAAGGTAGCACTCTCCTACTTGTGTTTAGTGCTGCATAATTATATCCTATTCCATTTTTAAAGACAATGTGCTTCAAAATTGAGAGCGCACTGGGCAACTTTTATGAAAAGTTGAAATCACTGTAAGGACAAGTGGTATGCTTCTGCAGATTTTTTTTCTTCTAATGATGTCAGAGGAATTAATTGCCTTGAGATAGTCTGAACAGACTTTCTATTAGTATTTTTGCTTTCTGTTGTTGGTTTAGGGGTTTTTTTTTTGAAGGGGTTAATTCTGTTGTTGGTATTTTATTTTATTTTTGAATTGTTGTTTTTTGTAGGTACTTAACTATGAAAGAGAGCTAATATATATATTTACTTTTTCATATTGTTAAGATTTGAGGGCACAAAAATGGTTAATTCATTGAAATCCCATTCCAAGTGTCTTTGTGTTTTTATGGTTGGAGTTAAACAGTCTAATCAGTCAAAGAACAGACAGCTTTAGCTAAAATCTCTAATTTGGTGCAGATTTTTGCTGATGCTGTAATCCCCTTGCTATGAACTTTCATGTATGATATCTGAAATCTCACATCACAGGTTAAAGATTCTGTGAGCTTGATATTTGACATGGTATGATAATTTGAGTGTATCACTTACCGACTCTGTACACAGCGATTGTTTGGTTGATCTCTGAGACACAACTGAAACGGGAATGTATTGTGTATTTCATGCCATTACTAGAAAATAGGGATTATGGTCCCCCGAAAATGAACTGCAAATTATGCTTCACACACTGTCACAGAGGTATAAAAAAAAAAATGGAGGGTAACTGCAGCCCATAAGTTTGCAGTACTCAAAAATCCAGATATGAAAAAGTGCTTTCTAGATCGTAATCTTTTATACGTTTTTCTTCCCTTCAAGGATTTTTTCCCCTTTTTTTTTCAAATGGGGGGGTGGGGGAGTTGCCTTTCAATTTACATGGCAAAACTGGATGAAACACTGATTTGTAAGGAAATGTATCGCATCGATTGCCTTTGATTTGCCTGGCAAATTTATTTTAACTTGGTATGAATGTTTGTGTACATTTATTCTGATTTTATACTTGGTATGAACATTCATACAAGTTCATTTATCAGAAACTGTCGATAAACTAAGATATGATTGTAACTCATGGCTTAGTTGTATTTCTTGTTGTGACCCTGAAATGTCTTTGTAGTTTATTAAATTATTTGTATCAGTGTGTGTCAAACTGGACAGGGAAAAAGAAAAAGGAAATCTCGTATTGATACAGCTGGACAGTATTGTGTTTGTGTGATTAATTTATTTGTTGTTATTATTCAGGATTCACAGTATTGGGTTCAGTTATGATGGCACGTAGCCCAGCTGATTCCAGAAGTAATATTTCGTGGTGTGTGTTTACTAAAATGATTTCCTTTTTCTGTGTATAGAATACCTTGCCAGCTTATTCTTTTTGGTGTGTATATAAGATATATAGCCACGTTATACGACATGAATCATCAGTTGTATAAATTGGTGATTTATCAATGTGCAAATGATTCTTTAGTGGAATGCTATACATGTACATATTCTTGTGGGGTGTTTTTTTTCATGTGTTTTATTTATCTTGTATCTTATCAAAATGCATCCATTTATACAAGGTATCCAGGAGAAAAATACTCAGATGAAGTTTGTTTTTGAGGACCATGATGTATTCTTTATTTTTTACAAAGACTTTTACAAGGTGTATGATTCTTTTTTCTTGTTATTTTGTCAAATACAATAACCTTTTGTTTTGATATTTGCCAAAGTTTTAAATACATTTTTTGTGGGATATGATGTACATAATTATTTGAATAAGCAGTATTTGCTCATGCCATTTTGCAGTGGAGTTAACTGAACGCGAGTTTCAGAAGACACACAAAATCAACTAGTTAGGTAAAAGTATTGTGCAGTTTTTAACTGATCCTTTACTGTACATGTACAGCTAGGGACTGAAAGAGCAAAACAAGCAACAACAAAAAGCCACTTAAGGTGGCGTGTGTGCAAGTTTGGTGTGTTTCTTTGATTTTTCAATGTGAGCTACATGGTTTTGTGATTAAAAGTTATTTGTTTATGTCCTTCACTAGGGAGGTTAATCCTTCATTGACAAGATTAGAACAAAGGGTAGTACTTTTTTACCAATGGGCTCATCAGATTTGCAGATATCGTCTCCAAATTCATGCAAGTAATTCCCATTAGGAATGTGTAGCTCAGCTTGAGAGAAAAAATTTGCTTAAAAAAATGAACATGCATACCAAATGAAGCATTGGACAGCTTTATAATTGTAACACACTCTCAACAGACGCACATGATACATATGTACTTAAAAGTATCAGTTAAGCTATTGATCCATTAAGTTGTATCTTTGTTGAAAATTTAGCAAACATAGCACAAATATGATTTGTGAAGTGTTTTACATAAAGGGGCAAAAGCATCAGTTTGTTTAAGATGTGCCTATGTGATTTTTAGCTAAGGTTATCTGGCAATGCTAAAATAGCCCTTGCCCCACCAGTTAGCAAACCTCATTATTCTACTTCAGAACAATGCAGTTGGACAGAAGAGAATCAGAAATATTGGGAAAATGTGAAATAGAACATTACAAATCTGTGACTGTGCTGTTACAGAATCAAAACAAAGAACTTTGAAAATTAAAAAAGTGCAACTCTTCGTGAAATTAGTTGCGACTTTTACACACAATTTTTCCCTGTTATGCATTTATTTGTGGAGGGGTGTTTTTTTGTGAATGTGTGTCACTTCAAAGGAAGTGCGATGGTGGGTGATTGTGGCAATAGAGGCATGCAGAAAGGCAATAATCATATTTATAATCTTGCCAAAGTTGGTTTTTGTGGAGGGAGTTGCCAAAAGAAAAAAAAAAGTGTACGTTTTACCCTGGCCATTCAGACAGGTTGCCATACTATACTGAACTGACGACATACTCTCTGTTGCTATGTAAGTGAATCACTCAAAAAAAATAAAAATAAATAAATAAATGAATAACCCCAAAAAAAAGAATTACTCTTGTGGGAGTGCCATGAGCTCTTTCAGTATACTATAAATAGCACCCCCGTCTTCTGGGAATTCTGTACTAAAAACTTTGCCCTTTTCTATCACTCTGTTTCAGTCTTTTTTGGTCTTGCTCATTTTCTGCTTTCTCAGTCCATTCTCCTGCTTTTTTTCAAGTAAATCTTACACATTTATTTTTTCTTACATGATATGCCATTTTGCCTGTATATGTATTGTTTATTCTGGACAACCAGGTGGTGATATTGTTCATACTGGGATGGGCTCAGGATGTCCATTCTCCATTGGTATTTCCCTAGGATTATGGCATTTTTCTGTTTCGGGGTTTGGGGTACCCTTTTTTATACTTTTTTTTTGTAACCAGGGGATGAAAATTACAATGGAATGGCTGGCGTTCTTAGCATGGCCTGGTTTTATTGGCCCCAAGGAACAGAATAAACAAGGTATTTCGTCATTTAATGGGCTTTTTTTCTCCATGTTTTCACTGAAGGGATTCGATGGAGTTTTCTGTTGTTTTTTTAAATGGTATTGATTTGAACTTAAGTGAATCTTTGAGTTACTGTAATAAAAAATAATGATATTAGGCAACGGCCCTGATATAGCCTTCGTGGACAGCAGGCCTATAAACAAGAAGTAATGAAATGTGAGCTGGTCCAGAGTGGTTGGATGCTTATCATTTGGTACATAATGCTGATTTTGGAGTCAGAGATATTTTACCCCCCAAAAAGCAGCTCTTTTACCTCAGCATGAGCTTCACATTTTAAAAAAAATTTTTGGCTGAATTATTTCCAATCCTCCTAACTACTCAGATACATTTTCTTAACATTCAGATATGTGAATTTACTTTTCAGTGTATTGACAGTTTGCGTGCCAAAGTCACACGAGTTTTTTTTTTTTTGTCCTGGGTATTGCACCAAAGAATTGCAGTACATTATTAGCTCCAGAATTTTAGAGCAATGTTTACACATGGTGTTTTCTGCTTGCTATATTTTCACTTCAGATTATGCTGGCTTTTTCTAGTCATGAATACAGTGTTTTGTGTAATCATACAAACAATATAAGATGTGATAGGTGAAGTGTTTGGGCATGTTCAGACTAAGCACAGACAATGCTGACATCCACCAGAGAAGACATGCATGGTCATCCACATTTGCTGTAGACCATTTGCCGAGTGTAATGTGAACATGTGCTCATGTTTCTGGATATTCAATTCTGTGATTTTAATCGTACATTACACCTTTTGCCAACTTCATTTCAGTATGCTTTTTGTGTCATTTATCGATACCTTCACATTTGCAAGTTTGGTTTGAACATGCTCAATTGATAATGACCAGGCTGGCATGAAGTTGTTCCATGCCAAAAGCAAACCTGTCAATAACTGATGCTGCCAGGGTTCTTTCAGACAGAAGAATTCATTCATATCTCTCAGCATTAAGTAGGACAGGAGTAGCTTTCGTCTTCCGCTTTTTCTCTTCCTTCAACTTCTTTCCGAGTGTGACATCTTCCACATGTAACTAGTAAACTTGATGGGATTTTTTGCTGTTGTTATCCTTTTTGTAAAAATCTTTTCTTAATTATTCCATGCGCTTGCAACTGGAAATATTTCTTTGTACATTACGTAAGTCTTAATTTGTTGGAGTAGTTTGGATGAGAACGTGATTCTGTAAATATGGCAGATAGTGTCTGTCTGCATTGTTATGTATGTACCATTCCACCCTGTAGTTTTGAAATGATGCCCCAAAATTCCAAGTTGTTATTGTGTTCATGTTGTCATTCAGTCTGAAATAAATTTTTTGTTACCATGACTTGATTTTGTTACTTTGGTTTTTTTTTAACTGCTGGATGTATGTGTCCAAAAAATTATCTGGTTATCAAGCTTTGTAGAATTTTGCTGTTGACAAGATCAGAGAAAATCAGTACTTTTGAAAAAGTCCAATATTTTCAATGAACAAAATTGACAACACTGATATGGTCTTAGCAGTCTATTAGCATCTCAGCACTGTGCAACTCAGTTCAATTTTCCTGTCAAACTGGGAAGAAAGGGCAAGGCTGGGAATTAAACCCAGAACCTCCCGGTTAGGCAGGTGAACATCTAAACTCTGAAGATGCAGGCTCCTAAAGATGCCAAGATCTCTCACTCTCTGACACCTCGCTCCTCAAAGACAACAAAGGTTATGGGACACCTTTACCTTTTAAGTTACCATCTTTTTGGAGCAAGAGTTTGTAAGTGAATCTTCCTTTGTAATCTATGAACCAACTCATTTCTTGGAGATAAGAGCCTTAAAACCCTAACAAGTAATAGCAGAAGTAATATTTCTACCCAAGGTCAATCTGCTCAAGGAATTTCTGTTACATATTCTCATGAGAAGCATACCACTTGCATTGTTGCAACCTTTTTTTTTTTTTATATATTTTATTTTACCATGCACTCTGTGCTTGAATTTCATCACAGCTGCTCACAATACACAACTTCCATCAGCCCCAATGCAACACACACACACACGCAAGAATGACAGACACAACTTTTATTCTAAAATGAACATTCACAGAATGAAGATATGGCAAAATTAAAGACATTATTATGACACACACATGGTATGGACCCTTAGACAAAGAAGATGTTATTTCTACAAAATGGTGCCAATATACTTTCCAAAGATGGATACAAACAGGTACTAAAAGCTGCGATAAGCTGCCAACTCAAGGAGCCAACAATGATCATTTACTTTGGAAAGAAAGTTTGCACAAAACCTACCGATTTTTTTTTTTCATCACTAGCTGCACCATTCCAATTGGTCAACTTTTACCATCATCTCCCATCAAATAAAACTTCCTCTGAAACTAGGAACCTTTTATTTTCTTTTTTTCACACAAATGAACGCAATGAAAGGAAGGGTGGAAAATATTCAAAAGATAAAAATGATCACCGCAGTTTATAAACTTAATACCATTCTCTCACCTCAAACCGCCTCCTAAATACGTCATTTATTTACAAGAGATGAACTGGGCTGATGTATTCAGGATGATCCTAGTTCACACAAAAGAAATATGTTAAAAGATAGAGAATTTTTTCATCTCAGAACTTGTTTCTTGGAAAGAAAAAAATCATTCCTTCAATATCCCTGCAGCCTATATAATTTCATCAACTAAAGTTTATCAAGCCCCTATGCAATATCTGTGTAATGCTGGCAGTTCTAACAAAATTGCAATTCATTTTTTTTTTCCTTGGCTGTATCTGTAAGAAGGCATATGCAGATAAAAGTTGGACTTGAGAACATGTTATTTTACATTATATATCCATTTGCTTGCTCCATGTGAACTGCCTTGAGCGATGTATGAACATAGCTGATTTCTTATCTTTCATCAGTCTACAAGCTCTTCCCTCAAGCCCCGGTATTTTCCTGCTGATAATTCTGAATGGGGCAGGAATCAGTCAATATTCGACTATAACATGCTAATTCTGTACTGTTATAAACACCAGATATATTCCCTTGAATCACGAAAACAAGACCAAAATAATGTTAAGTAGTCAATGAGTTTATACATTATACAGACTTTACATATGGACAAAAAATAAAAAATAAAAAAGGGGGGGGGGGGGGGTTAATGTTGCACCAGCCGACCACAAGGCCTGTCAAGATTGGCAACGAGATAACGAGAATTTAAAATAAACCTGAAAGCAAAAAAAGGCCATCAAACTTTAAAGGTATAAGATATACACACATTGTCAAAGTAGAAATAATTGCAAAACGAACATGGATGGTGAGAAATGTTGGTTAAGACTCGGTGAGAAATGGTGACAAGACCATGATGGGATTTTTATGAAATTGATAAAAACTGGTTCTATAACAGAACTTTAAAAACTGATAACAGACAAGAATAATGCTCCTGACTAAATAAGAAAACAAAAAAAAGAAAAATGATAGAACTGCTCAACTCTTGCCAGTTCCAGCAAAAGGAAACAAAAGTCTGCTGCGTTACATTACATTCACAAGTTACCACCTCAACAATCTTTCCCACTAGTTTAAATAAATCTGAAGGATAGACAAGGGGGGGTCTAAAAGTGGCCAAAATCATTGGGGGGGAGGGGGATAAAAAAAAAAATTGCTAAATTCATGGAGATTTCCTTTTATAAATTTTAAGGAACTAGGTTGAAGAATATGTCTGTAAAAATGGGTTTCTTGTGCTTGTTATAGATTTTTAAAAATTTTCCAAGTTTGAACATTTTGTTTTGGTGGCCTTATTGGACTGTTTTCGTGGCAAGAGCATAAAACTGAATCATTTATGAATTTTTAAGCTTTTCAAATTATGCCCTTTCAATACATGGTACCACTTCTAGTTCTAACATGAGCTTGCAAACAAAATATAATCATAATTAACTGGAAAAATTACCAATATTGTCTTACTTTTCACAGTTTATGTGGTTTTCGGTACTTTTGAAAAAATATCTACAGCCTTCTTTTTCATGGTTTACGAAGTACCAGTACTCTTTCTTCTTTTTTCTTCTTTTTTTTTTTTTTTTTTATACCTTTTCTTTTCTTCCCAAGACCTCCCACGAGGGCAAGAACTGACACAAACAAAAACAAGCAACACCACCATTCTGCCTTTGATGATTCAGCCCACTGCTCTTGCAGCTAGGCTTGCCAAAGGCAGAAGTGGCTCATAAAAGCATAATGTGACCTGTCCCTATGCAAATAGTTTCTCACTGTACTTACAAACTCTTCTGAAAATAACCACTCGTGATAATTATAAAGCTTTCCAAAAAAAAAAAAAGACACCAGATATAAGAAGAGACCACGAGGAGGGCGGAGCCTCATTGATGTATAATTGGAGGAAAAACCAAGAGCATATATCACTGTGACTACAATAGCATGTATCACTGTGTACTACTACTTAGCATGTATCATTTGTCACTACATGATCACTGGACCAACACTTTCCACTTCTGAATACACTGCCAAACTGCACTGACAAGGAGCAATGGTACAGTTTGTTCATTACCATTTTGACTGTGACAGAGCTTAGGGATAGGTTCGGCACAGGAGCAGCCACTATCACAGCGCTACAAACGACACTGATGGTTGCTTTCTCTCAGAAAAGGGTCTGTCAGCTCTCCACTCCCTTTGGCATCTTTGGGGATGACTGCTACCAGAACCTGAATGAGCATAATCATCCCCACCTTGCGTATCGTGAGATCAGCTGTGCCATAGTAGATCCAACAGTGTGCCAAAGTAGATCCAACAGTGTGCCAAAGTAGATCCAACAGTGTGCCAAAGTAGATCTGACAGTGAACCAAGCTGTAACTTCATTGACTGGAAAGTTCAAGAACTAGTGAATGTCTCACAGAGCCTAGTAACTAAAAAGATTTGGCTCTGAAAGGGTAAGAGAGAAAAACAGAATGTCACTAATACCAGTGATTTACCGACATCACACCACGTCATTGCAAAATGTTCGCCTTCACCGATGACCGACACACACATACTTCCTGCCATAGTCATTACAGGTGTGACTATTCATTTCAACATAAAAATCATAGGCCAGCAATCCAAAGACAAGACATAAGGTGTGCTTATGTACACAGATATTGGGGAAACAACAAGTCAAAACTAGAAACTGAAAAACATGATTTGATAAAAATAGCTAAACACCATCCAGTTTCTTATATTTTTTCCTCTTGATTTCAGTACAAAGAACAGGTCCACATTTTTCTTTCCACTTTTGTACCAACTGCTACAACAGAAAATACCATGCACAGTAATGCAGATGGGGTTCTTTACAGGTACCCAGACATGTTCTTATTTCAAAACAAAAAAAATCGCATACAAACATGGTTTCTGCTCAAGCCAAACAAGTAGAGATGATTCACAGTGACATATATAGTGGGGATGACAGAGTGAAATGATGAGACAAATGGAGTCAACACACTATTTGCAAACAACAGCCCAGATCAGTTCAGCTGCTTCAACAGCGATGGGTAACTTGAACATTCACCAAAAAAAACATATCATCATCTGTATCAACATAACCATTTGCAGCCAGTTTCCCCTAGTCTCTGAGCTGTGCTTTTATCTGTAAAAATCAACACGATCAAAGGTCCAAAATATACTTTCCTTTCTAAAAAATGCAATACTACTGAACACATTTCATGCCTGATCAATTTTTTCCACCAACTTTATACAGAAAGGAGGATTCTTTAGTGACCTGAGCAAATTTACACGGCCTATGTTTTTACAAAATGATGAGTCTGAGCCGAAACGAGCTATCAATGCTGAAGTCAACTTGGTGTGGTATCTGAACAATTCAGTCAGATTGCAAGCACCTACCACACTAGCTGAAAAAGGAGGAGGGGAGTGTTAGTTTTTGTTAACGATAGGATTTAATATCAGCGTAGTCAACATGATTTTCAATCTCCAAATTCAATCTGATATGATGGTGTGCTTTATACCTCCCCCCCCCCCCCAAATTCTTCCTACCCGTAACTCGCCATTCTTATTCATCGTCCTTTATGTTCATTGAAATTAACAGCTTTTCAGTGTGAAGATATATGCCAATTGATCAGTTTTTAACTTAATATCTGGTAAGCATATCATGACCTTCCAACTTAAAGAACCATCAAGACATCAAACACAAATACAGTTAAGACAGAGGTGCTTCTGAGGAAAAAAAATACTGAATGAACATTTGAAGTTGATCAATGAAAAATATTTCTATTTCTATGGGGAAGGTATATAATCACTTTAAAGATGAGAAGATGTAAATGAAGAAACAAGTCGAGAGATAAAGATTCATGGTTACAAATGGCAGACACACATAACGATGATCTGTGAATCCTTACAAAGTTGTGCTCCACTGCAACACAAGATAACCACTGTGTGTGTACCAGTCTCTTCTCACTCGGTAGCAGCCTCTGCTCTGCTGACATCAGCTATGCACAGTTCACAGATCTGTCGCACTTCTTGGCTGTGAAGACGTCTGCCACAAGCTGCCATTTGATTTCGGAACAGTCTCCTTTCCTGGGTGAGGGTAGAGAAGATCATGATTTCACGCATTTGTGTTTAGGGGGGGGAAAAAATCTGAACTTTTGTTTCTGCTGTTGGGACACTAATTACTTATATTTTCTTTTACAACTGAAAGTGTTGGTGTTGAATCCGGCTGGCAGCACTTTTCCTTTTCAGATGTGAACAAATGACTAAGATTGTACACTGAGAGAATAGGTTCATGCTGTAGTTGGTGCCTACGTGGGAGAGAGGAAAGAAGACTTACCATCACATGCATGTTCTATCAAGAAATCCCCGATTCTCACATACCATTTTTACACAACATAATTCGGACAAATTACTACACTGACACTAGTGACAGGTTCAGGTTTGACCAAACTCGCTCAATATCATAGCATGATTAAGGTAATCGCTTAATTAACTGTCAAAACAGAGCCTGCAGGATACTTTTTTTGTGTGCGTGTTTGTGCAAATGTGTTATAATGAGCATCTTCTGTCACCAAGAGTCCCACTTCGATGAGCTCACATGAACTGCTGAACTGGTCAAAAAGCTAGTACACTCAAGTAAAAGCCAGGTCTGCTGTCAGTTCTACACTTTCAACAGTATCGTGCAGCGAGCATGAACAGTTCTCGAACTCCACAAGGTATTGTTTGCTGTTGTAGGCTGGTGTTCAGAGTGAACCTGTTGTAGGCTGGAACCTTCTCCCTTTTGTTTATAGTGTGGTGAGGCATGAGTGCATGTAGATGTGCATCGATGCATTAGACAGCAACAGCATTAGGACTTATCGTCTTTCTCTTCATCAGCATCATTGTGTGTGTGCCAGGTCAGCCTCTCCTCGTAAAAAGCGATGACAATTTGTGGACACTTGATGTTAGCCTGTCGGGCGGGTACTAAATCTGCCTCGTCACTGTCCTTCCTGCACACACACACACATACATACATGCATGCAAGCCTCCTAGAATGTTTTTTATGTTCATAGAAACATACTTCAGATATGCCTAACAAGATATAAACATACTTCAGATATGCCTAACAGTTTACTGGAGGGAAAAAATTTGGATGATTCTATTTCCCATACTTAACCCAAAGGGCAGCATCATTTCAAACTTCAATTTCATTCAGCTTCCCCTTTTTCAGCAGAAACTGTTATTTTTTGTTTTGTTATTTCAGGGGTTAATAGAATATGCATAATGAGAGAAAGAGAACAAGTCCTGCATTCAAGTCTAAGAAGAAAAAAAACATTTACAAGCTTTAAAAAAAAAAAAAATAAATAAAAAACTTCGAATAAATAGCGAACTTGCATTATCTGTCATACTCTAGTATCTCATCATTGCTGCAATAATTTATCCTCTTCAGAGACTGTCAAAACATTTTCTGGACAAATCAAATTCTACTGACATCCCAACCCGAGGTCTGTTGACGATTTCATAGTTTAGACTATCTTTATATATATAACATTCATAAATGATAGTTAAAAATGTAGGTCATCTTCTACATAAATATTTAACATATAAATATTACATAGTGCATAAAATATAAGACCTGTTCAGACCACCTTACAACATTTTCTTTCCTTTCCTCAATTTCAATAACAATAAAACCATAACCCCCCCCCCTATTTCAGTCAGTCGATTGATGTTTTGACTAATTTCTCTTCCTGCAAACACCCTTCAACAAATCTGAAAATGTAAAACCACCAACATAAATTCCAAGAAAGAAGAAAATGGCCAATAAGCAGACAGAAGGGTAATGCCAAAAGTGTAGATGACGATACACACCATTTCATGAGAAACATCAGCTCTCCACTGCTGTCAGTTGCCCCGATAATTCTCTCTGGCTGTAGGCCTCGATCAAAGCCTCTGGGTTTGTTGTCATCCTCCTGTGGTAACTACTCAACGTTAATTTTCAACATATGCCGAACTCCCAAGTATTCACACATCAAACTTCAAAAAGTAAAAAATGAATGTACTAATGCATGACATTTCAGTAAATTTCTGTGGGTGTACATGCCTGTGTGCACGTGCATATGGACATGCATACATGACAGTGTGTTGAAGTCTGTTGTACAACTGCTGAAAAAGCAACGCTACCAAAACCAAATGCCCATCTCCTTGACAGCATTAAAAAAGAAAAGCAATAATAAACCTGGCATTAAAACACACCCATTTTTGTCAACTTCGCTAAGGATTTTTTCTTTGAATTCTCTGAAAACTTAGACTTCAACAAGTTACAGAAAAAATAAAATAAAATAAAATAAAATAAAATAATTTTTAATATTTTTAAAAATTTAAAAAAAAAAAAAAAAGTTGCAGAACACTCATTTTACTTAAAAAAAATATATATCATGGATATTCTGAGAACAATATCATCAAAATCCTCCTACAACTGAGATCAATAAATCCCTCTCAAACAGCAACTATTCTTAAATCTCTCACTGACTGCAGTTATTTTAGCTAAGTAAAGCCAACTGACAGGAAAATTGCAAACTTTGACCTGCTGAACCTTTTGATTATACATACTATATTTCAGAAAACAAAAATCATCCTCCACTTCCTTTTGTCTAAAAGAACACAACACACACATGCATATGTACACAAACACAAGAACAATAAACACATGATAAAAAAACTCACTGCTGTTTTGGTGTCTGTAATTTTCTTTTTGCGCTTTGCTGCTGACGCATCCTCAAGTCCATTTTGTGACTTTCTCTTCTTTTCTGCATCACGTTTCTTTTTCTTTTCTTCAAAAGCTGCAATCAAGTCTGGACAATCCAGGTTTTCACTGGGCTCCCACGTATTTTCTGAGCTGAAAGCAAGCAAAACACAATTTCAGATTAATACCATTTCACATGCTACAATCTGCTCTTCAATGCATGCAAATGGAGAAAACTATTAACAAAAAATTAAAAATTAATCACCCCATACCAATGCCTATTTCAAAATATACTACAATCACATCCATATAATCAGCTCTATGCAATCACCAAGGTGGCAAACTCATTTCATGTGAAAAGATGGCTTTCTATGAAGAGAACATGGTGATGGCTTAATTTCATATGAAGCCAAGTAGTCAGCAGGTCAGTGGCACATCAATTTGTCTCAACAATAATTGTTTATTAGTCTTACTGCGTCAATAATAAACAAAAACATTTATATATAAATCATTGAAAAGTAAAGCAGTGCATACAGAAAAAACGATGTTTGGTTTGGTCAGGCTGTGATCACGTTCTACCATGCTCTAGGAACGTCAATACATTTTTTTTTTTTTTTTTTTTAAAGGAACAACCCCTATCATCTTGATCATTATTAAATTGAGCCTCTTGAACTCTTGCTCACTACCAACATCACCAAAAAGCTTTCTACATGCATCATGACATTCAGGCGCAAAGCTGGCCGCTATTTACTTGAGCACAAGAGAGACAATCATGACTGGTCTCCCCCATCCCCACCCCTAAAGAATTAAAATTACCCCCTTCATCAATTAAATTCATGCTGCTCATGCGATCTGAATGACCTTCAACCTTTTCTGATGCCCTAAGATGGCCTTCATAATCAGTGACTTTTCAAAGCAAAAAGGAGCTGTCGATTACATCACCTATCTCATCCCAGATTATTCTGGCATTAGCGCTGAAGCCCGGCAACATTGTACCAAAACTTTCCAGGAACCATACTCTGAAGAGTTATGGTGGGCAAAAAAGGTTGCATTCACAACAATCTTACCATTGGTGATCCTGCAAGCTCTAGCTAAAGAACAGAAAAGACAGAGGGAAAAAAAGACTAAAAGTAAAACGGGTGAAAAGGTTATGCATAAAAATAAATATATCACTTACTCTGGATATCCTTTCCACTTGAGCAGGTACTCTTTCTTGCCTCCCTTTGTCCGCGAATCTACAACTTTCTCAACTGTATATTCCTCCTCTTCTTCACCCTCCTCATTGTCATCCTCTGCCACATCATCAGCTGTGATGACATCCTCATCATCTTTCTTGGATCTCTTGCCCATGACTCAAAGGGGAAAAGGAACAGCAACAATAGTTCCTTGCTATTTCTGGAAAAGAAAAAAAATTGATGAGGACAGATGCAATCACATTTCTATTTAAACACAAAAGAAACCAGCAATAATTGAGAGCTTTTTTGGTATTCTCAACAAACTTCTCTCACTGTTCACTGGTTGCATTGCCACATTGAGCAAGCACTGAACAATTTAAGAAATAGAAAGTGGCTGTACACACCACAGGATGCAAGTTTCCAGAAAAAGCTAATAAAAATAGCCGTTATAAAAACTTTTTTTGAACTTCCTGCAATAGCACCAATCTTACAAATGATATATATAGTATTTGGCTTTCCAAATTGACAATCAGAAATGTAGAAGAGCTTGATTTTCAAATTTAAAATAACTAGGGTAAATTTTGCTTAAAAAAAAAATGTACAGGTCAGTTTTGCTTTTGTTCTTTAATATTCACTACACATCAACTATCAACTCTAACCATCATAAAATTTGCCAACTAGGACCAGGAAGTAACTTTGTTGTTTCAATCACATCATACACATAAACCACAACCATTTTCAACCTATTTTATTCCAACCACCCACCCACCCACACACACTAATGAAATCCTCATTCCAATATTTTATTCCGACTACCATGTTACAACTTAATGTTTTCTCCTGTCTAAGCTTATCAGTTCTCTGTCTTGACACCTTTGAGAATTTTGTTTCAACATGTGATACTACTACTTCAGTACTACTATACTACATTACTAGTCCATACAGATGCAACCTCTGTGCAATAGAAGGTGCCAGCAGAGGGCTCCATCTATCAAGTATCAGTACTTCAGCAACCAGAGTTGGCTCTTTTCCCTCCACACGGACCACAGGCCCTGTACCAGTGTACGAGCATGGGGTAGAATGGTTTTACAGCACCATGAGCATCATGAAAAGGGCTTTAGAGCAGTTTGGGGAGTTAAGCATTAAATATTATCACAGGTAGAATGGAGAGAGCACAACCACAAAAATGGATGCAAAATAAACTACTGTACCCAATGTTAGTAATAATCTAAAACCAATGGCACCCTCTGAAGCAAGACACTTTAAACAGGCTACCTGCTTCATAGTCCTTCAGATGAGACTATAAACCGAGGCCCTGTGTGTGAACGCACGCAGAACATCTTGCCACACGTTAAATCCTGTTCCGCTTTTTGTAAGAGTAGGCCATCGTGTGCTCGTGGGAACAGATGACATTAACAAAACTGCATACACACGGGGACTAGATGTAAAAAAGCACAAGAGTGCTTATCCCATTATCGATATAAAATAAAACAAAAAGGGTCCTTAATTGATTTGAAAGGGATGATTGAAAGAGATACAATTCTTTCACTAATCCTACAGATATTGCAGAGCTGTGGTCTGATGGGTGGTTAAATATTAAAATGAACTGGGTCCTTTGTTGCTCCTACAGGGCCATGGCATCAGTTGGTGGTTTTTCTCTCCAGAAAGCATACTCATTTCTACCTCATTCCCAGGCAAGCCCTTTAGTTGAGTTTGCAGATTTAATTTTTCATTCCTTTTCTTTTCTTTCTTTTCTTTTTCGGTGCAAGTATAGCCCAGGGATGCATGCACCCTTTCGTAACTTATCACTGAGGTTTCTATGGGGACAGGAAAAGTAGATCACTGGCTGTTAGGCCTACAGCCGGAATGAATGGTAAGGAAATGATTGATAGGCCTATCGAGAAAATCATTCGAAAATGGTTCGAGCGAACACCGACAGTACAGAAGCAAAGTAATGGGTATTGCACAGTAGGGTATCCCCTTTCGCTAAACATTGGTTCCAATCCTTTGCTCAAATTTCAGTTTTTAAAAAATGAGGTATGACCTACTCTTAAAAACATACACAAATATTGTATCAAATCTCCATTAAAGCACCTGCTAATTTTTTCAGAAGAAGCTCTACATCAATGATTTTAATCTTATTTTTCAAATATTTTCTTTCCCCCGACACAAGAACTCTTCACTCTCATCAGATGGCATCGTCTGTGCGCGCCATTTTGACTTAAAAGCACCAATGCAATACGTAACACTGCAAAAGAGAACGGAAGATAAAACATTACAACAAATTCGTGGATGCAATAAGCACCTCTACTTCATATTATTAGAAGCAATTGTATATCAACATGATATTTTACTTGATACTTACAGCTCAGGTACAATCAAAGCGCTGATGTCTTTGACTTCAATGCGCATGCGTCTTCTGAGCACTAAACTGGCATATCCGGGTCATGTGATTAAATTCGCGGGAAAGGTCACTGTCATGCCGAATGGTTCACAGTGAATGGAAGCCAGAAAGCATTTTCCTTCTGGAAAAAAAAAGTCTCGGAGAGAGACACAGACAAGAAATCCGTGAAAAGGATATAAAAAGAAGCAGGCATGCAAATAAAGAGACAGCGGAAGCTCCAGATAAGACCGTGAAAATATCAAGTGAGGGATGTAGATTCCTTCCAATTCAGCTGGTTGAGAAAAATACAGGGGAAAAAAAGGAAAGTAAGAAGAAATGAAGAAAAAAGGAGATAGATTGAATAAAAGAAAAGGATAGCGAGAAAGGGATAGTGAAATATAACGATATACAAAACTTTTTTTTAAATTCGAGGAAGACGAACTAAAGGAACTGGTCATTAAAAAAAACAAACAAACAAACAAAACGGACCCAAACTGAAAACAAGAAAGAAAAAAAACGAGGGGTTGGAGGGGGAAGCCGATACATGGGAAACAAAGCAGTAGCAATAAAGTGAGAGAGAGAGAGAGAGAAGAGAAGAGAGAGAGAGAGAGAGAGAGAGAGAGAGAGAGAGAGAGAGAGAGAGAGAGAGAGAGATCAAATCAAATCAAATCAAATCAAATCAAATCAAATCAAATCAACAACAAATCAAATCAAATCAAAATTTTATTTCCAGATGGTACATTTCGCCTCGCCAGGATTGAGTAAGTAATATATTTGCTTTTTTCATCAAGCCATCTATCTAGCAAAACAAAAACCACAACAAAACAAAACAAGAAAAATAAAGCACTTAAACAAAAAAAGCTCTTAACCAAAGAACAAACAAAGAAACAGAATGAAGCAGCAAGCAAACAAGCAAAGTCCAACCGAGAAAACCCCACCCAAAAATATTTAGCTACAGCATTGTTACAACTCATAACAATTAAGTGAACTCAAAAGGAACTAAAGAAAATGCAATGATTATAATAATAACAATAAGAATAATAACAACATTAGTGATAATAGTATGATAAAAATGCACTGTAAGACTCACTCCTTCACGTAGGCTACACACACACACACACACACACACACACACACACACACACACACACACACACACACACACACACACACACACACACAACACACGGGGGACGGATAACCTAGTGGTCAGAACATTGCGCTGGCAATCTGACGACCCGGGTTCGAGTCCGGTCGAGGAGATTTTTCTCCTGGAGTTTACATCAGTGCTGACTACACTCTCCCCAAAAGTCCTTCGGATGAGACTTTAAACCGAGGCCCCGTGTGCCAACGCACGCAGAACATCTTGCACACAGTTAAATCCTGTTCCTCTTTTCGTAAGAGTAGGCCATCGTGTGCCGGTGGGAACAGTTAACATTTACAAAACTGCATACACACGGGGACTGGATGTAAAAAAGCACAAGAGTGCTTATTCCATTATCCTCGATATATAAAAAAAAAGAATAAATCAAAACACACACATACGCAACTCACTCACTCACGCACGCACGCACCCACGCACATGCACATACAAATCAAACATACACACACACTTACACACACACACTTACACACACACACACCACGCACGCATGCACGCACGCACCACGCACGCACGCACGCATGCACGCACACACCACACACACACAACACACCACACACCAC
>CM060338.1:33407361-33472361 GCA_030674155.1 Stramonita haemastoma | reverse complement strand
CCCATCGTTTCCTCTGTCTGCCTCTTCGTCTCCCTCTCTTAGTGTTCCCTGTAAGACTTGTCATGGCCAGTCCAAATGATCGTGTGATGTGCCTGTACCACTTTTGCTTGCAATTTTTCACTGTAGTCTGTAGTTAGGGGCTCTTCATATGGACTGATGGCATTCTTTCCGATTTTATTCTAGTTTTCACTTTTCATGACATGTCATAAGTGATGTGATCTCTTCACAAATGGCCAGTATTAATACAGCTCTTTATGGAGGTGTAAAGTATGCGTCTAAAGCTGTACATACTAATACTGGCTGTTTGTGTTTATTTTAAAAAAATGAACTAAAAAGATACTTAACACAAGCACATAAAATATTTAGGGTTTATTGTTGATATGTAGCCCGTAGGTAGAAGGTCAAAGCTGAAAGCCAGCTGCTGGATTTTCCAACAAAAGTTGACATCAAGCTAACAAAATCTAATCAAATCCTGTGAATGCAGTTTGTAGGCAAATGTGCGCGAGACCACTGCAATTATAGTGAATCGTAGGGAGTGATTTAATCAGATACGTTAATTTGCCATTGATACTGTTGAAATTAGTAAGTAGGCCCGATACTTTTACTTAACTACTTTGGATAAAAAGTTGAACCCCCCCCCCCCCACCTTTACCACCCAAAAAAAACACAAAACGACTGTTAAGAAAATGTAAGTTTTCATACTCTTCTTTCCCATATTCTTCTTTCCCTCCATAATTTAAGAATAAAAACTCGGACCATAAAACCCTCTCAAATCTAAGTATTCTGTTGAATTAGCAAAACATGAAGTTATTTTAAAAAGAAATTATAAACAAGTCCCCAAGAGCAGGAAGGTACTTCCTGACTGTGCTAGCAAAATTGGTAGAGTCAGTCTAATCTATTCCCAACACTATCAATAGAGTCGGGATGCAGCTACCTTAATGGTGGAGAAAAAAGGGGTGCATGCACAAAAATGTCACAATTGGTGAAACTTAGAGCTCAAATCAAGGTACGAAGAGCCCCCCCCCCCCCCCCCCCCCCCCCCCAAATTTCTATGATCTATTTGATCTAAACACAAACAGCACAAACTCACAAATACGTGAAGAAACTTGAAGCACACATTTAATGTAAAAAAAAATAAAGTGAAAGAAGAATAGACTTGCCAGAAAGAACACCTGGCTAAAATAATAGAATTGTAGTTTACTAATAATGATGATCCCTGAGAAATGTAATTTTACAAATAAATGCCAATGAATAGTGAATGATGATCCATGAAAAGTGTAATTTCACAAATAAATGCCAATGACTGAATCAGTGAATGAGCACTTCATTTGAAGTTGAATCATAGCACACAGAAACTGCATACAATACATCAAGAACTACCCACCAGTGCTTACCCCCCCCCCCCCCCCCCCCCAAAATGATAAAATAAAGAACACTCCCCCCCCCCCCCACCCCGCCCCCCTCCCAAATCTGCTGTCAGCAGTAACTTCTGATACCGGTAACTTTACTGGTGCCAAAAACTGCTCATATTGTACTTCATAATTTTTAAATAAAAATTCAGGAAATCTTAAGCAGCAAATTCATTTTTTTATGCTGTTTTTCAAAGTAATTGCCTGACTGTATATTTCTTGCCTTCATAATCACAGACAAAGAAGTTGAAATTACTTCCCTCGCAGGAATATTGCAACAAGACCCTGTTTTTGTTTGGTTTTTTGGTCCATATAACTTTATTAGCTGCAGAAACATAATATAGCCTCACCTAAAATAGCTTATGTTGCTGTCTATTTCCAATAGAGCGTGAGTGATACAGTAAAAGTAATGCATGTTCAGTGCTCAACATATAACCACAGCTGATTGTCCTACATTTCACCTTTCAAGGCATTGTGACAGGTCACTTGTTAATTAAAGCAAGCGTTTAAATCCTACATTTCACCATTGTGACAGGTCACTTGTTAATTGAAGAAAGCATTTAATTAATACATTTCACCATTGTGACAGGTGACATGTTAATTAAAGAAAGCATTTAAATCTTACATTTAACCTTTGTGACAGGTCACTTGTTAATTAAAATAAGATGAATGGAGTCTTGATGAATTCTGAAGGAAATATCCCCTGGGATGGCCCAGCTGAGATTTGAGCTTGCACATTCATGTCACAAGTCCATCACCTAACCACTGAGCTATCTCAGTATCTGCTTACCATGGTTCAAGTTTAGTTTTGTTACAACACCAAATGTTGTTTTATACATTTTGGATTACACTACAGAATAGAGTTTGCCAACATATATTTTGGACACACACTGTTAATTAATGTGTCAGCTGCCAAGAAGATAACTAATACAGTAATACTAATAGTGATATCGTTTATCACCCCTACCAACCACCCATGTCATTTCACTTTTTTCCCCCCACGAAAGTCAAAACTTGTGGTTATTTCTACTAATTTTGCATTCTAAAGAGTAAAGACTTGCAGAACTTGAATATCATGAATGGTTTACCAGCTAGTCCTATTACTCCCTTCCAGATAAAATATTTTTGAATTATTGGGTATTGTGACTAACAAAAACTGTAGTATTGAGCAAGAATTTGATACCTTTAGACTTGTTCTAGCAGATCTATATATACAGTTTTAACAAGGATTCTGCACCAGTTGCAATGTGACATCATACTGGAAGCCAAATGTAAAAAAAAATTGTTATACAGGAGAATATTCAGAGATTCTACTTGAGCTTTTTTGTTGTTTGTTCCCTTATCCTAAACGTAGATAACTGATGAAAAAAGTAAGTTAAACAAGGCATTGATGGAAGAATTTTTCTGATAATTTTGAATGGTTTACAGTTTCAGGTCAGGATGAACTATCAGTATTCACAGGGTCCATACGGAGGAGGCAGACGTCAGTACGAGTCTCCTCCTGACCCAGATCAGAACCGCAAGCTGTTTGTGGGAGGTTTGAGTCAAGATACAGATGACAAATCGCTGAGGAGCCACTTTGAGAAATATGGGGAGATCAGGGACTGCGTCGTGCTGAAAGAGCCTTCAACCAAAAGGTGAGGCCGTTATGTTTTCTGTTGCAGCCAAGAGAACAAATTTATTGACGGTTTAAGATCAAATCTTCCTTTGTTTAAGATTAAAACTTCCCAACTTTGCTGTACACAGTGTGTGTTAACATAACAGATTTTGTACAAGAAATAAATGACGCTACTTACCATGGATTTATGAAACAGATTTGTTTGTATAAACAGGAAAGTTTTGGACATGTGTGGGATCTGCTTTAAAATTTTTGTATTTATTTATTTTATTTATTTATTTATTTTTTATTTTTTTTATCGCCTTGCAGTTTTACATTGGGCAGTTGTAAAATCACAAGTCTTTGAGAAGCCGAGGAGTAATCGCTTTTTGCCTTTGTGTTCATATCAAGGATTGATTTCTAAGTACTGAAAAACTTCTAATGCATGATTAAAGCATTCAGAAAATGGTCAAGTTTGCAGAATGAAACAATTGCTGTTAATTTCTATGTCTGATTATGTGCTAAGGGATTTTTTTTTTTTCATTTTCTTTTTAAGGGTAGTTTGGCAGTTTGGGGGGGGGGGGGTATTCACTGGAAGCAACAGTGGAATCGTACGATAATTAGGTTTGGTGTACAAATTTACAGAGGTTTTTTTTTTTTTTAGTGGGTTTTTGTTCCACAACTAGAGCTCCAATGTTTATCAGTGGTGAGATTTTGCTTATGTGGCTATTTTAGCTGACTTCAGGGATGATGTCTAAACATGACACCAGTGTTTATGCTTTTAAAAATTTTTTAATTTATCATACATTGCTATCTGCACACAAAGGCCTATTCTGCTGAGAGACAGATTGGGTTTTAACGTGTATGCAAGATATGTGTTTGTGCAAGGACCTCAATATATACTCATTTGAAGGACTTTGAAGGGAGCAGAGTTGGTAATTTTAGGTGAAAATCCCCTTCTACAGGGCGCCTTAGTTATTGCTGGAACTGGGGCCACCAGATCATAAGTGCAGTGAGTGCTCTAACCACTAGGTTATCCTGCCCCCCAGATGTTGAATTTGAAACCAGAGACTAGAACCAGAGCAGTTGATAAGACTGGTACTTTGCTGGACCCGATGTGCTTCAATTCATTTTGATTGACATGGCTATAGTAGCTTTGGAGATTTAAAAAAAAAAAAAAAAAGTTTCCCAAATTTGCTGTGCGTTTTATGTTGTGGAAAGTCAGATTGGTTGTGTGTGTGTGTTGTGTAGGTCACGAAGATTTGGCTTTGTCACATTCAAAGAACCAGAGGGTCTGGATGAGGCACAGAAGAATCGGCCTCACACCATTGATGGAAAGAAAGTGGAATCCAAGCGAGCCATGCCCAGAGATGTCAGTATCAGTTGTATTTCTTGCATTTGTTGATTTCATTGTTCAATATCTTTTTTGTTGTTAGAGGGTTTTTTTTGTTTTTTTTAATTTGTACTGTGAGCAAATGGAAAAATCATACAGTACTACAGTACAATAGGGATTTGAAGTATAAGTTCAGTGCTAGAAGCATATTGGTAGACATGTTCTCATATGATCTGATTGTGTATTAACTTTTTTGCTAACTTGCAATAATTTCAAATAGGTATTGCAGCTCAAAGACCCCCCCCAAAACCCAAAACCAACCAGCCCCCACACACACACCACTCAAACTTGCACACACATGTACTCACAACTATGCATGCACGTACCCACACAATGCCAGTTTGTAATATGTATACATGACCTTGTGCATGTGCAGGACCCTCAAAGCCAGCAGGAGGCATACAAAATCTTTGTCGGTGGCATCAAGGACAACACCACTGAAGACATGATCCGCGATACCTTTGGTGGCAACATTGTCAAAATCGAGTTCATCAAAGACAAAGTGACGGGAAAACTTCGCGGGTTTTGCTTCGTCACTTTTGATGACAATGATACTGTGGACAAGCATGTGTGTAAGTTGCTAAGGAATTTAAAGCTGGGGTTGTCATAAGTTGGCTGTAAAAACGGTGGGTGTAAAAGATTAAATTACTGAAGGTTATGTAATTTAAACTGGGGTTTGTCATAAGTTGGCTGTAAAAACGTTGGGTGTAAAAGATTAAGGGGGACCGCGGCATAGGTTTTCACCACCAACAACAAAAAAATGACTTTTGGGATTATGGTTGCATTTGGTCAAGTAATGTGTCAACTTTGCTTTTCAATCACTCATTTTGTTTGTTTTGACCGATTTCAATGCAAATAAAATCATTTTCTGAGGTAGGGGTGGGTGAATTTAGAGCAATTGTGGCCCAAAAACGCGAAGTTTGCATCAGTTTGGAGATCGTCGCGCTTGCCGACCAATTTCGCTACCCCCCCTTGTTTGGTATCAATGTGAAGGTCATTCACTGACCTACTTTCTGACATCACCTCTCAATGGATAATTTCACTCACGGAAACACACGAAGAGCAAATCCGAAGGAACCCGAGAGGCATTTTCTACAGGCATACGGTTGAGTCGAAGTCTCTGATTGGCTTGTGGCCGTAAAAAAATAGCTGATTGGTTCTAAGAGTCATGTGACTTTTATCCAAGATGGCGGATGTTTACATCTCGGGTCTGTTCGATGCACGCATTCGACCTGTTTTCAGCCAAAGTTTTTTTACTGAAAGTCTCAAAAATGCCAAAATATGCCGAAAACAAGTGTTGGACTACCAATGCCTTTGGTAGAAAGAATGAAAAACGGAAGAAACGGAAAATAGACTGACGATCGCTGGCTGGAGTGGTGACCTAGTTTTGCTGTGCCATGCACATCAACTCGCGATGTTGTCGATAACCACTCGCTTACTTCATTAAAGCGAAAATTGAAGTTTTTCTCCGAAAAAACGTGTATCAGTGGCTGACAGCGACACTAGTTTTGATATAGACTCGATGCGCAAGAAAAATAAACCGATCCGCGGGCCCGCAACTTCTCAAACGACAGAACATCATCAGTGATGTGTCACCCTTGGAAAGTTGGGTGACAACATAAAGGTGCACAAAGTGAAATTATAGCAACATTTTCCATCGATTTATTACTATTTTGGGAATATAGCAGGGCACTTTTTTTCCCAATAAGTTATGTGTTGTTGGTACTTAGCAGGAATACAGTAGTGCCTGAATTTTTGGTTTGCAGTCTCTGACAAGGGCTATTCAGTATACACTCACTTTTTTCCCATATTCTCAGTTTTATTTTTTATTCAGTTGTTTGTTTTCAGAGGCAGTTTAATGATAATTCACAAAAGAATTGTTTTTACTGAGTTTGACACAGTGAATGGTGTTAGAAAAAGAAAAACCTTCACCCATAATTTTTTCTTCTCTGCCCCCCCCCCCCCCCCCCCCCCCCCCTTTCAAAAATTTTTTTTTTTACTTTCTCCTGTATTTTCCACAATCACACAGTTGTTTTGCATTCTGTTTTGCATCCTCACACATCTTAGTTATCACATTATCAACAATATATTCAAAGCTGAGATGAATAAGACAGTCAGCCTGCAGTCTGGAGGCGAGATACTTTTCCAGCAATATTGTGCTTGCTGGACTGGATTTTGTGGCAGTGAGCAATGCAGAAGTGTTTGTAGATAAATCAGACATTCTCAGAGTGAAAACAGCCACTAGAAAATCATCTGATAGGGCCAAAAAGAAGAGGAAAAAAAAAAAGAAAGTGTAATGCATGCGGAACATGAACATAGCCAGGCAGGCAAAGAGGGGGGTGTATGCCCCAGGAGCCTCCTGAAAAATTTATTCTATGAGAAAAGCTGTTTCTAATCACTCAGTAGTGTTGGCCTATTGTTATTTTACCATGCATAATTTTTTGGTAATGTTTAAACATGATTTTCATTGATTAAATTGTTAACTAAATCTTTACGGGCATTTTTCTCAAAACGTGGTTTTTTGGCCGCAACTGTTATTTGGCCCACCTGTAACTTCTAACCTAATGAAAATAATCCACTGAAATTTGGTATGCTGGTGTAGAAATGTGTGCTGAGTGCAATGAGACAGTTTGAACTCTGTAGCTATTACAGTTTTTCAATACCATGAAATAAAAATTTGAAAACTGGAGCAAAATTTTTTTGGCATTTTTGAAAAAAAAAGAAAAATATATTTTATGAACTAAACTATATTTTTTTGTGATCATTGCACACAGTGATGTCAAATCAAACAGGAAAAATGATAAACTTCATCATGCATTGCATATTTTGAAAGCAGCAGATGGGCCAAACACTGACCCCTATTTTTTTGGAAAAATTATCACATTATCATATCTGTTGGACTTACATACTTCAAACTTTGCACAGATAGCTTTATTAATGCACTTAGTATGTGTACCAAATTTCATGCAGATATCTTTAGTAGTTTCTGAGAAACAAAAATTTGCTAAAAGTGACGCAGTGGTCCACCTTAAATTACTGAAGGTTATGTAATTTAAACTGGGGTTTGTCATAAGTTGGCTGTAAAAACGGTGGAGGTAAAAGATTAAATTACTGAAAGTTATTAAGAGAAAGAATTTTTTTGATGATAAACCTAAATGTCTATTGTGTGATTATCTTTGTCCTTGTTTGACATTTTGATCTTCAGTTTTGCAGTGTATGTATCTCTCAGTGGATCTAAGTTCATTCTTTGAATATGCTATGTTCTTTGAATATGCTATGTAGAGTATTTAAAATGATTTTTGTTATGTAGAATGTTGGTGGCAAAATTTAATAAACACTTAATGAGATTAGAATGATTTTTGTGATGTAAAATGTGGTACAAAAGAAATAGCAGTTTTTTGAGGTTTTATAATTGATCTTTAATCAGTTCCTGGTGACTTTTTTTTTTTTTAGGTTTATGGAGTTGTGTGCTCTCTGTAAAGGAACTGATAGCTTTAAGTTGATGGTTAAAACCTGTACTAGTTCAATTGCAAACCGTTGTTAACTCCAATGTGGACAGGAAAAGAAAAAAAATAATGGGTTGTGTTGCTCTTGTGGTGACATGCTCTCCCTGGGAAGAGCAGCCCAGATTTCATGCAGAGAAATCTGCAGTGGCTTAAAGTGGTATACAAAATACAAACTCATTCCATACACATTCATTTATTTGACAAATACATGTAATGGATGGTTGATAACACATACCCTAAATTGGATGACTGCTGGGACACTAATACAAAAAAACCCCAAGCAACCAGTGTTTTAACAGATTTCTGACTAGAGACGTCGTTATGTAGTCACAGAGTAGCTTGAAAACTGTGGTTGGTTGATAACCATCCCTAAATTAGAAAAATCGGCTGGGACTCTAATATAATCAAGTAAAGGTCTTGAATTTATATTTTTGAAAATTTGTGGAAATGCTAGCTTCATGTTCCTTTTAGGAAACTTATTATTGTGCATGGGTTGAAGTGTTAGCTGAAATTAATGTATTAAAATTTTTTTTTTTTTTTTCAGTAACCAAGTACTTTGACATCAATGGACGCAAGGTTGAAGTGAAGAAGGCAACTGAAAAGGACCAGCAAGGATACGGTAAGTGTTAAACAGGAATTTTATACAGGAAAATAATATGAATCGTGGGTTTGTAAAATGTAGGTGGGTGATTTTTTTTGATTTTTAAAAAAAAATCATTTTTTACATAAAACGATATAAACAAAATTGTGTAAGATTTTGTTTTGAAAATGCATGGCTGCGAAAGCAACTGACACTATATGGCAGATAAACTTAGTATTTCTTATGAATTTGTGGTTTGTTTTGTTTTTGTTTTTAACCTCAAGACTTCTTACCCTGGAAGAGTAGCTAACCTAAAATGACATATTTGGCAATGGTGAAATGGTTCAGAAAGGTAAAGAGCAGATAGAAATGCAAGCATCGGGGCAAAATTATTTTAGATCGTTTTGGTGTGATTCCAATAATTTACCAGAATATTGACCATGACACATTTCTCTTGATAATCAAAATGTTTCTGTGGAGCGTGTTGTTCACAAAAGTACTCATAATCATGTCTTTAGTTTATGTTCATGTCGGTAGATAGTTTTTGTTGTGATGTATGATTAGATGCTCTGTATATGAGTGTATGTACCAAATGCACATGAAACTTAAAACGATTGTGGTCACTGCCACTGGATTGGATTGGTCACTGCCTAGTGAGGCAATGCTTGACGTTGTTTAAGCCTGTCATGGTTGTTTCCCATATCAGCACTCTGGAAAGCTCTCTGCATTTTGCAAAACGTACTGATAATGAAATTTGCATGTAGATAATGATACTGCCAAGTCAATGAGAAGATATGGTTGCATTTTAAACTTGTGATTTTGATTGGAACTCGTGGATAAAGTGGCAGATGCAATGCAACAGAAGAAATGAGTGTCCTCAGCAGAGGCTAGAAAATGACACAAGAGCTTCCAGCAACTTCAGGGATGTGATCCCAGCCACTTTTTATAAACTTTGTGGAGAGGGAGGGATGGAGCTAGATGAATTCTGTGTGTGTGTGGTGTGTGTGTATATATGATTATTTTTGTATACTGTTATGTTTTCCTAACTAGAGGCATGAAATATGTTTGCAGGCATGTGTGTGTGTGTGATTGTGTATTCTGTTGATTAGCTTTCCTAACTGGAGGCATGAACTGTGTTTGCAGGCTACGGCCAGAACTTTGGTGGTCCCATGAACTACAACATGGGTGGGGGCTATGGCCACTATGGCCCTGGCGGACCTGGCAGAGGGTGAGTGCTGCACAAACTTTTAAAATTGTATATTAGGGGGGGGGGGGGGGGGGGGGGTTGTTGGTTGTTGGTTGTTTTTTTTGTGGGGGGGGGTAGGTGTAGCTTTGTTCAAGGTGTATGTTATGCCAAGTATGTGAAGATCAGTTGTCAAAGAGTGGTAATCTCTGTGCACAATTTTGTGTCTTTTACTTTTGATAGAAAAAACATTCTGTCTCATACATCATTGGTTGGAGGGTTAGTAGGGATGTGTTGTTGAAAAAAAATAATAAAGTATGATTTTTTTGGGGAGGGGGGTAGCATAATATTGCTAGATAATTTGGAAGAAGTCAGAACTGGGGTTTATTATTGTAATTTATGCTGAATGCCATCCTTTATGCACTTTTTTCTATAACTGTCGATTAAGTTTGTGTATTTTTGGTCATCAAGATTTTAGAATCACTGCTTGAAAGGTAACAGGTGTAATTTCTGGATAGATTAAAAAAAAACCATTTTATTTTATAATTCTGCTGAACTTCAAACCCTTGCTGCCAGCTGTGGAAAAGAAGAGATCTCTGCAGTTTGCAGGGTTTGGTCACTCTGAAACTGTAAAATGAAATGGCTCTTCATGGATTCTTTTTCTCAACCAGAGTTTCATCAATGGTCATATTTTTGTCTGTGCAACAATTTTTTCTTACAATTAGATAGCCGCACTCTGACTTAGGGGATATTGTCAGGAAAAAGAACACAACAATTATGTTTTTAAGGTAGGCATCCTACAATACAGCATGTTTTGTTTCAGGTTCGACACAGTAAGTGTACCAGCTAAACCTACATTGTACAACTGGTTTAGGGCTTAAATGTAAAGACTGTTATATCGATTTTATTTACTTATTTCCCTATGTTTTGAGGATTATACAGTAAGCATGTGTGTGTTTTTTTGCATTCTTTGTGTGACACATTGTGAGGGTATTGAGGCTAGATCGATTGACGTATGCCTGTCAGTTCCTTTGGGATCAAAGGGCCATAACAACGCTCCTCCAACGGACTCGGTTCTGGGAGATCCTCTTCAGCTTGGCCCACGTCATTCCGGCTGCCTTCATCTCTGCTTCAATGCATCTGGGCCAGGTCTGTTTTGGTCGACCTACTCTCCGCTTCCCTTGTGGGTTCCAGTCAAGGGCCTGCCTGGTGACGTTTGAAGCAGGCTTGCGGAGCATATGGCCGATACATCCCCATTTCCTTTTTTTCCTTTTTCCTTTTCCTTTTTACCTTCTTTTCCTTTTCTTGATCTCTGTCCCGATTGGCTAGATCGATTAACGAGTCAATATTTAGCTGTTTTGGTTATCACAGGTGGCTACCATGGCGGCAACTATGGACACCATGGACACTACCCTAACCAGGGATGGAATCAAGGAGGAAGCTACGGAGGTGGAAGCTACAATGACTATGGATATGGCTCACAGGGTAAGAGCTCTCTAGCTCGCTTACTCGCTCTCTCTCTCTCTCTCTCTCTCTCTCTCTCCTCTCTCTCTCTCTCTCTCTCTCTCTCTCTCTTCTCTCTCTCTCTCTCTCTCTGTTTCTGTCTGTCTGTCTGTTGTCTCTGTCTCTCTTTCTTCTCTGTCTCTCTCTCTCTCTGTGTCTCTGTCTGTCTCTCGGTCTGTCTCTCTGTCTTGTCTTCTGTTCTGTCTCTCTCTTCTCTCTCCTTCTCTCTCTCTCTCTCTCTCTCTCCTCTCTCTCTCTCTCTCTCTCTCTCTCTCTCTCTCTCTCTCTCTCCTCCTCTCTCTTCTCTCTCTCTCTCTCTCTCCTCCTCCTCTCCTCTCCCTCACCTCCCACTACTCCATCCTCACCACACACACACACCACACACACCACACACCACACACACACACACACACCACAACACACGCACACACACACACAACATTTCTGTTGGGTAGACTGTGCATAATTTTGTCTGAATTTATATTATATACAGAGGTTTTTTTCTCTCTCTCTTTTTTTTTTTTTTTTTTACCCCATGCCCCCCCTTTTTTCCCCCCTCTCTGCATTAGGAATGCTTGTTTTTCTTATGTCATCTGTCTTTTTCATTGTCTCCTCCGTTTGCCAATCTCTGTCAGGTAGTCTGTCAATCTGTTACTGTCTCTCACTCAAATCTGTTACTGTCACCCCTTTCTATTTATTTTCTGTTTCTTTAAGTCGGCATCCTGTCACAAACACATAAACACTCTGTCTGTCTCTGTCTTTTTCTGTCTCTGTCTCTCTTTGAAATACAAATTGAAGATGGCAAGTTTTCTGAAAACACATTCTTTATAAAAGCATTGTGCTGCCAAGGAATGAAAGCCACAATTGGAACTGTCAGATAAATGTTTAGAATTACATCGAGACCAAGAAAGATTGCAAATGTTATTTTTGCTATCAAAATACTATATTTGGTGGCCTGTCCAAATGCTATTTTTCATTTGCTGGAGTAGGCAGGTCTGGTAGCTCAAAACAACCGTGGGAGTGCTAAAAATGGCCTAATTTGAAATGGTATGAGAAAAAATTTCAGGGGTGGGGGTGACATGCTCCCAGACGCTCCTCGGTTTTTTTTGTGTTTTTGTTTTCTTTTTTGCTACCCCCCTCGTTTTCAGGTTTTTGCCTCTGCCAATTCCCACCCCTGCTATTGCCTTTTATTTACATTAGATTGCATGGACATGGGTTTGTGGATGGAGAAATGGAATGATCTGGATCCAGAGGAGAAGGATCTTCACAGGTGTTGGCAAGAGCCATGTTAAGGGAAAAAATCTTCCAAGCGTACAGAAAGCCTGTAAAGTGGTCCTTTTGATTTTTGCAGGCGGCTACGGCAGTGGTGGATATGGCAACAACTACAACCGTCGCTAGGTCACTGCTACACTAGCCCTCATTTTGGACTCTCTTCAAGGTAGGTTTTGTCTGATAGTGGTACCTTTTGTGTGCTAGTTTTTTTTTTTTTTTTTTTTTTTTTACACCACTTTATGTTACAGCAGATTTCTCTGCGTGAAGTTCCTGCGTTATAATCCCTGTTGCTATTGTCTTTTTGTTTGGTTGGGTGAGCTTTTGAGTTTTCTGGCTTTTTTGGGAAGTGGTGTGTTGAGTTTCTCAGTCACTGGTTTGCTTTGATGCTTGTGTCCAGTAGCGTAAATGTTGTCGGAGAATGAATTCTGAATGTGGTCTTTTGTTTTGTGTGCAGGCAGGCTCATGGAACAGTATGTTTGATGGAAAAAGGCAAAGCAAGCTGCAGCTGCACAAGAGAACTAAACATTTCAGTACTTAAAAAGTCTCCACACTTAGACTACCAACACTTGCCTGCTTTAGACTCAGAATTTCAAAAGATGGATTTTTAAGAACAAAAAACAAAACATTAGCAACTTTTAAAAAAGTAAAACCAAAAAACCAGAAGTAATTAAAAAAAAAAAAAAAAAAGAGAAATATCCCCAAGCAAACTGGATAGATAGAACTGTTCACAGAAGACTCCCAAGCACACACAAACGAACGGAAGAAGAAGACGGCAGGCAGCAGGTGGAGTGGAGGATCGTGGGAGAAGTGGCGATGAGTGCTCCTGCCTCTACAGACGTCTGTGGCTGCGTCGTCATCGCGCCGGCCTTCAGAGCCAGAAGTGGTGCCTGGCCCAGTGGACCCACCAAACCAGCAACTCGCATGGCAGCTTCATCGGCCTCTTTTCATTTTTTCAGGGACTTTGTGCAGGCTTTGTGGGCCCCTATTGGCACCACAGGAAGAGGAGGCGCGCAAGACTTAGCCCATCATTTTCATTTTTTTTTCTTTTTCATCCATAGAACAAAAGAAAAAAGTTGGATCAAAAAAAAAAAAAAGTGGATTAGTGCAAAAGATTTTGAGATATAGGGCAAATCAGTTTGATTAGGGAAAACAAATTTTTCTCATTTACATGTTCATGACCATTTTTGTAGGGAAATCAAAACCCGTCTCCCAGTCGGGTTATTTTCAAGCTAAGATCATCCTTGCGTGAATGAACTCTTAAAATTGCTTCAGGATGTCAGCTGTTTGAAAATGACGTGACTGGCGAAAGCCAAACAGATGTGTGAAGCAGATGGTAGGGGGAAAGCCACAAACTGCGCTGAAACCCTTAAGGTGAAAGCCTTTCCACCCTATCATCGTCTGTTTGGGGACCAGCACACAGAAATTAGGGAGTCAGGGTGGGTAGGAGGGAGGGAAGGGAAAGAGAAGTAAGTAAGTAAAAGCGGCGTCAGTTCAAGTGGGGTTTGTGTCTTTAAAAGCTAAGCTTGGAGATTTTTTTTTCTTTTTGAAGTGCAGATGTTCCAGCAAAGCAGTATTTGTTGGAAAATATGCTTTGGTGCAGCTTTTTTTTTTTTTTTTTTTTTTTTAAATAAAGATTTCAGAACAATCAATATAGAACAAGACCCACTGTTTCCCTAGAGGGCATCCCATAAAAAAAAAGAAGAAATGATTATTCAACTAAAGTAGAGAATTCAGACAACAGTTTTTTAATAAAAAATTAGTTTTGTATGAGCCAGAAATGCTTTTCATTAGAAATGATTGTATAAGGTATATAAAAAAAAAAAAAAAAAAAAGTTATCAAATGTAAGGAATTGGCTTTTTTTTGTTGTTATAATCGCGTTTTCAGTTTTAGAGAAAACTGCATATTTGCCTTTTGGAACAAGTCTAGGGTAACAGTGGGTCTATTTTGCTATTCCTTAAACAATTTAAGCCTGTTCCCAGGAGCGTCTTCGAGGGAGTCTTGTCCTTAGAGTTGTTTTTTTTTTTAATTGTATTGTGTAATAGATAGGTATGAAGGGTAGTGGGCTTGTTTGTTGCATGTGGTAAACTGCTTTTTTTCCTGAGTTTTTTTTTTTTTTTTTTAAACACTTATGATAGTTTTGTAAGTTGTATGGTATACTATGAAAGTTTATTTGTCAATTTATATTTTTGTTTCTTTACATATTGTACTTTTCTTTTTTTTTCTTCTTTTTTTTGGTTACAAAAAGAATTTTTGATTTTTTTTCATGTAAAGTGTGATACTGCTCAGGTGAGTTTCGCCTTCCGAATCCAAACTCAGAATGCTGCAAACTTGAGCAGAATGTTCAGTGATGTATCTACAATGATTAAGTATGACATAGTGTAGACAATTTTTGAAGTTTTCATTCCCTGAGTGGTACTTGTGAGTTGGTACTTTTTTTTCGTGTGTGTTTTTTTTTGTTTTTTTTTGTCAAGGTAGGGGTGGGGTTTGCTGGTGATGGGAAGAAGTTGGGTCTTTTTGCTGAGACTGAGTGTTAAGATTTCCCCCTGCCCCCGCCAGGAGCAATGTTCAAGCTTTTGTTGCTGGCAACATTGACACAGTGTTAGATATGTTTAATGAAATAGTGGGGTTGGTGAGTTGGTTTTTTTTTCTCCATTCTTTGTGTGTGAAGAAGTTAAGGTACTGCAATCCACATACCCGGCTGGGTAGTCCTCAGTTGTCAGTGTCTGGAGTTTAAGGTCACTGTCCTAGTGCCATTGCTGAGGTGCATGTACATCTTAATTAAGGGAATGACATTTCATGTCTGACCTGCTCATTCAACAGCATTTACATCGTGAACAATAAAAGATGTGTAAATGCCACTAGGGTGTGTTCGTTCGTGTGGTGTGTGTGTGTGGTGTGTGTGTGTGTGCTTGCTTGTTTTGCCTGAAGTGCTGTTTATATTTTTTTTTAAAGCTGTGTTCCTTACGCTGCACATGCATGTTCAGCACAAATCCATCATCAGACACGGGGTTAAGTTGCTTTTGTTGAGGCTTATAAACAAGGATGAAGGTTTGAGACATAGGTATTTTCTTTTAGCAACATTGCTCTCTTAGCAATAGACTTACTTTTTCTACAATTTTTAAGAACAAAGATCCAATATCAATTGCTGAGTCAAATTGGGTTACTGAAATTCCTGTGTTGTTTTGATGAACCTGAAGAAACCTCCTTTACATCTTGAATGCTATTGAAATTTGGAATTGATATTTTATTGTTGCAAATTAAAGCCATGTGCTCAGGAGACACCCCCCCCCAAAAAACAAACAAACAACTAACTTACAAGTGTAGCTTTTTCTTTGTGTAAAAATGCAAGACATTTTGCAGACTTTTTTCCAAGATGGCAGTGGACTCAATTAAATTAAATATGGCAAAATATACGGATATATATTAAATGGATTTTTGTAAATTTTCCTGTTCCTCACTAGAACTACGATTTGAGGTTTACCAGTGGGAGCCCTTTACTGTCCTTTGGGGTCCCCATATTAAGGCCTAGAAAGTCCTTAAAAATCAGATGGGCCCCTTTGCTTCGAGATGCTTAAAAAGTGCAAGAGTGGCACGCCCCCTTTTGATTTATCATTTTCCTGAATTATATGTGCATAATACTACATACTAGTGTGTATCATATTCATCTAAGAAAAATTTCAATTATTGTTTGTATTATTTTGAGCAATGACAGACTTGTTTCACCTCCTTGTGGTTCCTGGAATACAGTCTATAGTTGTGGGTGAGCGCTTTTTCTGAACCAAAATTAGGGATAGTTTTTGCTTGCCTCTACTAGCTGAACTATCAAAGTAAGAAATTTTATTATTTGACATTAACTTCTCGGTGTATTATTCTTAAAATTTTACTTGCTAACTTGCAATAACTTACATTTGGTAATCTTTTTCCTAACCCTCACAAATGGCCAGGATGCGATGAATAGCAGAGGAGGAAACTGTCAGAACCAAGTGAACGACAAACGACACTTGTGAAAGACAACAAATGAAATTTACAGAAATACCTGCAAATCTTGTGAACAGTCTGAGAAATGCATGAACTTGCCCCCAAATCTCAATCTCACATGTGCAGGAGTAAAGTTGCACAGGCATTATTCTTTTGGTTATTAGAAGTGCAAGCAGGCAAACATTTTGTACATCACTTCATTGTAGCTAAGGAAATGGGAATGGAGGGGGGTCACCACACAATCTTACATCGTTGGAAACCCTTTGACTAGTATTTTAAAATCCCAAACATTAATCCCCCCCCCCCAGCAAAAGCTCTGACGTTCACCAGTGGTGAGGGTTTTTTTGTTTATTTTACCACCAGGGTTCCTCCAGTACAGGTCCTTGAAAACCACCACTGGCCAGTAAAGTCCTTGAATTTTCAAAAGATCAACACCTATCTTTTCAAGACGGGAGAAAGGCACCAGCATCCAAAAGGAGCAAGAGAGGAGGAAAGAAAGCTGATGAAAGTATCTTTTGTTGATCGCTACATATACATCACTGTGTCAGTGCGTGCTAGTCTTGCATCTTGAAAGATCCAAGTCGTATCTGAATGGGGGAGGGGTGGGGGTACATAGGGAAGGCCATGGTAAGCCACTCACACACTATCAACAATGGCTATCTGGTTTCGTGGAACAAAAAGAAAATGATCAGGAATGAAGGGGTTGGTAGGAGGGAGAGGAAACACTGTGATGGTGGTAGGGGGCTGTCCTCACTGGCCCCCAGCATCCAGACAAATGGGTTTTAATGTTTCAATTTATTAGATTAATACTGTTTATTTTTTTAATTTATTTTTTATTTTATTCTTTTATATCGAGGATATGGGATAAGCACTCTTGTGCTTTTTTACATCCAGTCCCCATGCGTATTACTAAGCAGTTTTGTAAATGTCATCTGTTCCCACCGGCACACGATGGCCTACTCTTATGAAAAGCGGAACAGGATTTAACAGTGCGCAAGATGTTCTGTTTGCATTCACGCTTGGGTTCTCGGTTTATACATCACAGTACCAGTGTGTGCTAGCCTTGCCTCTTGAAAGATTCACCATGCACACTCGTGCATGAATACACACTTATACCAAGGTGCATTTGATTGGCTGTAGGGGTGGAAGTGCAAGGTTGATGGTTCAGATGTGAGCTATTAGATTACAGCATTCACATGGGGGAGTTGGTGCTTTTATGTAAATCTGTGATAGGCTGCTGCTCTGAAGTCACTGACACATCATGAAAATGAAATTTTTTGGTGATACCTGCCATATATTTATTATTGTCATTCATGATTATCGATGGTCAGCACAGTCGTAAACATATGGGCGGAAGTATATAAACATCTATGTAGGAACATTGTGTAGTGAAAGGCCTTTTTTTTTTTTCTGACAGCTCCCTTGTGCATGTGTGTATGTATGAGTGCTTGTCTTTCATGCACATGAAGTACTATTGTAGGAAAAGCACTGTCCCCTCTTGCACTTGGAAAAACAGGCTGCTCAGGTTTCTCAACATCAGCTATGTACAGAAGTGAGTTGTTTCTTCTGATCATGGGGTTGCTAAGCAACCACAACTGGGAAAAAAAGTGTTCCATGTAAGGTGCCATTAGGGACAGCACGGGTGACTGTCGCCCTCGATGCATGGTAGCTTAGCGTGTTGTGCCATCCCTAAAGCCATGGGTGGTTGTACACTCACTTTGTGTGGCATGAGGTTTGATTCCTTAAGAGACATTAGCGTGTTGTGCCATCCCTAAAGCCATGGGTGGTTGTACACTCACTTTGTGTGGCATGAGGTTTGATTCCTTAAGAGACACCTTCCACTCGGGTAGCTGTACACTCACAACCCACAGTTGCAGGTTGTGCCTTGCCTAAAACCATGGGCGACTGTACATCCATGGTGTATATGTGTTAATTTTAGGTGACATAGTCAACCTATGTGAACACTTAGATCTTTAAGGTTTGTTTGGAGTCTAACACCCCCCCCCCCAAAAAAAAAAAACCCAAACCCACCCTACTTTCAATTAGCAAGCAGTATAAGTGTTAACCCCCTCAAAAAACCAACCAAACCACCCACCCAAACAAAGGTTTGTATGGGTTGCTACTGCTTTATAAATTTTTTTTAAAAAGCCATCTTGATAAATGTTGGCCAAGAACTATTCTTTTTTCTTTTAATTCAAGGATAATGGAATAAGCACCCATGTGCTTTTTTACATCCAGTCCCTGTATGTGCAGTTTTGTAGATTTTGTCATCTGATCCCACCGGCACACAAAGGCCTTCTCTTCTGAAAAGCGGAACAGGCTTTAGGTCGATTCATGATGTTCTGAGTGCATTCATATATGGGACCTCGGTCTTTAGTCTCATCCAAAGGAGTTTTTGTGGGGGAGTGGAGTTGGCACTGATTTGCTGAAGCCATGTTATGTGGTTTAGGGTTGTTGCTTTTTTTGGGGGGCAAGAGGAAGGGAGCATAGCTTTTTTGATTTGGTTCCGGTTTTGTTTCGAGTTATGATTGCAATCCCCGAGAAGGCATGGTTGGATGTTTAAATCAACAAACCAGTGCTTGTTCATTAAACTTGGAGTAATTTTTTTAAATATTCGATTTGAATGTACCTGGGTTCATCTTGGAGTTGAGTGCACGAGTGTGTGTTATAAGATCAGAAGTCTACTGTCTCCATCACCAGTCTTTTTGAGAGTTCCACACAATGCCATCACGATTCACCATCTTTCTGTCATAGGATTTGTACCCCATTAACCTCAGTGATGGTAATGTAGGATGGTCAACTGGTTTTCCTTCTGCCTTCTTATTTTGAACTGTTGTCATCAGATTTGTCTGCGTTTCTGCTTGTATGTCCAGTATCTCTTGGTCTGCTCTTTTCAATTTCAGCCAACGCCGTCTTTGCACTGCGAGTTCATCAATAACGTTATATTTTTTTCCGACCACTTGACATGCAAGTCACCTGTAAAACATTTTGGCCGTGTTTATTTTATCTGTCCAATTTTCATTTCATCCAGGCTTATGACCCATACAGTAATACAGGCCAGGTAAGTGTTTTGACAATTCTGATTTTGAAATATGAAAAGATGTGACCAAGGTTGTGAGATTGGAATGAACATATAGGAAATAGGACATTTACCGACATCAAGAAGAATGAGATAAAAAGAAAAAGAAAAGCAGCATGAGAGAATAAAAAGAGGGCAAAGTGTACACAGACTTGCAATCGAGAACATTCACTCAAGGGCAAGTCACAAACTTAAATTTTTTTTTCCCCAACTTTATTCTTTTACTGATCTGTTATTGTGTGAAGTGTAAACCACTGTTGCTTGAAGATGCCAGGATCAAGCACCATGTAGTTTCAGATTCCAACTGTTGCTGAAGCAAAGGTTCAACTGTCCTCCTCAGGATGTTGGCCACTTCTTTCAGCTGGTCCTGTTGTGACAAAGGTAAAAGCACCTCTCAGTCAAGAGACTTCTTACTTACAAACATCTTGACGCAATATAGGGTACATCATCTAATTCATACACCTATTCTCTAGTTAAAACATACACAAGAATAGCCTTCACCTAACACAAATCAAACCAGAAAAGTTTTGTTTTTTTTTTCATCAGAGGCATTGCTGGGTCTTGTTCAATAAGGGTCTGACTTCCTAACATTGTGGAGAAGACAAAAAACCCTGCAATGGTTCTCATGTCTCGCGTTTTATAATTCTTAAGAGATCACTGCAAGACAATTGTGGGGAATGAAATCAATGCGTCGTTCATACCGACTGTACGACTGAAAGCATCGAGACGCACTCGGTTCATTGAGGTGAAATACATTTCCTGAATAAATGCAACTGGCTTTTCCAGTTTTAATGTGCAATGAATTACCCATCATCACTGGAACTATTTCATCTTGAAAATGTACACTAAAACCCTGAAGGTATGTTATTTCAATAAGCACATTTATTCCATATTTGTCTTTTTTTTCTTCCGTACTTGCAACTTTGTGACAACACAGAAAAATGATGCAATACTTTTTGTCCCATTTCCATTCCAACAAGAAACAGGATAGAATGAAATATATGTCTCAGACTTGTCACTCTCCCTTAAAAGTGATTAGTAAAAAGAGGTTATATATCTCCATTTTGTGTAATAAGACTAACAGGCAGCAACATAACATACCTCAACAGACACAGGCAGGTTGATTCTGTTTACCAAGCCAATATATCTGCAACAAAAGCAGTATGTTATAACCACTGCTAGAAAATCCAAAAAAGAAAAAGATGAGAGGAGGCAGAAAACTGGAAATAAGGGTTTTATAGCCTGGCCCCACCCCCCTCAGACAAAAAGCTAGCACTTATCAAGGTTTTAACATTTTTATATCTAAAGCAAAGGCTTATGAGATCAAAGAGTATGTAGGTCAGATATGGGAAGCGTTTATAAGTGAATCCCTTTATATATTGCCTGAAACATACAGCTGCCGAGAAGTGAACAAGCAATCTGATTTACAAACCAACCCAGGACTATTTCTACGAAGGTGGATTCAATCCAACATATGGAAATATGACTGCGCCTGTGTTGTCCCTCTGACTGCATCGATAAAGTGCCCAAAATGATACAATATCAGATACGCTTACAGACGCTTTCCCATAATTCTACACTAATCCCTTAGTCATCTACGAACGGGACAGTTCAAGGCCACCCTCACTGTGGAAAAAAGCTATCGACAGATTTAACAGGCAATGCTCCACTACTTTCTAATTTCCCATCAAAGCTACTACATATTCTCTTCAGATCATACCTTTACTAACAAACTACTCGATCTGATATTGACCACCATACCATACCTAGGTGAATTCATACACATTGCTTCTTATGCAGATAAAGCACATACTATTCACAATAAATATTAAGTAGCCTTTATTTTTGTTATGGCCAAGATTTACCAGTTACAAAATTTTTGTCAAATGTGACCAATTTTAAACACAATTTCCCCCCCAAGTGGTTCATGTGATAGGCACTGAATGCAACAGATCTTGCTCATAAAAAATTCAGTAATGTGTGGCAGATTCTTATTTCGGGTAAATCTCGGCCGTGGTACGGAACTAAAAGCTGAACCAAATTAAATTTTTCAAAATAACAAATATGAAAAAAAGAAAAAAAAAGAAAATGGGAGCCTATGCAGAACACTATTGCAATTCCTTTTTTTTGTTTTGTTTTTGACTTGTTCAAGCCGATACTGATAATAATGTCTTTTTTTTTTTTTAAGGAACACTTACAATATTCCAACAGTTACTACACTAAGGACTTTACAATCCAATGTTTTTTCTCTCTCAAAAGTATAAATCAAAGTAAATGAGAAAATTGAAAAAAGAACATTTTTTGGGGAATAAAAAATTCTACCTAAATGACAACACTACAACAAAATTCACCTACCTATGAAAGAAGTGAAAAGTCTTACCAATCATAGGTTGCCTAGCCCTAGACTTGGCTAGTCAGAATGAGGTAGTGACGAGGTGGCAATCAGAATCCACTACTCCTGGCTATTGGAACGCTCTAAGGTATGTCGCTCGCTGCCACCATCACCATACTTACCATGGTTCATATAGGCACTATACATACAATACGCACAAGAAATCCACTCTGTGATATGTAACATAGAAATGCTAGTTCAGAATATTTCAACTTTCCAGCTTTGGAGAGTATTTCAGGCTTCAGCTGTTTACATACAAGCCGACTGTTCACACTGAAATGGAAAACTAGTTTCCTTGATCATGCAGTCACTACAGTGCAATGGTATTATGAATTAACTCTATATTTGTCTCATTCAAATGGTCAATATATATGACCTGTATGCAACCCAGAAAATTGCTCATCTTTTAACCATCAGATTGAAATTTTTTTTTAAAAGTCTTGTAGGGGTCACTGACCAACCGTTAACATCCGAAGAGATAAAGCAACTGAAAAAAGTAGAAAGTCTCCTTTAATTTTATACTCATGAAGTCAATCTCTGTCAAGGTTTCAATCAACTGCAACAATACATATCTTGGCTTCAATCTAATATTTACCACACTGTTGGCTTTGGGAAAAACAAATGTAAAACCCAATCATTTTCTGTCTTTTTATGGAGCCAGTGTATGTGCACGTACGTGTATCCATGTTGTCAGTGCAAAATCAATCTGACATATCTGATGATGGTCAATGTGTGTACACGTAAACGAAGGCTGCAATAAAATTAATCCGCTCAGAATACCACTTATAAACAGCATGCAGAAAAAAAGGGGAGAATAAAAGAACGAAGACATAAAAAATACGTTTGGTTATGTACATGTGTGTGTGTGTACATGTGTGTGCGTGTGCATGTGTGTGCTGGATAAATACTGGTTGAAACTATCATGTTGAACCAGTTGAAATAAAAAACCGCAGTAACACATTTTTATCCGTATGCTCATTCTCTCAAGCAAATGATTGCAACTCAAATCTGTACAATCATACTAGTTAACTCGGCTGACCAAGTTATGGAGAGAGAAAACTGAATGCACTTCCAGTCTTTCAAGCCAACAGAGATGGATTATGGCCGAGTTGGATTACGACAAGAATAATGTTGCCCTCCAAACCTGCATACTTAGGTAAACTAATAGGCAGGTAAGATCCAAAATGGTTAAGGACCCCCCCAAAAACCAAGCCAACAATAAAGCCACCTCTAATGTGTATGCAGTTTTCAACTGCTTATTACACAATGGACTAATTACACTGACTTGGATTCACAATTCAACACAAGATGCATGCAAGGATGTGGAGTTCTGTTTGTTTTAGATTACAAACTCTCAACTTGTTCAAACTATTTGCCACACTTAAAACCAAAAAGAAAGATCACTTTTTTTTCTTCTTTTATTGATCCGTACAACACCGACTGAACACCAGCAAGATTTGATGTAAAATGACTTGGAAAAAAAAAAGACAAAAAAAGTAAAAGTAAACAACATCCACTGTTACAAGATGACCACATGTTTTCACTGATGTTATGAAATAAAATAGCACATAAAAAAAAAGACATGTTGCTCAGTCTTTTGAAAATCCCTCTCTTAACTTGGATCTGTCCACTGTGAAAGAAGAATGCGGTCACGTCTTTCCCTACCCCAATTTGATCCCTCAAGATTCTGGAATAAGTCTGAAGCACACACTGACGAAGGCATCCTGTAGAACTAGTAGCACTTAGTTCTACCCTGGTAGCAGCTTGTTCCTATGGAGTGGGGTTGTCCTCTCGCCACACCTGCGCTGCTACAGCTCCTACTTCAAGCTATCTTAGCCTGCCTGCCTGCCTTGTCACTGCTCGTTTCTTCTTCCGCAACTCTTACTCAATGTGCCTACCTAGATGGATAAGAAAATCAGGTAAATACCTCATTATTGTTTGCATGGCAACACGAAAGAGCACAACAGTCAATACAGAAACATTTAGCACAGGTTACTTATGTACTGAAATAGTAAATGCCAACCAACTTCTACTGAATTCATTAGCAATCATATCTTCAACTTCTTTCAACAACCGATTTCTTTCCTTTTCTACTTTTTCAAAACAATTCCTTGAAAGTGGTGATCAGAGATAGTTACTTGCAATGGCAATGACTTGAAAAAATACGTTTACAGAACTGTCCTTGTATTACAGCCTTCTATCAAGCTTCCGTTACTTATCTGGTTCTGACTGGCTTAATTTCTGAGGCATTGAAGCTTTCGATAAGAGTTCTTTTAGTCGCGCAAATGCTTTCCATCTTTTCCTCTTTGTTTCAGCTCTAGAATCAAAACCCTGTATGCACTATCTGTCATCCCAACTCTAAAGGAGGACGAGCGTAATTAAAAAACAAAAAAAAAAAAGAACTGACCTGAGAGGGTTCCCTTTACAGCAGGGTGTTAGCTAGCGCCTGCCATAGCCACCACCATAGCCGCCGCCACCGCTGCCATATCCACCCCCATATGGGCCCTGGCTGCGACCTCCATAGCCTCCTCCTCCACTCCTCATGGGACCCCCTCCATAGTTCTCCCCATACCCAGAGCCAAAGCTGCTGTTCCAGCTTCCTGTTAACACACAGCATAATACATCCCATTTTACCCTGTGCCCCACACAGTAAAATCATCTCATTTTCTTTCCTGCAGGGCAGGTAGTGTTAGAGTGTGTCACCCCATTCTGACTTCGTGGATGTTGATTTTTATGCTATGAGAATTGTAATGCACAAACACACATTATCAATGATCGGTTTGAGGGGTTTACAAGTGATGTAATTAACACTGAAATGCGTGCAAGGATTTTGATCGAATTAAACATTCAGAAACAAATACAGAAAGATTTTCCACCCAATTTTTATATTTCTTATGGCTGATCCACAAACACACGAAGGCATTCCAATGATCGCCACTGGTTTTGCCAACAAGAATGATGCATGGATGGTAACTTTATGGTTCAAGCTGCTACCTTGCAAATCTTACGAAAAACAATGAATTCACAAATTGCATCAGTTGTTTAACCATTGTTTAAACTAAAAATAACTATTTTCCTTGTTCTCGGTGTATAATTTACAACATGAATCAGCTCATTTGATCAGGCATCAGCTCATTTGATTAGATCATCAGTGGAGTCACTAGGTTGCTGTTGGAACTCCTCACCAAAGGTGGAAGTGCACACACTACTAGGATTCCTTGCAGGAATATTTAACTCCAGCTCAGTTTCAGGAACATTCCAGGACAATGAATACAAATATTAAATTAGCTCTAGAGAAGGCTTGAACAACATTCTCTTACCTCCCTGGCTGCCGTAACTGCTCTGTCCACCATAGCTATCGTAGCCACCCCCACCATAGCCACCGCTGCCATAGCCCCCACCGTAACTGCTGCCTGGAAACCACACTTCTTTTGAGCAACATACTATGCAAAACCTTGACAGAAATAACATAAAAATTCAATATCCAAACCATATGCAATTGAGACATACGTTAAATGTGTTTGCTTGCTTAGTTTCTCTATAATAATGACGTAATTCCTGGCTTAGCCACACACAAACTGAAATTAAAAAAAAAAAAAAGATTCACAATTAAAAAGTGGCTTTAAGAAGCGCACTCCCTATCAGACATTTCAGTACAGACAGAGTTAAATGGAAAAAGCTGGTCACCACATGTAGCGAGTCAGAAATGTCAAGTCTGACTTTATTAGTGTCTTCAGATGACCTAGTTCTATCACTCAGGCTATTTGCTCAAGTCCTAATCCTCCTCTTATTTTTTATTACATACAAACATTGATATAGCTATCAAATTCAGGTATGGCCATACTGAAGGGGATAAACAAAAACATCAGGTGAAAAACAAGCCTGAACGCAAAAAATGATTTTACCACCAGTTATTTATTCTTCTATATCAAGGATAATGGAATAAGCACTTATGTGCTCCCCCCCCCCCCCCCCCAATCCAGTCCCCACATGTATGCAGTTTTGTAAATCTTGTCTGTTCCCACCAGCACACAATGGCCTAAAGAGGAACAGGATTTAACATGTGTGCAAGATGTTCTGTGCGCATTCCGGCCTTGGTTTATAGTCTCATCCGAAGGACTTTAGGGGAGTGTGTGTGTAAGCGCGCGTGCGCACCATTAGGCTGTCCTCGGGTAAATGGTTTGCGTACACAGCAAGAAAAAGATGTTGGCTAAGCTCAGCTTCTACATGTAGTGTATGACACTGGTTTAAGAATTAAATATAAGTCTGTATGAAGACATTACAGGAAATTTCTAAGGGGGAAATTGTAGACTTGTGTCCCCTAAAGACTCACCTCCGTAACTGCCGCCATTTCCATAGCCACCTCCACCATAGCCACCACCGTTCCCATAGTCCTGGCGACCACCTGAAAAATCTACAATCAATAAAAGCGGTCAAATATATGCTACTGAGAGCTGCTGGTGACAATAATTATACGGCCTATAGTCATTTTAACAAGTATTACAAGATATTTTCCAAGCTTTTGTTTGTAACCTCCCCCCCCCCCCCCCCCCCCCAAAAAAAAAACTACACTAAGCTAAACCAAACACATACAAAATTCGATATATGCAACTTATAAAATGAACTATAAACTGTTAACAAAACATATTTTAAAAGAAATAATTTGGAGTAAGAATCATATCCAGAGGCCCCTCTCTCAATGTGCAAAAGCTAATATCCAAGCACAGCAAAATATAGTAGATTAACATTTTGCGCAACAAACTACAAGACTTTCAAACAAAGCATACCTACACTATGCTGTGAAAAATGCATGGCACAGGAACACAAAATCAAATCACCACGGCCAAATAACTGGTTTGTCCCCAAATTTCACCTTATCAATATTTTCAGACAGAGTCTACCAGCGATCTTCACTTACCTCTTCCACCTCGTCCACCACGACCACCCCCACGTCCACCTCCTCTAGGTCCACTGTCTGAAACACAAAGCAATATCTATCTACCAGCTGACTTTTCCTGTGGTCTGAATAATTCTGCAAGTTTGATGAGATCTTATGTCTTGCATACTAGCTTGTTGATCAATATATATTTCTGCATAAAATCTGACACTGCACTGAATATGGCTGAAAGTGTTATGTCTTGGTAGTAGCAGAATGCTAAGAAACATGTGTGCCATCCATGCTACCAGCTTGCCTTGTCTATTGTGCTAAGGTGGGTTTTCAACCCTTGTGGTACAGTTCCTGGAATATTCTAGAATGACCTGCCAAAGCCACACAGCAGGTCCTGGAATATTCCGGGATGATGCAGGTGATTGTAATCGACGGCCCTCTTCGCTTTCAAAGGTCACCCAATAAATGTCTAGGCCACTGTAGGGCAACAGAAAGGGTTGAAGGTCATTCAGCACACACAAGCAGCGAGAATTTTGACTGTTTTTAGGTCAATTAATTTTTTTTTTCTTTTTGACCAATGGCGACTGTCCTCAAGAAAAACAGTAGCCATCCTTTGCACCATGTTTTTCACAAGCCTTTAGACAATATTGACAGTGAATTGAACATGGTAGCGCTGAATTTACAGCAGCAGGCTCAGTGCTCAGCATACCATAGCAGATGACTAAATGCGAGGTGGATTGAAGTCTTTGAATGATAGAAAACGCTTTCCATTTTCAGTATTTTCATTTCACAAAAATCTTATTTGAATGAACGAAATGTTATGTTTGTATTTTTCAACCTTTTCTCAACAAATTCAGAATAAAATACCAAGAGTGCACAGGTCTGAAAATAGCAGCCCTTGGGTACCCAGAACAACCACAAAATGGCAGTTAAGTCATGTAAAGGATAGTTAAATATAACTTACTCATGTCTGTTTTTGACTGGGCTTTCTTGACCTCCACTTGACGTCCATTGAGTTCATGGCGCTTCTTTACTGCAAAATAAAAAAATGCACAATATACATTAATAGCTGGATGTTGAAATTACCAATTAAGGGGGACCGCGGCATAGGTTTTCACCAAAAAAAAAAAAAAAAAGACTTTTGGGATTATGGTTGCATTTGGTCAAGTAATGTGTCAACTTTGCTTTTCAATCACTCATTTTGTTTGTTTTGACCGATTTCAATGCAAATAAAATCATTTTCTGAGGTAGGGGTGGGTGAATTTAGAGCAATTGTGGCCCAAAAACACGAAGTTTGCATCAGTTTGGAGATCGTCGCGCTTGCCGACCAGTTTCGCTACCCCCCCTTGTTTGGTATCAATGTGAAGGTCATTCACTGACCAACTTTCTGACATCACCTCTCAATGGATAATTTCACTCACGGAAACACACGAAGAGCAAATCCGAAGGAACCCGAGAGGCATTTTCTACAGGCATACGGTTGAGTCGAAGTCTCTGATTGGCTTGTGGCCGTAAAAAAATAGCTGATTGGTTCTAAGAGTCATGTGACTTTTATCCAAGATGGCGGATGTTTACATCTCGAGTCTGTTCGATGCACGCATTCGACCTGTTTTCAGCCAAAGTTTTTTTACTGAAAGTCTCAAAAATGCCAAAATATGCCGAAAACAAGTGTTGGACTACCAATGCCTTTGGTAGAAAGAATGAAAAACGGAAGAAACGGAAAATAGACTGACGATCGCTGGCTGGAGTGGTGACCTAGTTTTGCTGTGCCATGCACATCAACTCGCGATGTTGCCGATAACCACTCGCTTACTTCATTAATGCGAAAATTGAAGTTTTTCTCCGAAAAAACGTGTATCAGTGGCTGACAGCGACACTAGTTTTGATATAGACTCGATGCGCAAGAAAAATAAACCGATCCGCGGGCCCGCAAATTCTCAAACGACAGAACATCATCAGTGATGTGTCACCCTTGGAAAGTTGGGTGACAACATAAAGGTGCACAAAGTGAAATTATAGCTACATTTTCCATCGATTTATTACATTTTTGGGAATATAGCAGGGCACTTTTTTTCCCAATAAGTTATGTGTTGTTGGTACTTAGCAGGAATACAGTACTGAGTAGTGCCTGAATTTTTGGTTTGCAGTCTCTGACAAGGGCTATTCAGTATACACTCACTTTTTTCCCATATTCTCAGTTTTATTTTTTATTCAGTTGTTTGTTTTCAGAGGCAGTTTAATGATAATTCACAAAAGAATTGTTTTTACTGAGTTTGACACAATGAATGGTGTTAGAAAAGAAAAACCTTCACCCATAATTTTTCTTCTCTGCCCCCCCCCCCCCCCCCCCTTTTTTTTAAATTTTTTTTTTTTTTACTTTCTCCTGTATTTTCCACAATCACACAGTTGTTTTGCATTCTGTTTTGCATCCTCACACATCTTAGTTATCACATTATCAACAATATATTCAAAGCTGAGATGAATAAGACAGTCAGCCTGCAGTCTAGAGGCGAGATACTTTTCCAGCAATATTGTGCTTGCTGGACTGGATTTTGTGGCAGTGAGCAATGCAGAAGTGTTTGTAGATAAATCAGACATTCTCAGAGTGAAAACAGCCACTAGAAAATCATCTGATAGGGCCAAAAAGAAGAGGAAAAAAGAAAGAAAGTGTAATGCATGCGGAACATGAACATAGCCAGGCAGGCAAAGAGGGGGGTGTATGCCCCAGGAGCCTCCTGAAAAATTTATTCTATGAGAAAAGCTGTTTCTAATCACTCAGTAGTGTTGGCCTATTGTTATTTTACCATGCATAATTTTTTGGTAATGTTTAAACATGATTTTCATTGATTAAATTGTTAACTAAATCTTTACGGGCATTTTTCTCAAAACGTGGTTTTTTGGCCGCAACTGTTATTTGGCCCACCTGTAACTTCTAACCTAATGAAAATAATCCACTGAAATTTGGTATGCTGGTGTAGAAATGTGTGCTGAGTGCAATGAGACAGTTTGAACTCTGTAGCTATTACAGTTTTTCAATACCATGAAATAAAAATTTGAAAACTGGAGCAAAATTTTTTTTGGCATTTTTGAAAAAAAAAGAAAAATATATTTTATGAACTAAACTATATTTTTTTGTGATCATTGCACACAGTGATGTCAAATCAAACAGGAAAAATGATAAACTTCATCATGCATTGCATATTTTGAAAGCAGCAGATGGGCCAAACACTGGCCCCTATTTTTTTGGAAAAATTATCACATTATCATATCTGTTGGACTTACATACTTCAAACTTTGCACAGATAGCTTTATTAATGCACTTAGTATATGTACCAAATTTCATGCAGATATCTTTAGTAGTTTCTGAGAAACAAAATTTTTTAAAACTGACGCAGTGGTCCACCTTAAGTTCTTCAATATTTATAAACCTGACAAGGAACATATTGAGGAAACTGAAGAGCAAACCATTTATTTAAATAGAAAAAGGACAAAGAAAAGAGCTCATTTATCCATACATCTGCAATGTTTGAAACAGGGTTCTGTAAAATACCCCCCCTCTAAAAAAAAACGATAACAAAAAAATGAACTAGATTTGACAATGAGAAAATGTGAAATGACGACAACAAAAAGGACGTATCAAATTGCACAGAGGATTGAACTGTTGATTCTAGGTTTAAAAACACAAAACAAAAAAATCCCCAACTCCTGTGCAAACAAAAAAAGAGAGAAGGAAATTAAATTAATGGGGGAAAAAAGTGTAAAATTATAGTAAGATTATTGAAAAACAAATATTTTACTTACAGACAGCTTTGTCAACACTGTCATGGTCTTCGAAGGTAACAAAACAGAACCCTCTGGTTTTGCCAGTGTTCTTGTCTGCGATGAGGTCAACCTGCGCGATTTCACCAAATTCACCAAACGTTTCTCGGATCATCTCTTCTGTTGTGTCATCCTTCACACCACCGACAAACATCTTTTTCACTGACTGGTGATATTCCTGCCGTCCAGATTCCTGAAAAAAATTGAAAAGAACAGAAGTACAGATCAGATCAGCTCTTCAGAAAGCTTATATCACTGTTATCACATTCATCATTTCAGCAATTTTTTGGTTGCTGTACACTGAGCTAAAATTGCTTTAAAAGTAATGGGCTTTGTAGTCCTACGGTTAAATTAACTCGTATCATCCAGATCCTACTATGCAGTGTAATGTGCAGTGTTGTTTATTGTTATTGAAAAAATATTTAAAAAAAAAATAAATATATATATATATATATATATATAATTTAAAAGCCCCCCCCCCCCCCGAACAGTGAAATAGCTTCTGGTTGTGTGTGGGAAAGACGTGTTTACTCCCCCCTTCATATACCTCTAGGTTGGCCAATTTACTTTTATCTGATCTGAAAACTTAAAACATGACACTGTAGCAAGCTTGTTGGCTGAGGCAAGACAAGCTGGATTGCATAATGAAACTGTCTCATACTCCTAAATTCATGCAAAATCTTTTCTGATTTGCAAAAGTGTTAATACAGATCAGAACCCTGCAACCACAGGTGAAATTCAACATGGCTAAATGACAGAACCTTACCAAAAAAAACAACTTGTAAAAGACCAGCAAAAGCAAAGTTTTGTAACAAATTGAAGCAAAGACAAAACTTGAATGAACCAAACAGCCAGACCTGTGTGTAAATGAATATATATACCAATGTACCAGTTTTAAAGGCAAAAAAGTGCTCAGTTTCATTATAAAGATTCACCATGACTAACATAAATGAATATATACCAATGTACCAGTTTTAAAGCAAAAAAAGTGCTCAGTTACATTAAAAAGATTCACCATGACCAACATACCTCTCTTGGCATTGCTCGCTTTGTGTCCACCTCTCTGCTGTCAATTTTGTGGGGTCTGTTGGCTTGAGCTTGGTCAATAGACTCTGCCTCTTTGTATGTAATAAAACCAAAGCCTCTGGATCTGAAACAATTTTGGTTATATGTGAGTAATTGAACCTTGGAATCTCAAACTTGGCTGAAAATAGAATTTCATGTTTGACAATTACAAGAGTACTACTACTGGTAACCAACCAGAGCATGTATGTCAGAGATATAACATGGTTAGTGTTGCGCTCGTGATCTGAAGGCCCAGGATCAAGCCAACATGGAAGAGCCAATTTCAGGGAATTTGACTGCCTTTTGGGACAACAGGCCATTTTGCTCCAGTAAGAACTGACGAAAAAATGTTTAAATTATGCTTGCATACAGGTTTTCAGGCACCCTAAAGTTGGAATATGGCCACAATAGTCACATTATGCAAAATCTCACCATTGATAAACCTCTGAACTCTTAGCCCTGAGAAAAAGAAGGGGAACGCAGAGAAATTCACACCCTTTCTCCCCCTTGCATCAATTGTACATCAAATATTTATCTCCGAGCATAACACTATATTCTTCCTTTTATCTATTTTATTCTCTTGTATTGATAATGGAATAAGGATTCATGTGGGTTTTTTATATTTTTTTTACATCCAGTCCCTGTGTGTATGTAGTTTTTGTAAATATCTGTTCCCACCAGCACACAATGGCCTCTTACAAAAAGCTGAATAAGATTTAACATGTGCTCAAGATGTTCTGTGTGCATTCGCACACAGGGCCTCAGTTTATAGTCTCATCTGAAGGATTTGTGGGGAGATCGCACACAGGGCCTCAGTTTATAGTCTCATCTGAAGGACTTGTGGGGAGAGTGGAGTCAGCACTGATGTTAACACCAGGGTAAAAATACCTTCTAACAAGAATCGAACCCGGGTTGTCAAATTGCGAGCGCAATGTTCTGTCCATTTGACTATCCCGTCCCCATGGGTATGGTGTGGTATAACGGGTATAAAGTTATCAAATTGAAAAGTAAACTTACCTCTTTGTCTGGGGATCGCGCATGACAACGCAATCCACGATTTCTCCCCATGTTTCAAAATGGCTTCTTAGACTCTCTTCATCTGTTTCATAACTCAAGCCTCCAATGAACAGTTTACGGAACTGTTCAGAATTTGAGTCAGAGTCACCACCACCATAGTCACGACGACCACCGCCTCGTCCACCGCGAAACTGTAACAAAGAAAACAAGCGTTGACACAAGAGTAATGGGTTATTTCCACCCTCTTTAAAAATTCAAAGTATGAGCTTTGGACACCTCCCCTCCAGTTTATTGGTAAATCTAGCCAAAATGAGCTGAAAAAAAGGTAGGGAGAAAATCGATATCCTGGTAAACCGAAACAGCAAAGTACAATAATAATTTCTAACTAGTACTAATACTTTTCCTTAAAAAAAACACCCCATTTTCTTTCGGTCCAGTAGCTTTGTGCAACATCATTCGTAGTGGCCATTTTAAAGCTGATCTTTCACTTTCAATGAGGCCTAGTCATTTCTCTAAAACTAGAAGCAGTACAGTGTAGGTAAGTGATAGAACTTGATTTTAAAATAAGTTGTATGTGTCATAAATGGCTTGCACCTGACAAGTTACGAACTACGGAGAAATAGGCTAGGCCTACTGGTAGGCTAAATCTCAAAGGCAAAGAACGAAAAAAAAAAACCCAAACCAAAAATGTCTGATTAGGCCTACATAGGTTCATGGGGAGAAATTCGATGAAGGACTGCATCATCAACTATCCAAACCATTAGGCCTAGGCCCTATGCTACATGTAGGCTAAGCTAAACAAAGAACCTGGGCCACATCGGTTTCGGCATTATAAATTTAAGATGGCGCCGACGCTCATTGTAAACCGGTTGCGAATGTCTAGGCCTACCCACCCATGCCGTTTTCATGCAACAGTGAAATTCAGCAATAAACAGATCTGATCGATCTTGAAATGTAAACAGTTTTACGAACATCAAACATAGACTACAATACAAAAAAATTAAACATCGAAAAGGACTTACTCCTGGCATTTTTCTGATTTTTCTGATGGCACCCTTTCACTGCGTCTACTCTCGTCGGTGATGAATGCGGAAAAGAACGAATTTCAGTTCTCCGCCAATCAGCTTAGACTAGGCCTAGGCATCGCGATTGGCTAGCCGAGGTCTAATGTAGATAAGGTCACGTGATGTCTTACGCATGCGCTAAGCCTGTGTCCGCTTTTGGTTTCATCCACCTTTAATTTTAAAACACCAACAACTAGTTAGCCTACAGAAGATGTTTAACAAGCTCATGTAAGACGGTGGGAACACATGACAAGACTTACAAAGCTGCATCCACATGGGCACTGGATGTAAAAAAGCACATGTGTGCTTATTCAATTATCCTCGATATATAAGAATAAATAAAATAAAAGGAAAATAAATAATCATGAAGTGATCATGAGCTTGTGATGATGACGTTTAGGCTCTGCCTCAAAAGAATTAAGAAGCAGGGCAATTTAAGGAAAAACTTAAACCTTGATAAACTAAAGGACCCAATCATATATTTTTTTTAAAGGCACAAGCGTTTTAAAGCTATGGGACAAACGCAGAGAACTGAAGCAAAAGATGAATGAAGCTGAAGGTGCAAAACTATACAGAGAAACCGATCAACAAGTTAAAAAAAAAAAGGCACAAGAAAAGCAAAGGAGACATGGACTGAAGAACAATGCATAGGTATCGAAGAAAACCTGCAGAATAACAACAGCAAGAAAACCTACCAGCTTGTGAAAGACCTGAAAAGCTGAAAACAAGGGAGAACCACTACCATCCAAGACAAAGCAGGAAAATGTCTCACAGAAGATCAAGATATTTAAAGAGTGGAAAGAGTACTGCTCCTAGCTGTACACTCACACATGAGCATCAAGATCAGGATGATGGGTTCCCTGATTATTTCCTTGTTTTTGTACGCACGTGAAACATAGACCGTAACAGCAGACATTGAAAGAAGGATACAAACACAGGAGATTAGATGCTTTCGCAAACTCCTTGGTATTTCACACAAGGATCACATCACTAATGAGGAAGTGAAAACCAGAATTTAAAAAGAAAAAAAAAAGCCCTGAAACCAAATGAGGAGCTCATGACCAGTGGAAAAACGCAAACTAAAGTGGTACGGGCACGTCACACAAACATCTGAACTGGCCAAGACTGTCGTACAGGGAACAACAGTACATGGAATTGAAGAGGCAGAGAAAACGCTGGGAAGACAACATCAGAGAGTGGACTCACCTCAAGAGAACGATTTGCTACGGAAAGCTGATTCTACACCACCACCACACTACTACTACTACTACTAACTACTACTACTACTACTACTACTACTACTACTACTACTACTACTACTACTACTATCTACTACTATACTATACTACTACTACTGCGCTGCTGCTGCTGCTGCTGCTGCTAGCTGCTACTACTATTGATGATGATGGTGATAATGATGATGATAATGATGATGATGATAATAATGACAATAATGATAATATACAATAGTGATGATGATGATGATGAAGAAGAAGAAGAAGAAGAAGAAGAAGAAGAAGAAGAAGAAGAGAAGAAGAAGATGATGATGATGATGATGATGATGATGATGATGATGATGAAATGGAATCTGTATAGCGCTAAACCTTGCAAAAACAAATGAAAGGGCAAAAACCGTGAGGAATGGAGGAAACTGGTTGCAGAATCTTCAGTGGTGCCCCAGCGGTGGGTCAGACTACGGGACAGAGAGCAAGTAAACTCCTCGAGAAGAAATGGTATGGCAGGCTGAAACCTGCAAACAGTGTCTGGGGGATGGGATAGCCTAGTGGTCAGAACATTGGGCTTGCAATTTGACGACCGGGGTTCGATTCCCGTTCGAGGGGATTTTCCTCTGGAGTTAACATCAGTGCTGACTCCACTTTCCCCAAAAGCCCTATGGATGAGACTATAAACCCAGGCCCCGTGTGCGAACGCACGCAGAACATCTTGTGCACACGTTAAATCTTGTTCCGCTTTTCGTAAGAGTAGGCCATTGTGTGCCGGTGGGAACAGATGACAAGATTTACAAAACTGCATACACACGGAGACTGGATGTAAAAAAAGCACATGAGTGCTTATTCCATTATCCTCGGTATAAAAAAAAAGTACAACTTGGACCTGGCAGAAGCTGTCTATCTCCCAGGTCCCATGTTGAGTGGTGGCTGGGTGTGTTGTGTCATCCATGCATTGGCCATAGCTGGCCTCTTCTTCAACGAAACATCGATGAGTGGATGGATGGAGGGATGGGATTTTAAGTGCGTTCATGTGTGCGTTGGTTCCCACACAGACTCCTCCCCCCCCCCCTTCCCAGGCAGCTTTATGTAATTGTGCATGTGTGTAGCCTACACACTCCTATATGATTTTTGTGTGTATTAATGTACTTGTGGGTACGTGTGTGTGCGTTTGCGCCTGTGTGCGTCTGTGTAGGTGCATTTGCACTCACGCGCGCATGTGTGTATGTGTGTGCATACGTGCGTGCGTGCGCGCGCGCATGTGTTGTGGTGTGTGCGTGCGTGTGTGCGTGTGCGTTCGAGCGTGCATGTGCGTTCGAGCGTGCGTGCATACGCACGCGCGTGCATACGCACGGCGTGCATAAATATGTGTATACGTGTATGTTTGCTTTTGTGAAATAAAATCAAGATTTTAAAAACAACAAAACCACAACGTTCAAATCTGATTTATTATTAACGAACTCGTATGAGGTCCAAACTTATTGCTGTTGCTCTAATCATATAATATAGTTTAACTGTAAAGTTCTTTCTAGACCAAGAACAGATAATATGGTTACTATATAAACGAACGTTTTGGGAAGGAAACAAGATCAGGGCCTCTTATGACGCAGGACCAAAATACCTTCTGCAGTGATTTAGTCAACAGGCGGGCAGGCATTGTATTACGGCCGCAGAGCAGATAATGATGCAGCCATTGGAAGGAAGCCACACTGGCTTCGAAATAGCAGCAGCAGTCGAAGCAGTAGGGAGGGAGAGAGGAGAGAGAGAGAGAGAGAGAGAGAGAGAGAGAGAGAGAGAGAGAGAGAGAGAGAGGGGAGGCGGTAGTCACAGAGCAGAGCAGACAAAACAGAGCGCGCGCGCACACACACACACACACACACACACACACACACACACACACACACACACACACACAGACAGAGAGAGAGAGAGAGAGAGAGAGAGAGAGAGAGAGAGAGAGAGAGAGAGAGAGAGAGAGAGAGAGAAGAGAGATTTGACCATATGGTTTATTCATGTAAGGCCACGGCCCCATATGAAGGGGCAGAAAAATGCAAAAATGTACCAAATACAATACAGCGCATAATACATCTGTATCAAACTCAAGAGAACCTAGGACGTAAGTTTTTCTCGTAACTGAAAAGCCTTATATAAAAACAGAGCCAGATGACGAACAGTTTTATCAAGGACTGATGCCATCAGCAAATCTAAGCGGAATAAGCAAGGTCGGGCGTAGAATTTCTGTGGAATGAACTTTATACGCAAAATAGTGAGAGCAGGACACTTAAAAACAAAATGGACTTCGTCTTCAGCTGATTCTTTCCATAGTGGACTTAGTATGTGGGCAGCAGAGACTCTCTACTCTTCCAGTGAGCTTGTATTACTTTCTAACGTCAACACTTGTTGTTCAAGGTTCAATATCAGTTTGCTTTCCCCACTCATGTTCTCTTGCTCTTCTTAAAAAAAAACAACCCTTAATGCTTCATTCCTGACCTGCAAGAAGGTGGTTTGGAACCTCCTTCTTGCCAAATGGCGAAACTCCTTTTTCAACTCTAGGTTAAAATCTCCTTCAATAAACTTATCCCTCAATAGGTAATTTTCAACTCTAGGTTAAAATCTCCTTCAATAAACTTATCCCTCAACAGGTAATCAGCCAGAGCATCCGTCTTTCTCATGTGGAGAGTCCTCTCCAGCCCCCCACCCCCAAACACATGTGAATAGTCTGGAACTGATTCTTTTGGCATTTGGGCCTGACTGAAAAAGGCAGACAGGAGAGTGGTGATCCGTCGCCTGTCACCCAACACGGCCCTGAGGATGTTGATCATCTTCTCTGGGGTGTTGGTTTTTTTCTATGGTGGGTAGCAATATCTCTCAGCGAGCCACTCCCGTCAGATGACTGACGAAGTAGACAACCATCTCCTCTCTCATAGGGTAGAGAATGGCGAAGAAGAAGAAGAAGAAGAAGAAGAAGAAGAGAAGAAGAAGAAGAAGAAGAAGAAGAAGAAGAAGAAAGTTTGAAGAGTTTGAAGAAGAATTGCGAAGAAGAAGAAGAAGAATTGCGAAGAAGAAGAATTGCGAAGAAGAAGAATTGCGAAGAAGAAGAATTGCGAAGAAGAAGAAGAAGAAGAAGAAGAAGAAGAAGAAGAAGAAGAAGAAGAAGAAGAAGAAGAACAACAACAACAACACAAGAACAACAACAACAAGAATTCCAAAGTAGAAGGAGAAAAAGAAGAATAAAAACTGAAGAGTAAAAAATGAAGACCCACAGCTTTTAATCTGCTATGCCAGGGCAACTACTTGTGTATTTAGTCTTGTCCTCAATCATCAACATTTCTCTCTTTCGCGGCAGTGCAGTTACGATGATTGGCCAGAGTCTGTTTCAGATCCCTCCAGACACGATTAATTCATGGTGAAGGGCAACCCGTTGACTTTCTCCCTCCAGTTGACATGGTGACGTGGATATTTCAGGGTTAATGAGCCACTAATTGGCTGAATATGGTATGCCATTAATGGTTTTGTAAGTGGCATTTAGGCATATATTGTATGGTTGTGTTGTTGAGGAATAGGATGGTAATATACAGAGTTGTGTGCTTAGTATGGTGTATGGCGAGACTATAAACCGAGACCCCGTGTGTGAACGCACGCAGAACAACTTGCGCACACGTTTGATCCTGTTCTGCTTTTCGTAAGAGTAGGCCATCGTGTGCCGGTAGGAACAGATGACAAGATTTACAAAACTGCATACACACGGGGACTGGATGTACAAAAGCATATGAATGATTATTCCATTATCCTCGATATAAAAGAATAAATAAATAAATAAATAAATATGTACATGTATTTTTGTGTACATGCATGGTCACAAAGGGAGCGCATATGTGCGTGTACACAGACAGACGCACAGACACAGACACACACAGACAGACACAGACACAGACAGACAGACACACAGACAGACACACACAGACAGACACAGACACAGACACAGACACAGACACAACACACACACACACACACACACACACACACACACACACACACACACACACACACACACACACTCAGAGTGAAAAAAAAAACACCTCTCCAACAGATACCGCAACAAAATAACAAAGTGAAAAATCACTTGTATGATAATAATGATAACATTTCATTTATTTTGGGATCTCCATAAATCAACTGATAACGCTCAAAGCGCATTAGCCCTACACGGATACAATTATATGATATTGAGACTTATCTCACGTTCATTGCATTTGAATTGCTTGTATTTGTGTCCTTAATCCGTCCGTCTCACTTACAAGACACTCGTCAAATCACAAAGTATTATGAACGATTAAATAAGTGACCTACATGCAGTACTGTGTCGTTTGGTACTCAGTCTTAATGCAGTCTAGTGCTTTGAAACAATATCTTTTTTGCAGCCAAAAATCATGTTCGTAATTCCTTTCTAAGGGGACGGGATAGCTCAGTGGTCAGAGCGCTCGCTTTCCCCCAGCCAATGTTAAGCAGCATCAAGCGTGGTTACCAACTGGACAGGTGACATTTTGCACGCCTTGGTTTCAGTATAGTTCCCCTAGTTCACCCAGCTGTATAATGGGTACCAGCCCTCTTTAGGGCCAGGGAAGGTAAAGCAGTGAGGGAGAGGAGATGGGCGCCGCCCTCAACATGCTGGCCCCTAGAGAAGCTGAGGTCTCTGACGCCTCGCTCCCTAGGACAACATAAGGTTATGGGTCACCTTTACCTTTTACTTTTACCTTTAATTCCTTTCTGCGCTGCTTTCTGTTTGAGTTTCAATGATAGCAACACGGAAAAAAACACACACGAAAACTAGAACATAGATCGATGAATGAATAACATGGAAGAAAAGAGAGAGAATCTATAATATCAGCAGAAACCCAGGCTTTGGTCCACAGCCGACATAAAGGGAGGACACTGATGAAGAGTTCTTCAGTGCAGTGTCGCATACCCCAGTAAGACAGAAGCGAAAAGTAGTAGTAGAAGAAGTAGTAGTAGTTAGTAGTAGTAGTAGTAGTAGTAGTAGTAGTAGGAGGAGGAGGAGCAGCCAGCAGCAGCAGCAGCACAACAGTAGTAGTATAGTAGTAGTAGTAGTAGTAGTAGTAGTAGTAGTAGTAGTAGTAGTAGTAGTAGTAGAGAGGAGGAGGAGGAGGAGGAGGAGGAGCAGGAGAGCAACAGCAGCAGCAGTAGCAACAGTAGTAGTAATAACAGCAGAAACAGCAGCAGCAGCAGCAGTAGTAGTCGTCGTCGTCGTAGTAGTAGTAGAAGCAGCAGCAGTAGCAGCAGCAGTAGCAGCAGCAACGGTAGTAGTAGGCTAGCAGCAGCAGCAGCAAAAGTAGTAGTAGTTGTCATAGTAGTAGAAGCAGTTGTATCAGTAGTAATAGCAACAGCAGCATCAGAAGCACCAGTAGTAGTAGTTGGCTAGTAGTAGTAGTCGTTGTAGTAGAAGGAAGCAATATGATGCAAGATTTTGCCTCAGACATCTGTGGGGAGGTAGTCAACCATCCCGTAGCGTCAATACTGACCAGTAGTGGACTGGACTGTGTGCCTGACGGAAAGATGCTGTTGCCTGAATTTCATGTTGGCCATATGACTTAGGCTGACAGTACAATCGTCACTGGCATGATTTATACATAAAACGAAAGTACACCCCTGAAAACACTATTATTCCTGCTCGGTACCAGTGAAGATTGATGTGATATAGCTCAAACTACTATATGCATTGAACCTCGACATTTGTTTTAACCATCTAATCATTGTATTTAATGCACAAGTAAGTTTTGGTTTAGCTTTTGTTTGTTTGGTTTGTTGTTGTTATTGTTGTAGAAGATAATTAGATTATGGAAAACAGTTTTGGAAAACAAAATTGATTTGGAATTCAACACAGACTGGTGAGCTTGGTGTCGGAGTACCACATTACAAAATGAACAGATGACATGGCATGTTTGCAATCTCTCGCAGGATAAAAACCAGCGACTCCCATTTTGCAATACTGCACTTCTTTTGAGCTATACAATACACATAGCTCCTGATATTCAGGCTACTGGCAGAGTAGAGATAATAGACTACACTACCCTATATAAATTCTCAAAATCATGTGGCGATTGTTTGATGTGTTCGTTGCTGTGTTTCTGATTCTGTTTATACAAGTTGATGCTAGTGCTGTTCGAGTGAATTTGACTGGTCAATGGACAGTGTCCAATTCTCAAAGAGGTGAGTATAATGGATGAGTGATTTTTTTTGTATTGAAGGCAATGAATTTTTTTTTTTAAACTGATCTAGTTGTAGACTATCATTATGAATGACATCCTACAAGCATTTGTTCGTTGGTTTGTGGGCTAGAGCTCTGAGGTTCACCAATGGTGAGATTTTTTGTGCATAGGCCTACAATAGTTTTTACCCACATTTCGACTTCGCAGATTGTGTCTAAAACGCAACACGGGTGTGCAGATGGTTTTCTTTTAATTTTGTCATCCGTTCTTACCGGCGCGACATGGCCTACTATCCCAAAAGGCAGAGAGGATTTTTAAACATGCGCGCAAGATATTCTGCGTGTTTTCATACACAGGGCATCGGTTTAGAGTCTCACCCGAAGGAAGGAGAATGGAGTCCATACTAGATTAACTCCAGGGGGAAAATTCGCCTTGAACAGGCGTCTCTGTGGTGGTGGGTACAGCACTTTAACCACAAGCTACCCCCTCTCTCCCCATTAACAATATATTTTCCTTGTTTCTTGATGACAGTGGGTTTATTCCATTGTGTAGCTAGTGGGTTTTGAGCCTTTCCAGTGCTTCTGTGAACAGTTGTGATAATGAGGCCGTGTGGCAAGGTGAAGTTTAGATATATAATATTGCTAACATGTGTTTTGTAGGGATTCAATTTCCTGGGAGAAAATATAAAACCAAATGGGGGTGGTGGTGGTGGTGATTTTTTGTTTGTTGTTTGTTTGATTGTTTTTTTTTCCCCAATAATACAAAACATCAAAATTGCTTTGATAGCATTCCACGCGTGGATGTCAAAAGAAAACGATTCATCAAAAGTTTCTCCCATGTCTTCTTACATAACACCCAATATTTTTTGGTTTGTTAATTTCTTTTTTGTTTGTTTTTTTTTGGTTTTTTTGTTTTGTTTTGGGGTGGTGGTGGCATTTGTTTGGTTTAGTTTTTATGCTATCATCACGTCTCTTAAATTGACCCTATTCAATATTTCTACTTCTTTTGAATCTATTTGGAAAGAAGCATTTTCTTAACTTTTCTATATCTAGTATCTTCTACAAGCAAACAAAGTAGGCTTAATGCTGGTGCCTTTATTTCTCTAACAAGATGGTTGAAGGAAAATGTAAGCATGGACTGTGTCCAAGCCTTGGATGCTGGTTTTGGCAATCTGATTTACTCATGGTCCCACTTGCATTGTGTTAGAAACGTTCTTTATTCATCAAAGGCAACTTTTCTGTTGAAGTAAGTTTTGTGTCTGAGTCAAGGTTATCCTTGGATGCATTGGTAGTTATTAGATTTATCATTTAAATCTCAAAACTTAATTTATTTTATATTTATTCGTGTTTCATCTCAGTCTTTCATCTTGGTCGGTTGGGAGTATTGTACTGTCCCAGTGCTCAGTGGCTGTTATCCAGATAAGATTTTATGATGAGTATGTTGTGATATCCATACCACTAGTTTTAGCTAGCACCCTTTTCAATGACACGTGGGTGGAGATGTGATGTGCATGCAAGAGGTTTTGCATGTACACGCACATAGGACCTCAGTTTATAGTCTCATCCGAAGGACGTATAAGCGAGTGGAGTCTGAGCCAAATTATACCCACTTGTCTGTATCAGCTTTGATAAATATGCTTATATCCCAGTGAGCATGTTTGCTTAGCATGTCTGTTTCTTGGTTGGATAATTTTCTCTCAATGAATGACATGTTGCTAAATTGTCAAGATCTGACTGCTTTAATCTGTGTAAGTGTTGCTGCTATACATGACACACTTTCAGGCTGAGAAAAGTAGACAGTTTAGAGGTTAGAGCACCAGATTCATGGTTTGAAGCACACTAAGGGTGTAGCTGTTCAAGTCTTTGCTGTACCATCTTTTGAGTTTTTTAAAGAGCATTTTCCCGTCTCCTGGAGAGAATGTCTTAATGGTTCTGACACATCCCCCAACAAATCCTCGGAATGATACCACAAAGCGAAGTAAACCATGTAAAAGATGCAATAGATATAAAATAATAATCTAATATTAGATTGATTATAACTACATGCTCCTGCAGACATTGATCTTGTCCAATCCGAGTTGTGGAGTTAGGCCTTTGGAGGAGCTCTTTGGGAAAGAAGTACAGAACATAACATAAACATGGCGAAGACGCTCGTGACCCAAGTTTGTTGCTTGCTGTTGGGAGTTGTGTTTTCGCCTTCAAGCGCAGTATTTGTGCAAAACTTGAAGGGAAAATGGAATGTGTCATGTGCTGCAAAAGGTGAGGCAGTGGATCAATGAATGTTGCATGCGATCTTGTGGACCAGTATCAAACACAAAGAAAGGGATTCTTTCACTTTCAGTTTGCTTTCACTTTCACAGTCATATGAGCATGACTAGAGTATTATGATTCACACAATGTCAGTGTGTGTGTGTGTGTGTGTGTGTGTGTGTGTGTGTGTGTGTGTGTGTGTGTGTGTGTGTTGGGGAAGGGGATGCGTATGTGCACGCCCTCATGTGCAGGTGCAAGTTTGTATTAGGGGGGATACCCCCCCCCCCCCCCCCCACACACACACACACACAAAACACACTCACACTCATACATTTGTAACATACATGTATGTATGTATAACATACATACATGTATGTATGTGTATGGATAGACATTAAAAGGAAGACACACATTTGATAACATCGTTGCATACAGTGATACATTCTGATAATAAATCCAGTGAGAGATATATTAAGTTTTAATATAAATTGTAATGTATGCTTGTATACAGGGGGACAGGGTACCTCAGTGGTCAGAGCGCTAGCTTTCCCCAGCCAAAGTTAAGCAGCATCGAGCGTGGTTACCAAGTAGATGGGTGACCGTTTGTACACCTTGGCTTCAGTACAGTTCCCCCAGTTCCCCCAGGGGTAAATGGGTACCTGCCCTCTTTAGAGTCAAGGAAAGTAAAGCAGCGAGGGAGAGATGGGCACTGCCCTCAACATGCTGGCCCCTGGAGAAGCTGAGGTCTCTGACACCTCGCTTCCCTGCGACCACATAGGTTATGGGACACCTTTACCTTTTACCTTTTTATAATGTATGATAGGCTCATATTAATTACTATCACATTTTACTAGGACTCTATCCTCCGAAGTCTGAGTATGGCTGCCTATATGGCGAGGTACTTGAAAATAGTCATACACGCAAACGTCTCATTCAGTGTGCAATTTCAATCCCACAGTGATTCCCAGGTGGGATGAGTGAGTCAGAGGGCACATTCTGTTTGACCCCCCAGAGTGTTAAGCTGGGGAACAACAACAACAAGTAAGGACTCTAGTATGATTCACATAGACAGCACGTATATAATGGCAACGTTCTGGTGGCTCCTGCGACAGTACTGGAACCATTTGTATCGGTCATAGCCTTTCCAATGGATCATTCCAATGGCATGGAGAGGGGGGGGGGGGGGTCTGCTGAATGGGTATCAGCTTGCCCTCCATACTTACTTACCCAGGCTTTGCACTCTAAAGACTAGAGCGCAACTCCATAGTCTTCCGAGACTGATGGGTGCCTACTACTAGTGTGATTCACAGGCAGTGAACAGAACCACAGTTTGCGTTGATCAATGTGTGCAGGAATCTCAGTCAGTGGGGATGTACCAGGCAGCATGTACACAGCCCTTCTGGACAACAAGCAGATTCAGAATCCTCTCTACAGAGACAACGATGTCAAACTGGCCTGGATTGGACACGAGAACTGGACCTACAGCAGGCATTTCCAGTGTGAGTCACCAAGAGCTGTTTAATAATGGGACTCATTGGTATTCTTGCTCTTCTTTTTTTTAATATTCTTTTAATCGAGGATAATGGAATAAGCATTCATGTGCTTTTTTACATATCCATTCCCTGTGTGTATGCAGTTTGTAAATCTTTTCATCTGTTCCCATCAGCACACAATGGCCTACTCTTATGAAAAGCGGAACAGGATTTAAATGTGCACAAGATGTTCTGCGTGCATTTGCATACGAGGCCTCAGTTTATAGTCTCCTCTGAAGGATCCGAAGTTTCTGTCTTTTTTAGAAGAAGTTTTGTATGAAACATAACATCATCTGGCTTGCTATGTAATGTATCTGTGGCAGTGTCTTTATTAGCTTGTGTCTTTTACAGTATAATCTTCTTAGTCTGTTTTGAACAGTATGTCATCATTTTCAACCTGCTGATCTGACAGAATCAAAATAGGATTTAAGTTTAATCCTCTGAGCCCATTTGGGTCATCAATGGTAATTAAACACAAGAACAGTTTAAAAATAAGGATTAGAAAATGTCATTAATTACTAACTAGCTGGAACTATCTAACAAATCAGTGCCTTAGAGCGAGAATGGTTTATCTGAAAAAACTACCAATTTTCAATTTTTTATATTTTGGAGAATAAACTGTTAACCTTTAGGTGACAAAATGTTAATAGGATCAAATAAAATAGTCATTAATTCAAAGGATATTTGAAGAATATAACCGTTTTTGCACAAAATGGTCTAGTGGCCTTGCAGATTTTGAATTTCTAATCTTTCTTAATGTATATGTGGAACTTCTTCTTTTGTAACAGGTTGGTTAAACCAGTACTCATTTGTGTCATCACAATCAACCAATTGGGCATCACGATCAAAATCAGATTCTATGATATTTATATGTTTCATTTTCGAAAATATTTTTAAAGCGAGTAAACCATTCTTTCATTGTAATATTTCAGCTGAACTTAATTTTTCACCTTGGAATTGTGTTTTAAGGAACAGCTTCCTAAAGTCTGCACTGATCACCTACTGAGGAAACAAGATTGTTCAGTAGTATGATGTTATGTTTTTTTTTTTTTTCTCCTTTTTAACATGTTTATTCTATTTTAGCGTTACAGTAATTCATTCTGTCCTTTTTACATTTTCCTCCATTACTCTTTCTGCATTAACACACATAATTTGTGATACAGACATCACTTTAATGTTCATGCATGTGTGTGTGTGTGTGTGTGTGTGTGTTATGTGTGTGTGCATGTATATATGTGTGTGTGTGTGTGTGTGTGTTTGTGTGTGCATGTCTGTGTGTGTGTCTATGTGTGTATGCGTGTGTGTGTGTATGTGTGTGTGTGTATGCGTGAGTTGTGTGTATGTGTGTGTATGTGTGTGCGTGGTGTGTGTGTGTGTGTGTGTGTGCATGTGGGTGTGTGTGTGCATGCCTCTGTATGTATGTATGTGCGTGTGTGTGCATGCGTCTGTGTGTATGTGTGTGTGGGCATGCGTGCATGTGTGTGCATGCATTTGTCACAAAAAGTGAGCAGTGCCCTGGTGCAGTCATCGTCCATCAGACTGGTGGCAGAGGGGGTGGACACTGTGTCCACTCTCTTCATCAATGACCAGCAGGTTGGACAGACCGACAACATGTTTGTCAGGTACACCTGGAACATCAAACCCTTTGTCAAGGTGAGTTATACTTAAACCATTGTGGGGGGAAGGATACAATGTGTGTGTGTACATTATGTGTGTTCGATTTAATTTTTTAAGTCTCTTCACAAATTATGATATTACTACCAAAAAAAAACAAAACAAAAAAAGAAGCAGAGTAGTAACCAAGCCAGACTTATCGTACCATTCCATTCCATTCCATTGTGTGCGTGTGTGTGTGTAGATTCGAATTTGCTAAAAGTATTAATCGTTATTGATTGCTTGTGTGTTGTATAGGACGAATGCAAGTGCTTTGATTTGTTTTTGCAAGATATAGCGCTATATAAAGTCCATGTATTATTATTATTATTATTATTATTATTATTATTATTATTATTATTATTATTATTATTATTATTATTATTATTATTATTATTATTATTATTTATAACCATTATTATTGTTATTGTTATTGTTATCATCATAATAATCGTCATCGTCGTCATCATCATCATCATCATCATCATTATCATCATCATCATTATTATTCCAGCCAGGGAACAACAGCATCACCTTCAAGTTCCAGTCAGCCACAAACTACGCCACCAAGCAGTCAGACAGCTACCCATACCCGGTGCCCCCAAACTGCACTGTACCCGTGCAGAACGGGGAGTGCCACGTCAACTTCATCCGCAAAGAACAGTGCTCCTTCTCCTGGGACTGGGGCCCCTCCTTCCCCACCCAGGGTGTCTGGTGATTGTTGTTGTTGTTGTTGTTTTCCCCAGCTTAACACTCTGGGGGTCACCCGGAATGTGTTCCCTGACTCACTCATCCCACCTGGGAATCACTGTGAGATTGAAATTGCACACACTGAATGAGGAGTTTGCGTGTATGACTGTTTTCAAGTACCTCACCATATAGGCAGCCATACTCCGACTTCAGAGGATTTATTCTCCTTTAAAGGAGAGTGCAGGTTGTTCTGTTAAGAGCTTGTCATGGCTGAAGGCAATCTCAACACAACATTTTACAACATCGCAACATTTTAGTGTAGGCCTTGGCAATGAGCTGACATCAATAACTGACACAGCTTTTGGCCTGAGCCAAGTTTGGTGAGTGAGTGTAGTAGGGTGAGGGGGTGGGTTTGAGAGAGGGATTTGTTGGTGAAGAGATGAATGTTTATGTGGTTATATGTGTGTGTATGCACACAAAAACATGTATGCGTACATGCATGCACTCACACACTCATGCGTGTGTATTCATGCACTTGCGGGCACATTCGCGCAAACACGCACGCACATGCACGCACGCATGCATGCATGTAAGCACGCACGCACACACTCACACCCACACCCACACCACACACACACACCCCACACACGCACGCACGCACGCACGCACGCACGCACGCACGCACGCACGCACGCACGCACGCACGCACAGCACCACACACACACACACACGCACACACACACACACACACACACACACACACACACACACACACACACACACACACACACCACACTACAAGTGACAAAACAAACTCTCAGCCACACACAAGCATCTGCTTTCACACCCCCCCCCCCCCCCCCCCCCTTTCATTTCTCTCTGTCTGTCTGCCTTGGTACTTCAGTGAAAAGACAGAAGGACAAAAGTGTGTGTCTATTGTGTAATTCATAGTTCATCACTTGTGCTGGTTTTAAAGTGTGTTAAGGGTACTTGGTTAGTCTACAAGTGTGTCTTTGTGCGATGAGGCCTTGAAAAATGATCTCTGAAGATGGGAGTATTCTGAGTAAAGTTGGCAAATTTTAAGGGGGAAAAAATCCACTGTGCATTATGTAATTTGTAAACGTAGGTAAAATTCAAGGAATTTTGTATAAGGGAATTCAGCATGTCTTCATTTTAGCAAGAAAAAGTTGGAAATTTTTTTTGGAGACAAAAATCATCCTGTGTGGAGTAATTTGTTTGTGGAAAATATTAAGGGATTTTGTGAAAGAAAATTGATGAATGGTGGTTTTATTTTATTATTTTTTTTATTTTGGCAGGAAGCCAATCTACATTGAAGCCTTTGATTCTGCTGTTCTGGACATTGCCACTGTGGAAGTGGTGTCAGGTTAGTTTGTGTGTGTGTGTGGTGTGTGTGTGTGTGTGTGTGTGTGTATGTGTATGTGTATGTGTGGTGTGTGTGTGTGTGTGTGTGTGTGTGTGTTGTATGTATGTGTGTTTGTGTGTGTGTGTGTGTGTGTGTGTGTGTGTGTGTGTGTGTGTGTGTGTGTGTGTGTGTGTGTGTGTGAGTGTGTGTGTGTGTTAATGTGTGTGTGTGTGTGTGTGTGTTAATGTGTGTGTGTGTGTGTGTTTGTGTGTGTGTGTGTGTGTGTGTGTGTGTGTGTGTGTGTGTGTGTGTGCGTATATATAGAAAGAAAAGAGAAAAATATATAAATATGTAACATGATACTCTTCTGCCCCCCCCTCTCATCCCACAACAAGTTTTTTTGTATGAGGCAACATATTTTATGCTCACATATAAACACACAGCAGCACACTAGAATCCTGTAGGCACTGGGACACACTCAGCTCATACTAGCTGCCTGTATGCCTCAATCAGACTAGTAGTAAACCGTCATGCACAAAACATTGATAAACCATGTAGCCCAGTCGATAACTGTGCACCATGTGGCTTAATCATTCTCTGGTACTGTATGAACAATTAATTGTCTCTCTGCTAATGTAGCACTGTTTTATGACAATGTAAAAGAGCCCCATGGCTAATCTCGCATTAGAAAAGTGCATGGTGGGATAGCCTAGTGGTCCAAACATTGTGCTGGCAATTTGACGACCTGGGATTGATTCCTGTTCGAGGGAATTTTTCTCCTAGAGTTAACATCAGTGCTGACTCCATTCTCCCCAAATGTCTTCCGGATGAGACTATAAACTGAGGCCCTGTGTGCGAATGCATGCAGAACATCTTGCGCACACGTTAAATCTTGTTCCACTTTTCATAAGAGCAGGCCATTGTGTGCTGATGGGAACAGATGTCAAGAATTACAAAACTGCATACACATGGGGACTGGATGTAAAAAAGCTCATGAGTGCTTATGCCATTATCCTTGATATAAAAGAATAAAAGAAAAAAAAGTAGTACAAAGCAGTACATGTATGTGTTTCTGGTTTGCTTCTTAGAGGATGCTAGCTGTTTTGATACCTCTACCATTTGCAATTTTAATCCATTTCAATGACATTTTTTATAAGAATGCCATGTTGTGTGGAAATTTTCCAATTTAAGGTATCTTTCAGTTTTATATCTTGTTTTTTATAGCTCTTTTGAAAACACTGAAGTGAGGTATTTGTTTTCTCCCCCAAGATTTTAATTTATTATAAAACTGTAGCCATTATTCTACAATATGCTTAAGTATCAAAGCATGGTTTTGTCTCTTTTGCGTTAAAACTGCTTTTAAAAACACACAAGTCCTCATTCTGACCACCTGTCTTGAGGGAAAACTTATCAATTTCTCACTTTGTTATTTTCTGTAGTCTATCTTTTCAAATTGTAATAACTTTTGGTAGAAGTGTCTGATTGTCAATCTGTTCTTTGTATTGAATAACCTTTTTATTGCAGATTGATTTCATGTGGATAACTAAAAATTGAACCTATGTGCTAGTAGGGGAGCGAGGCATCAGAGACCTCAGCTTCTCCAGGGGCCAGCACAATGAGGGCGGCACCCATCTCCTCTCCCTCGCTGCTTTACCTTCCCTGACCCTAAAGAGGGCAGGTACCCATTTACAGCTGGGTGAATTGGGGGACTGTACTGAAGCCAAGACGCGCAAAGGGTCACCCATCCACTTGGTTACCACGCTCGATGCTGCTTAACTCCTAGCTTGGGAAAGGGAACGCTCTGACCACTGAGCTATCTCATCTCCCGTTTGTATTGGATAGCCCTTTTATTGCAGATTGATCACACATTAACAACTAACAGATTGATCACATGTTAACAACTTAAAGTTGACCTCTGGTTCAAAATGTGACTTAAAAAAAAAAAAAAAATTATATATATTTTTTTGTTTTAAAAAAAATCCTATTTTTTTATTTTTATTTTTTTCAAAATGTGACTTGTTAGGTGGTGGAGAGTGTCACATAATAGCAACTGTGTCAAGAAATGAAAAACTGTCATACCATAAGGAAAACTTTCTTGTCACAGAGGGGAAAGGCTGGGAGCTGAGAACCAGAAGCTTCTTCAGTGTCAGCGGCAGTGGCTCTGTCGCTGGTCGTCTGCAAGTGTCTCTGGATGGTACCAATGTCTCGGCGACCCAGCAAGTGACCTTGACCTCCTCCAGCAGCCTGGTGGCTGTGAATGTGTCTGTGCCAGAGGCAGGTGTTGTTCTGAGTAATGCTGGTGTGGTTACATTTTTTTTTTTTTTTTTTTTGCAAGGGGGTGTTAGTAGGCAGGGAGCATTGTATTGTGTTGTGTTGTATTGTGTTGTGTTGTATTGTATTTTATAATATTGCATTGTATTGTATTGCATTGTATTGTATTGTATTGTGTTGTGTTGTGTTGTATTTTTTTAAAAATAGTATTTTGTTGTATTGTATTGTATTGTATTTTATTGCATTGCATACATCTTTAAGTCACAGCAGAGTCCACTGTGTGAAATTTGGGCTGCTCTCCTGGGGGAGAGCACGTCGCCACAAGAGCAGTGCCAACCCATTATTTTTTCTCTTTTTTTCCTGTCTGTAACTGTATTTGTTTCCCTATCAAAACAGCTTTTTTCTACAGAATTTTGCCAGGACAACCCTCTTGTTGCCATGGGTTCTTTTATGTGCGCTAAATGTATGTTATACACTGTACCTCAGTTTATCATCTCACCCCACAGTGCACAAATCCAACATCACTCAGTCCAGAGTGCTAAATTCAGCATGCCCCTTCCTTTTACCTAGTCCATGTGTGGTCAATTCCTGTGATAAATAGCACCAACTGGCCCTATCTGGGCTGGGATGAAATGAAATAATTAGCCGCTGAGAGGAGCTGAAAGTGGGGGAAACCGACTGCTGTAATCCAAAAGACTAGCACCCAGACCACCATTCATAGTCTAGTGGATTGGGGAAAAATATCTGGCACAAACCAGAATCAAACCACTACACACTTCGAACCTGGACTTATTGCTTTCTAGGCAGGTGTGTTCCTGTAGACCAGCAATCTACCATCAGTGCACTGGGTTATACAGTTGGTGAAGCAGTGTTGTTATATTTTGAATATTGTACTCTCTGTTATACTTCCATGAAAAATTATAAAATTATTTGAATACCAAAACCCCCCAAAAAAACCAATCCCAGAAAAGAAAGAAAGAAAATGAAGGAGAATACATTTTTACCTGTATATGTTGGCAGTAAGTAAGTAAATAGGCATTTGTCAGTCTTTAAAGACTATGGAGTTGCGCTCTAGAGCAACAAGCCTGGGTAAGTAAGTATGGAGAGCAAGCTGTTACCCATGCAGCAGACCCCCCCTACCCCCACCCCTCCTGCCATCCCCACATCACTGGGATGGTTCATTGGAAAGGCAATCACAAATACTGATGGTTCCAGTGCTGTCGCAGATGTTGGCAGAGTCGTGACTGAACCTTTTATGTTCTGCTTCTTCATGGGCATTACTCATTCCATGGCATGTATGTTGTCACTGTTGCATTCTCATACATTTGTGACTCCACTGGTTTTTGGGTTTTTTTTTTCATCAGAGGATTGCTTTGCCAAACAAGAATATCAAAGACCAACAACTCGGATGGCTGTTGAAATGTTAATTTGCTATTGCTTGTGTGTTAAAGTGTTGACTTACTATTGCTGGTGTATTAAAGTATTGACTTACTATTGCCTGTGTTGACTTATTATTGCTGGTGTGTTACAGTATTAACTTACTATCGCTGGTGGTTTCAGAGTGTCAGCGTGAAGCGATGGTGGCCAAACGGCTATGGGTCACAGACCCTGTACACTGTGTACTTCGTCTTCACCTCTTCCAGTGGAGAGGTCACCTCACAGACGAAGCGTGTCGGCTTCCGCACCATCGAGCTAGTGCAGGACCCTGTGTCTGCCGACCCTAAACAAGGTCAGAGTTGAATTTTTATTTCCAGATGGTATATTGAATATAAATATCGAACTCGACAAAACCCTGAGAAAGGCAGAACAGAGAGAGGAATGGAGGGAACTGGTTGTCAAGTCTTCAGGGGTGCCCCTACGGTCGCCAGACTAAGGGATATATAGATAGGTAGATGGAGAGAGAGAGATAGATATTGAATATGCATTGATTTGCTTTTTTCATCAAGCCATCATGTGAGCATGTGCTTTGGTTTTGATAAGGTTTGTTTATTCAAAAACCATGGAAAATGTATGACATGGTGAACATAATGAGCATAGCATATTAGCAACAAGTACTTAGCTTAAATTGTGCTCAGGTGAGGAAGAGAGTGTGGCCGATGGGAGATAACCCTACAGACCAAGCTGTACAGCCCACGAGAGGAGCTGGAAAGGACAGGCCATTATTTTTCCCCTGACACATCTGATGGTGTAAAGTGAATGAAAGAAGAAGAATTGTGCTTGAGTACAACATCAACTTTCACAAAAAACAACAACAAAAACCAAAAAAAAACCCCATCAACTTTCACATGGCGAGTAAGGGTCCCTACAATGAGCAGAAGAAGGGTTGTTGGCTGACTTGATATCTATATCTCCTTTCTGGTCTCTGCTCTTTCAGGTCTAACGTTTTATATTGCATGATGATCAGTGACAATGACTTACTTGACTTATGCCTGTGAATTCCCTTTGGAACATAGGGCTGCAACAACACTCCTCCAACTGACTTAGTTCTGGGAGATCCTCTTCAGTTTGGCCCACGTCATTCTGGCTGCCTTTGAGTGACAATGAGGATGATGTAACGATGCTGCTGTGGAAGTGCATCCACTTTGAGACTACTTGATAGTGTTGTACTCTATGCTTACTGTCATAATATATCCTGGCGTCAGCCATGCCTGAGAGATACAGACACCTGCAGTGTTGGTCAGGTAATTTGAGCAACACTCTCAAACTCACATTCGTAAAAGTGGATGAAGCTCAAATGTGTAGTCCCAGTCTCCCCACTGAGCCCTCAGCACACTCACTCTGGGTAGGAGATATATCTTCCTTTCTGTTTTGGGCTCTTTCAGGTCTGATGTTTTATTTCTGCGTGAATGGCCTACCCGCCTTCTCACTCTGAGTAGGAATAGAACATCTTGCGCACATGTTAAATCCTGTTCTGCTTTTCGTAAAAGTAGGCCATCTCGTGCCGGTGGGAACAGATGACAAGATTAACAAAACTGAATACACACTGATTGGATGTAAAAAAGCACAAGAATGCTTATTCCATTTCCTCGATATAAAAGAATGAATAAATAAAATAGGATATATTAACCCTGTCTGTTTTCTGCTGTTTCTGGTCTGACATATCTTCCTTCCTGTTTTCTGCTCCTTCAGGTCTGACGTTTTATTTCAAGGTGAACGGCCTGCCCGTCTTCTTCAAAGGGTCCAACTGGATCCCAGCGGACAGCTTCCAGGAGCGCATCACCAAGGACAGGATCCGAACCCTGCTGCAGGCAGCTGTGGACACCCATATGAACTCCATGAGGGTGTGGGGTGGAGGGGTGAGTGAGGCCTGGGGTGTGGGGAGGAGGGGTGAGTGAGGGCTGGGGGGTGGGGGAGGAGGGGTGAGTGAGGGCTGGGGTGTGGGGAGGAGGGGTGAGTGAGGCATGGGGTGTGGGGAGGAGGGGTGAGTGAGGGCATTGGGGGTGAGGAGGAGGGGTGAGTGAGGGCATTGGGGGGTGGGGAGGAGGGGTGAGTGAGGGTTTGGGTGTGGGGAGGAGGGGTGAGTGAGGGTTTGGTGTGGTGGGGGGAGGAGGGTGAGTGAGGGTTTGGGTGTGGGGAGGAGGGGTGAGTGAGGGTTTGGGTGTGGGGAGGAGGGGTGAGTGAGGGTTTGGGTGTGGGGAGGAGGGGTGAGTGAGGGTTTGGGTGTGGGGAGGAGGGGTGAGTGAGGGTTTGGGTGTGGGGAGGAGGGGTGAGTAAGGTATGGGATGTGGGGGGGGGAGGGGGGAGTAGGTATGGGGTGTGGGGGGGTGGGGGAGGAGGGTGAGTAAGGTATGGGGAGGAGGGGTGAGTAAGGCATGGGGTGTGGGGGAGGAGGGGTGAGTAAGGTATGGGGAGGAGGGGTGAGTAAGGCATGGGGTGTGGGGAGGGGTGAGTAGATGGGTATGGGGAGGAGGGGTGAGTAAGGCATGGGGTGTGGGGAGGAGGGGTGAGTAAGGTATGGGGAGGAGGGGTGAGTAAGGCATGGGGAGGAGGGGGAGTAAGGCATGGGGAGGAGGGGGGAGTAAGGCATGGGGTGTGGGGTGGAAGGGTGAGTGAGGGTTGGGGTGTGGTGTGGGGAGGAGGGGTGAGTGAGGGCTGGGGTGTGGTGTGGGGAGGATGGGTGAGTGAGGGCTGGGGTGTGGTGTGGGGGGAGGGGTGAGTGAGGGCTGGGGTGTGGTGTGGGGGGAGGGGGTGAGTGAGGGCTGGGGTGTGGTGTGGGAGGAGGGGGGTGAGTGAGGGCTGGGGTGTGGTGTGGGGAGGAGGGGTGAGTGAGGGCTGGGGTGTGGGTGTGGGGAGGATGGGTGAGTGAGGGGCTGGGGTGGGGTGTGGGGAGGAGGGGTGAGTGAGGGCTGGGGTGGGGTGTGGGGAGGATGGTGTGAGTGAGGGCTGGGGTGGGGTGTGGGGAGGAGGGGTGAGTAAGGTCTGGGGTGTGGGGTGGGATAGAGGGGTAAGGGGGGTGGGGGAGTGAGTAAGGCTTGGGGAGGAGGGGCAAACAGCAGAGGAGGCAGCTGCTGTTTCAGAAACTGGGCAGAAATGTGATTATAGTGGAGATGCCTTGCTCACAGTACATCCCCACTCTCTCGGCCAAGAGGGCATAAGGACAGTCTGCGTTGGAGATGTTCTCCAAAGGCCAACTAGCCCCCAGGGCTGCAGCACATAATGGACTGTGCAAGACAAACCTCCTAGTCAGAGTCATAGTCAATCACTAAAGACTATGCTGTAAAGTGGAATTCCATGAGTGGGAAAGCCACTGGTCATACAGCCTCTTACTTTGCTGTTGCCCCCAGCATCAATGGTTTACCCCTCTTAATCCCGATCCGGGATTTGCCGGGATTGAATAATTACCCCCCTTAAGTCCCGATCCGGGATTTGCTGGGATTTACACACAGTAGATTTCCATCATGCTGTGACCATCACAAATTGCTACCACATGTTAAAACTCTATCAGGCTAGAAGGAGAAACCCTGCTGAGAGCCTGGAAGTAATTATAGCTGCTGGTATGTACTTAGAAGTAGAAAAAGGCCAGCCAGCATGTGTGCCTGACCTGATTTCGTGATGGAATGCGAAATCTAGGGGCAGTTTGTGTTCAGAGAATCTGAATGCAAGAGGGTTAATCAACAAATGTGATAAAGCCCAGGTACTGAAAACACTGAAGGCACGTTATTATTATTACAATAATAATTATATATTATCTTCTGCAGGTGTTTGAATCTGAGGACTTCTACGACCTGACAGACGAGCTGGGCATCTTGATCTGGCAAGACATGATGTTCTCTGTAGCCATGTACCCCACTGACTCTGCCTTCCTCCACACTGTGGAGCAAGAAGTCACACACCAAGTGAGAGACAGAGACCAAGAGAGAGAGAGAGAGAGAGAACAGAGAGAGACAGAGAGAGAGATACAGAGAGAGAGAGGGGGGGGAGAGAGAAAGAGTTAGTTTAGTTTATTCTTTTATATCGAGGATAATGGAATAAGCACATGTGCTTTTTTTTCATCCAGTCCCCATGTGTATGCAGTTTTGTCAATTTGTCATCTGTCATCTGCTTTTCATAAGAGTAGGCCATTTGTGTGCCGGTAGGAACAGATGACAATATTTACAAAACTGCATACACATGGGGACTGGGTGTAAAAAAGCACATGAGCAGGGTTCGCACAGGTCCCTAAAAAGCCCTAAAAAGCCCTAATTTTGGGGAAAGCCAAAATAGGGCCCTAAAAAGCCCTAAAAATGAGACAGATTGCCCTGGAGGCCCTAAAAAGCCCTAAAAATGGAAGTCATGTGTGAGATTTTATTTTAAAAATTAAAAAAAATATATTCAAGATAAAACTTTGGAGAAATAAATGCGAGAAGCGTGTCCGAAGATCGTATTATCGCCGATAGAATGCTTGTCGTCTGCTACTTGCGTCGGGCCACCTATTTCGTAAAGGGAGGTAATAGTAATTGCCTCCCTTGGAAATATGATCGCTTTGCTTCGCAAAGGGTGGTGTGCAACCTTGTGCAGACCTGTGCACCTTCCGTATTTGTTCCCGAAAAGTTCTAAAATAAGAAAATACAGTTTAATTAATAAAAATCGAATTTTTGTCTGGAAAAAAAAAATCCGAAAATAAAAAATATAGTCTTCTATCGTTAAACGATGTTATTCATCTCGCATTACGTCGTCTGCTAGGTCCTATGTTCAGTTGTCTCCCCTTATAGCGCATGCGCACAGCATCTCTTTTGAAAACAAAATGGCGGAAAGTAGTGTAGTAGACTTTCGCGGAAAAACAGATCGAACTGACACACTTACAAGGAAAGAAAGACGCGGAATAAACGCAAAATGATGCTAACAGGCCATGATGGGGCTAGAAGAGGTACAGTTGCCGATATAGATGCACAAACAGAAAAATTGGTTGTTTGTTTTGCCGAGCAATGTTTAAAACTTGCGCTATGTCTCTCGATAGTGAAAGTTGAGCTTTCATTAGCAAGTGGTGTCGGAAATTTGAACACGGTCAGAAAATAACAAACCACGGCACTTAAGTGATAGAAGCGCTAATTTCTTGGCAAATCATGGAACAGTAACCCTTTCGCATCTTCGGGAAATCAGTTGATCGTTAAAACGGCAGAGTGACTGTTCTAAAGTTACATCACGTGGAACACAGCCTCAGCTCTGCTGCTGTACCGGACAGCCGGAAAGTACACACATACACAGAACTTGTTTTTTGGCCATGCAAACTGTCATGATGAGTTCACCCCGAAATCAGATGAATTTTTAATCTGCTTTTGTACGGGGGCTTCAACTTGATTTTAAAATGATAAAGACATAGGATCTTCTGCAGTCTTCATAAGAGTGTATTTCTCTCTCTCTCTCTCTCTCTCTCTCTCTCTCCTCTCTCTCTCTCTCTCTCTCTCTCACACACACACACACTGGAAGTAAATTACACCACACACACATACTACACACACTTCACATACTATCTTCTCTCACTTCTCTCTCCTCTCTCTCTCTCTCTCTCTCTCTCTCCTCTCTCTCTCTCTCTCTCTCTCTCTCTCTCTCGCCTCTCATTCTCTCTCTCTCTCTCTCTTCTCTCTCCTTCTCATTTCTCACCTCTCCGTCTTACACAGTCAGAGTCAGACACACACACACACACACACACACACACACACACACACACACACACACACACACACACACACACCACACACCCCCCCCCCCCCCCCCCCCCCTCTCTCTCTTTCTCTCTGTGTTTCTCTATGTGTGTCTGTCCTTTCTTTCTCTTTCTTTCTATTGACCTCTATCTGCATTAGTGCACATTTGTCTAGAAACATACTCATTTTTGCTATGTGATTACTTGGGTATAGAACCTCCTTTAGATTGAAGAAATGACAGAAAAAGTCATACTTGGAGAGCTTATTTTAGGGCTGAAATTGCTTAATATCAAGAACTGAAATTAGTTCAAGGAGAGGCCGTTAAACAGGCTAGAATTGTTGAAAAACCTTCAGCTTCAGGGGGCTATGCCTCCTGGACCCCCTCACTTTTCAGAGTTTTTTGACTGTCAATTCCCACCTCTGATATATATATATATATATATATATATATATATATATATATATATATATATATATATATATATATATATATATATATATATGTGTGTGTGTGTGTGTGTGTGTGTGTGTAAGGAAAGGTGTATTTAGGTTGCTATTTATACATTTGTTGCCCCGCAGCTAGGCCCTGAATTTGGATTAAAAGGCCCTAAAAAAGGCCCTAAAAAGCCCTAAATTTTGTCCCACCAAGTCTGTATGAACCCTGATGAGTGCTTATCCCATTATCCTGGATATAAAAGAATAAATAAAAGTCATTTTCAAAATGATTGAGAAGTTGGTACCTGCACTTGTTTTTCCTCCACTACTTTTTCCTTAATGATATAAAAGAGTAAATAAAGAAATAAATTAAACAGGGAATAATGAGATGAGATCTTGGGGTAAAGCAGATGACAATGTGTTGCCAGGTACGCAGACTGATGCACCGGCCTTCCATACTGCTGTGGGCTGGAAGTAACGAAAACGAGAAAGCGTTGAGAGAAAACTGGTGAGTGAGTGAGTGAGTGTTCAGACTTACATTATTTATTTCTATTTTATTCTTTTATATTCCAAAATTTAATTCTATTTTATTCTTTTATATTCTGAAAATGAAAAAGCGTTGAGAGAAAACTGGTGAGTGAGTGAGTGTTCAGACTTACATTATTTATTTCTATTTTATTCTTTTATATTCCAAAATTGAATTCTATTTTATTCTTTTATATTCTGAAAATGAAAAAGCGTTGAGAGAAAACTGGTGAGTGAGTGAGTGTTCAGACTTACATTATTTATTTCTATTTTATTCTTTTATATTCCAAAATTGAATTCTATTTTATTCTTTTATATTCCGAAAATGAAAAAGCGTTGAGAGAAAACTGGTGAGTGAGTGAGTGAGTGTTCAGACTTACAATTTTTTAATTCTATTTTATTCTTTTATATTCCGAAAATGAAAAAGCATTGAGAGAAAACTGGTGAGTGTGTGAGTGAGTGTTCAGACTTATGTTATTTTATTCTTTTATATCGAGCCCCAGCCTGGCATCCACAGAGGTCATTTTGGAACTGTCACCTGGTCAGTCTGTTAAATCTCAGGTGAAAACTGTGCAGCGATATACAGATTAAAACAGGGTTTCATCCCATCCATGAAGTCGGAATGCGGCCACCTACATGGTGGAAGAAAACGCTAATTCTCACCATTGGTGAACCTTGGAGATAGATGTAGCTGAGAAACAGCCTTCCATCCCCCCTGGAAGTGATAATAGCTGCTGGTATGTACTTAGAAGGAGGAAAAGGCGAGCGAGCATGTGTGCCTGACCTGATATCGTGATGGAATGCGGCAAAATCTAGGGGCAGTTAGTGTTCAGAGAATCCGAATGCAAGAGGGTTAACCTGTCTGCGTGTGCTCCCAGGTTCGGCACCAACAAGAACTACAGCCTGTACTACAAGGACTACATCAAGCTGTATGTGACCACCATGATGCCCATCATCAAGGGGGAGAACCCCGCCCGAGTCTACCTTACTTCCAGTCCCAGCGATGGTGCGGAGACGGTGAAGGAGGGATATGTTACTAAGGACCCTGCCTCCGAATATTACGGCGATAGTGAGTGTGTGGTATAACTGCTTGTGATTTGACAGTGCTTATATTCAATAGTAAAGGTAAAGGGAAAGGTGTCCCATAAACTGTGTGGTCATAGGGGAGCGAGGCATCAGAGACCTCAGCTTCTCTAGGGGCCAGCATGTTGAGGGTGGCGCCCATCTCCTCTCCCTCGCTAATTTACCTTCCCTGACCCTAAAGAGGGCAGGTACCAATTTACAGCTGGATGAACTGGGGGACTGTACTGAAGCCAAGGCGTGCAAACGGTCACCCATCCAGTGGGTAACCACACTCAATGCTGCTTAACCTTCAATAGTAATCATTATTGGGATAGTGATGGACACTTTCTAGCACAAAGCACTTCACATTATGACTAAAAGTCAAAAGCAAACTAGCTGCCATGGCCCAGTGGTAATGCCTTGGATTTATTATTATTATTATTACATGGAATTTGTATAGCGCTATCTCTTGTAAGAACAAATCAAAGCGCTTGCATTTGACCTACAGAGCCACAGATCATGCTGCCACCAGGCGCAAAGATCAACGACGAACAACGATGATCAACTGTTGTTGTCTTGTTGCTGCTGTACACTTTAGAGCGCAAAGCCTGGGCAAGTATGTATGGAGGGCAAGCTGTTACCCATGCAGCAGACCCCCCTTCTCCACGGCACTGGAATGATCCATTGGAAGGGCATTGACCGATACGAATGGTTCCAGTACCGTCGCAGGAGCCACCAGAACGTTGCCATATACCTACAGCCCCGAGCCGCTCTGGAACTCCAACTCCCCGATTTTTCCTCAGGGATGGTGTCTAAACACGACACCTGTGTGCATGCTGGTTTGTTATAATTTTGTCATCCGCTCCTACAGACACCGCTCATTTGTCATCCGCTCTTTCAGACTGGAAGGTCATGGGTTCAAATCCCATAAGAGTCATATGGATTTTTTGGACTCTGGCCGGCTCCTACCCAGAGTGAGTGTGCTGTATGTTCAGTGGGAAGACTGGGACCACACAGTCGAGCTTCATCCACTTTACGGATGCAAGTTTGAGAGTGTTGCTCAAATTACCTGACCAACACTGCAGGTGTCTGTACTTAGAACAACAAAAAAAATCAACAGCCATAGATACTATATCAGCTGTCATTGACAGAACTTGAGTATATCGACTCTGTATCGCAAACCTTTGTTTCAGTATCTGACTTCATTTCAGTTCACTTAAATCAACAAAAATCAGCTGTCATAGTTACTATATATCAACTGTTATTGACAAACTTGAGTACATCGACTCTATTTCACAAACCTTCATTTCTGTATCCAATTTCATTACAGTCCACTTTAATCAACCAAAAAAATCAACTGCCATAGATACTAAATCAACTGTCATTGATGAAACTTGAGAACATCCACTGTGTTTCACAAACTTTTTTTTTTTTAATAAATTTTATTATCATTTTTTCTTCTGTTTCACAAACCTTCATATCTGTATCCGACTTGATTCCAGTCGACCTAGAACAACACAAAAAAATCAACTCTCATTAACAAAACTTGAGTACATTGACTGTTTCACAAACCTCATTTCTGTATCCACCTTCATTCCAGTCCACTGAGAACAACAAAAAAATCAACAGCCATACTATATATTGATACCATATCAACTGTCATTGACAGAACTTGAGTATATCCACTCTGTTTCACAAACCTTTTAAAAAAAAAAAAAAATTATTTATTCATTTTTTTCCTCTGTTTCACAAACTTTCATTTCTGTATCCACCTTCATTCCAGTTCACTTAGAACAAAAAAAAAAATCAACAGCCATACTATATATTGATACCATATCAACTGTCATTGACAGAACTTGAGTACATGGACTCTGTATCACAAGCCTTCATTTCAGTATTCAACTTGATTCCAATCCACTTAGAACAACAAAAAAATCAACTGTCATAGATACTACATCAACTGTCATTGACATTTTTTTTTAACATTCACTTACCGCAACAAAAAAAGCCAACTGTCATAGATACCATATCAACTGTCATTGACAATTTTTTTAACATTCACTTACCGCAACAAAAAAAGCCAACTGTCATAGATACCATATCAGCTGTCATTGACAATTTTTTTTAACATTCACTTACCGCAACAAAAAAGCCAACTGTCATAGATACCATATCAGCTGTCATTGACAAAACTCAAGAACATCCTTTTTTTTTTTATAAATAATTTTTTTTATTTGTTTGTTTATTTTTTTATTAAAATTTTTTGTTGTTGAGAACATCCACCCTGTTTCACAAACTTCTTTTTTTAATTTAATCTAATTTTTTCTCTTCTGTTTCACGAACTTTTCTGTATCTTAATTTCATTCCAGTCCACTTCTACGACTACACGATGGACCAGTGGCGGGCAGACAAGTTCCGCGTGCCTCGCTTTGCCTCAGAGTACGGCATCGAGGCCTGGTGCAACTACCAGACTCTGCTAGGGGTGCTGGAGCCTTCAGACATGGGCTACTGCTCCCCACAGGCTGATCATAGACAACACCACACTGGAGGTGGGTGGGAGAAGTGATGGAGGTGGGATGGGGGGGAGGGGTGGGATGGGGGGGAGGGGTGGGAATGGGGGTGGGTGGGTAGGGGTAGAGGGGTGGGCGGGATGGGGTGGGATGGTGGGGGTGCTGGAGCCCTCTGACATGGGTACTGCTCTCTCAGGCTGATCATAGACAACACCACACCGGAGGTGGGTGGGTGGTGGGTGGGGGTGGTGGGGGTTGAGGAGTGTGGTGGGGGGTGGGAGGGGTGGTGGGGGGGGGGGGGTGGGATGGTGGGGGTACTGCTGTCCTCGGGCTTGATCATGGACAACACCATGCTGTAGGTCAGCTTTGGGTCAGGGGGTGGGGTGGGTGGGTGAGGGGGGTGGGGAGTGGGATGGGGGGTGGGAGGATGGGATGGGGGGGTGGTGGGGGGTGAGAGGGGGAGGTGTTTGTGGTGGGGTTTTGGAGGGGGAGGTGTAGGAGGGATAGGGGGTGGTTGCGGGAAGGGTGGGGGTGATGAGGTTTTGGAGGAGCATCAGGAATGGTTTGTTCAGTTTGTTGAACGGATTTCAGGGGGAGCTCAGATGGAGATGGAAATCACGCGTCATCTGTCAATGCCATCCTCTTCTACGCCAGAGCCTCTACGCTTCCAGAGAGCCATTTACCTGACACAGGTTGGTGTTACATCCAGATATTATCGATTCTATGTCTTATCCATTTTGTGCATCAAATCAAATCAAATCATCAAATCAAATCAAATCATCAAATCAAATCAAATCATCAAATCAAATCATCAAATCAAATCAATGTTCCATCTGGAAATAAAAAATTGATTTGATTTGATGATTTGATTTGATTTGTGCAAAATTGCAACTTAAAAATTAAGCAGCATATCCGTAACTGCATGTATAGTTTTTATTATTTTTATTTTCATTTTTTAACCCGCACATATAGTATTGTCCATGCTCTTCAAAACAGTCTGAGTCATGTTGTTTTTTTATCCTTCCCTGAAGTTGGAATGCGGCTGCATGTATGTATGTGTGTGTGTGTGTGTGTGTGTGTGTGTGTGTCTGTCTGTCTGTCTGTCTGTCTGTCTGTCTGTCTGTATCAGTGTTTGTGTGTGTACGTATGTATGTATGTGTGTATGTATTTATGTGTGTATGTATGTGTGTATGTATGTGTGTATGTATGTGTATATGTGTGTATGCATGGATTGTTGTGGATCATCTATGGCACTTCTCGCAGCAGCAAATTGTATTTAGCCATTTTTGATATTTTATAATACTGAAGAGGACTTTAACAAAGGTCTCTATATCCTTGAGGCACCTTCTTTGAATCATAACACTTTTACAGAAATTAACCTATTATAACTGTAAAAAAACCCAAACCAATAACCCCCAAAACTATTCTATTGAAACAGTCGATCTTCTGTAGGACAGCAGGAGGATGGTGTATGATCTGATTGTGTTACTGACCAGTATGATTCAATACTGTTAGGGGGCGGGATAGCTCAGTGGTCAGAGCACTTGCTTTCCCCCAGCCAAGGTTAAGCAGCATCGAGCTTGGTTACCTGTTGGATGGGTGACCCTTTGCTTGCCTAGGCTTCAGTACAGTCCCTCCAGTTCACCCAGCTGTAAATGGGTACTTGCCCTCTTTAGGGTCAGGGAAGGTAAAGCAGCGAGGGAGAGGAGATGGGCACCGCCCTCAACATGCTGGCCCTAGAGAAGCCGAGGTCTCTGACGCCTTGCTCCCATATGACCACATAGTTTATGGGACACCTTTACCTTTACTGTTAGTCACCAGGTAAAAAAGGCAAAGGTAAAGGTGTCCCATAAACTATGTGGTTGTAGGGGAGTGAGGCGTCAGAGACCTTGGCTTCTCTAGGGGCCAGCATGTTGAGTGCGGCACCCATCTCCTCTCCCTCACTGCTTTACCTTCCTGACCCTAAAGAGGGCAGGTACCCATTTACAGCTGGGTGAACTGGGAGAACTGTACTGTAGCCAAGGACACAAATGGTCACCCATCCAACTAACTGGTAACCATGCTCGATGCTGCTTAACTTGACCGGGGGGAAAGCGAGCACTCTAACCACTGAGCTATCCCACCCCCTTAATAGTCACTAGACAGCCCAAAATAAAAAGGCATCCAGGTATAGAAGTGTCGTCACAAACTGACCCGTCATGACACGTCACTGTCATGTAATGTGTCGTCATTGCCAGATCAACCAAGCCATGTCCATCAAGTCACAGACAGAGCACTACCGACGTCACCAGAGCTCTCTACTGCCGGATGGGCGGGGACTGACGATGGGGGCGCTGTACTGGCAGCTCAACGACATCTGGCAGGCTCCCACCTGGGCCTCCATTGGT
>CM060338.1:33399861-33402361 GCA_030674155.1 Stramonita haemastoma | reverse complement strand
TTTTTGGAAATTAGTTGAAAGAGTGGAAAAAAGTGTTTTTTGGAGTTATAGCTGTGTTTTAGTTTTTGTTTGTTTTGGATATGTGCTATGTAGAAGTTTGAGACATAGCGTTCTTTAAAGTAAAGATGATATGAATATTACACTAGAAACAATATTTTAGAAATATAGACAGTTTTACAAGGTTTTTTTTGTGTATATTAAAAATTTGGTTGTTTGTAGGTACAGAAGATGAGAAACTGTTTTGAAAGTACAGATGTGGGGTTTTTTTGGTTTTGTTTTATTTATTTATTTATTTTTTTTGGGGGGGGAGGGGAGGTGGATGTGTTGAAAGGAATAGATTTTAGAACTTTGTTTTCAGGGTATAGATGTTGGATAAGTTTTTGTTGGATTCAGGGTGTGAATAACCAATAAGATGCAGCATTCTAGATAATTTGTTTGAAATATCAGTGCTTTAAGGCATGTGTTGGTTTTGGATAAAGTGTGAGGCATAGGACCTGAACAAATGTTATGACAAGCACTAGTGCTTGGTTTTGGATGGTTTGGGATATGTATGAGAAACAGAGCTTTAGAGAATGTTTTTGGAGTGCAAATTCTTTACTGTTTGTTGTTGTTGTTTGTGTGGATATGTAGAAGGTTATAGGACTTGAAAGAATGTTTTTGCCGAGTGAATCTGTCGATGTGAATTGAAATATTGAGTTTGAGGCCTGTAACTCTGTAGTGAATTTTTGTCATTGATTTGTAGTTCTTTCATGAGATAGGAAAATGGGATATTCTGTTATTGATTCTACTGAAAATGACCTTGTGGATGTTCCTGATGCAGTGTATCCCACACTAGAATCATTTTGCATTCATTCAGCTGATAAGGAAAAGTTTGGATGGACTCCATCGCTGAGCGGTGAAAAACGTTTGAGTTCAATTCCATGGAGTCATTGTTCAAATCTTGGTGCCGTCTGGTGAATTAAGGTTTGGGATTTTTATGATCTTCCAGGTCAATTTCAGGTGCAGAAGCGCCAATGCCTTTAATTTCTTTTTTGTGTATACACACATGTGGAAGATCAAATATGCATGTTAAAGATCTGGTAATTCACATCAGTGTTTGCTGGGTTACAGAAACACAAACATACCCAAAATACATCCACAAAGTTGGAATGCGGCTACCTTCATGGTTGTCAAAAAAACCGGTTGCATATGCAAAATCTCACCAGGGGTGAATCTCAAACCTCTAGCTGAGGAACAACAAACAACAACAACAACAACAACAACAACAACAACAACAACAACAACAAAAGTTCAGATATGTCACTGTTTCAAATGACTGCTGTAGGTGAAGCATTGTTCACAGATCAACCTTGACATGGAGGCCTCTCAGCAATTGGTACAAGGGCTTCTAGCTTGAAATCTGTAGGTAGGAGCTATCCTGTCTTGAATGCTGCCATTAATCCCTCCCTCCCCCCTCCCCTCCACCCTTTCCCCCCTCCCCCGCCTGCTCACTTACCACTATTGCCAAAACCTGATGGTCGTGTCAGAGTCTGTGACTCACAGAAGGATTGTAGCATTGAAGATGTCTGAGTCTGTACACTTTTGCTGTGTTGAAGTTGTGTAGTAGAAGGAGAATGTTGGGGCTTTCTTGTCAAGTATGTACAGCGTGTGTGTTGGTAGCCCTGGCATATATTGGCCTGGTCTCTGTGGTCAGGAGGGTTGTATGTAAACAGTCTGACTGAAACCTGTGTATTTTTATTTATTTTTTTCTATTTTTAATTTTAAAAAATTTAATTAAGTAATTTATTTCATATTGAGGATAATGGAATAAGCAATCATGTGCTTTTTTTTTACATCCAGTCCCTGTGTGTATGCAGTTTTTGTAAATAGTGTCATCTGTTCCTACCGGCACATGATGGCCTAATCTTACGATAAGCGGAACAGGATTTAACGTGTGTGCAAGATGTTCTGTATGCATTCGCACACAAAGCCTCGGTTTATAGTCTCATCCGAAGGACTTTTAGGGGAAAGTGGAGTCAGCACTGATGTTAACTCTAGAGGTAAAATCCCCTTGAACGGGAATCAAACCCGGTTTGTCAAACCTGTGCGCACTTGTATGAAGTTATGAAAAAGATTTTTTTTTGCTCTGTAGGTCACATGTGTAGTACAGTGGTGGAGTTACTTGCAGTAGCTTATTAAGGAAGGTGGTAGTAAAATATATGATTTTTTTTTGGTTTAACTGTTTTGTTTTTGTTATGTTTTTGTATTGAAATCCAAGGATATAACTGTGTGACTGTCCACCACATAATGAGTTGCATTGCACTAGAGGTAAATTTTTAATTGTTAGCATATGTTTAACATGCGGTTTAAAAAAATTAAGCTTTTTGATGAACAAAGCAAACTGAAGATCAGAAAATTTCTGTGAAAATGTATTACAAATTGAAATGCTAGTCACCAAGAAGTAACAAAATGTGAAATTGACGTATTTTGCATCGTAACAAGTGGTAAAGATGAGGAGTTG
>CM060338.1:33389861-33392361 GCA_030674155.1 Stramonita haemastoma | reverse complement strand
ACACACACACACACACACACACACACACACACACACACACAACACACACACGCACGTCGTACAACACACACACAGAAAACAGACACAACACACACACACACACACAGTACACACACACACACACACACACACACACACACACACACACACACACACACACACACACACACACACACAACCAACACCACCACCACCACACAACACACACACAGCACAATTTCTCTTAACACAACACACACACACTCAGACAACACGTCCATGTACAAACACAAACAACAACACACACAACACACACACAACATCATCAGCACACACAAACAACACACCACAAACAACACAACACACACAAAAACACACACACACACTCACACACAAAAGCTAACCTCCCCAGAAGCACATTTGGAATTTCTATGCCTAAACGTAGTCTGCAGATATGGTGTCTGTGTGTATGTTAAAAATTGAGGAACAGAAGAAAAGGGTAGTAGGTTGCTATGCTTGATGAAGGCTACGCAGAGAAAAGCTTTTGGCTCATATCTCTGGAATTACTAGCAAGGAAAAATGTATAGGTACACGGTGTGTGTGTGTGTGTGTGTGTGTGTGTGTGTGTGTGTGTGTGTGTGTGTGTGTGTGTGTGTTTGTAGTGTGTGTGTGTGTGTGTGTGTGTGTGTGTGTGTGTGTGTGTGTGTGTGTGTGTGTGTGTGTGTGTGTGTGTGTGTGTGTGTGTGTGTGTGTGTGTCTGTGTCTGTGTCTGTGTCTGTGTGTCGTGTGTCTGTGTGTCTGTGTGCTATAGTGTGTGTTCGTGTGCGCGTGCGCGCTGTAGTGTGTGTGTGTGTGTGCGCTAAAGTGTGCTGTAGTGTGTGTGTGTGTGTGTGTGTGTGTGTGTGTGTGTGTGTGTGTGTGTGTGCTATAGTGTGCTGTAGTGTGTGTGTGTGTGTGTGTGTGTGTGTGTGTGTGTGTGTGTGTGTGTGTGTGTGTGTCTGTGTGTCTGTGTGTCTGTGTGTCTGTGTGTCTGTGTGTGGGGAGGAAGGGGTGTGATGGGGGTTAGAAAAAAAAGAAATAGGGTGCACGTTTTTGAAGACAGGAAAGTAGGCCTATGTCTAGAAGCTGTTTCAAATCAGGGCCTTGTTTCTTTATAAGTTGAGACAGAGGGATGACGAAGTTTGAGGGAGGGGGGGCGAGGGAGAGGGGCCCTTCTCCTTCATACTGTCTGTAGAATGTTCTGGGGCTTTGTATTCTATGAGTGTAAAGGTGTACCTGGTAGATTTTCTATATATTTTTTAGGAAGGTCTGTTTTTCATTTTTACTTGTAGTTAGGTGTGTTTTTTTACGAAAGAACACACACAAAACATTAAGTAAGAGACATTACTTAACAAACAAGCAGCAAAACAAGAATTAAATGGAATAACAACAACAACAACGCAACATACACACTTTGTTTATTTTCACAAAAGGAAGAGCAGGAAGAACACACCACACAACACCACACACACACACACACACACACACACACACACACACACAACACACACACACACACACACACACACACACACACACACACACACACACACACACACACACACACACACACACCCCCCGTTTACACACACACACACACACACACACACACACACACACACACCACACACACACACACACACGTTTACCACACACACACACACACATACACACACACACACACACACACACACACACACACACACACACACACACACACACACACACACGTTACACACACACACACACACACACACACACACACACACACAACACACACACACACACACACACACGTACACACACACACACACACACACACACACACACACACACACACACACACACACACACACACACGTTTACACACACACACACACACCACACACACACACACACACACACACACACACACACACACACACACACACACCACGTTACACACAAAAACACAACAATACACACACAACACAACACACACACACACACAACGTTTACACACACACACACACAACAAAACAACACAACAACACACACACACACACGTACACACACACACACACCACTCACCCTACACCACAACACACTACACATTACACACACACACACACACACCACACACACACACACACCCACACACACCACCACACTACACTACACCTACACACCACCACCCACACACACACACACACACACACCCCACACACACACACACAGTAAGCATCAAACAACAATAACAAACAACTAAGCACAAAATTCAAGCAGCAACAAAAAACAAAAACGACAACAACGCAAACACACACTCCTACAACACAACACATCAACAAACCCCCACGCACCCCACTCACGCACACGCACGCACGCACGCACGTTCTCTTCTCTTCTCTCTCTCTCTCTCTCTCTCTCTCTCTTCTCACACACACACACATACATCTCATTTCCCTATCCGTCTACACCTCTGTTATCAGACTCTAAGGGCTGA
>CM060338.1:33379861-33384861 GCA_030674155.1 Stramonita haemastoma | reverse complement strand
AGAACAGAGAGAAAAATGGAGGGAACTGGTTGTCAAGTCTTTCAGGGGTGCCCCCACGGTCGCCAGACTAAGGGATAAATAGATAGATAGATAGATAGATAGATAGATAGATAGATAGATAGGTAGATAGATAGATAGATAGATAGATAGATAGATAGATAGATAGATAGATAGATAGATAGATAGATAGTAAGATGTGTTCTGCCTGCGTTTGCTCACGGGGCCATGGTTGAAGGACTTTTGGGTGGAGTGGAGTCAGCTCTGATGTTAACTCCAGGGTAACACCCCCTAAAACGGGCACCCATGTGGAGGCTCGACTCGCCCCCGGGCCGTCAGATCATGAAAGAAATGCTCTAACCACTAGGCTACCCCCTCCCCATCTAACAATTCCACACTGATGAATCTTTTCAACTCACAACCACCAAAGAAATAAACTTATTTTGAATCCTTGTTGATGTTCCAGTCTAGCTCATGAGTAAAAAAACTTATCTAGGATTATTGCCAGTGTGGAAATAAGTAGTAATCCTAGATTAGTTTTTGTTCGTGAGCTTAGGCTGGAACATCAATAATGATTCGTTGTCGTCGTTGTTGTTGTTGCTAATATTGTTGTGCGCTCCCCAGCTTAACAACCTGGGGGTTACCCAGAATATGCACTCTGACTCACTCATCCCAACTGGGAATCACTGTGAGATTGAAATTGCACACTGAATGAAAAGTTTGCGTGTATGATTGTTTTCAAGCACCCCGTAATATAGGGAGCCATACTCCGACTTCAGAGGATTTATTCTCCTTTGAAGGAGAGTGCAGGTTGTTCTGTTAAGAGCTTGTCATGGCTGAAGGCAATCTCAACACAGCGTTTTACAACATCACAACATTTTAGTGAAGGCCTTGGCAATGAGCTGACATTAATAACTGACACAGATTTTGGCCCGGGCCAATAATAATAATAATAATAATAATAATAATAATAATAATAATAATAATAATAATAATAATAACAATAATACATGGAATTTGTATAGGGCTATATCTTGTAAAAACAAATCAAAGCGCTTGCATTTGACCTACACAACACACAAGCAATCAACAACAATTTTACAGTTTTAACAAATTCGAATGTACACTCACACGCACGCGCGCGCGCACACACGCCACAAACATACACACACACACACACACACACAACACACACACACACACACACACACACACACACACACACACACACACACACACACACACACACACAAACACACACACACGCACGCACGCACGCACACAGCACGCATAATGATTCAAGATACTTTTTATTTTCTTGATTGGTTGTGAGGTAAAAGTTCATCAATATTCATGGCTGCCACAAGGTCTGATTTATACCCCCTCCAAATAAACAACAACAACAACAACAACAACAACAACAACAACAAAACTCTCTTACTGAATTTGCCAGTAGTATACAGCCCAAGAAAGAAAATCATATTAAAAAATGAATTCATCCCCCCAAAGAATTTGACATAAACTGGTAGGGCATTGATTGTAAACGAAAATCTTATAGGCTACTTAACATTGGTGCCCAATTCTTAATAGATAAGCATCATCTGGAGTTATAATTAGAGTCTAGCATTGGCTCATTGAGAATGACATTTGAGCTTCTCTTTCTTCTTCTTCTTCTTTTCTTCTTCTTTTTCTCTTCTTCTTCTTCTTCTTCTCGATCTCATTCATCATCATCATCATCATCATCGTCATCGTCGTCGTCGTCGTCGTCTATCATCTCATCATCATCATTCATCATATCATCATCATCATATCTATCATCAACATCATCATCTCGTCGTTTCATCACCATCTTAATCATCCTCATCCTCGTGTCATCATCATCTCATCATCTCATATCTCATCTATCGTTTGTTGTCGCCGTCATTGTCGAACACTCAGGCAACAATTGTTGCTGTATGTCATATGAGCAAAATTACGTTGGGTTGTCGTTCAGGCCTTGACAAGTCAGGCCCAGTAGGCTACATCCAACTTCAGCACTGGGGGAAAATGTCATCTGGGAATCTAAGTCTTTCTGGTTAAAAAAAAAAAAAGGGGGGGGGGGGGAAGCAATATCACCTTCCCCTTCCTCCCCATATCTTTCTTCTTCCCATCCCCACTCTGTTTACATCCCACCCACATACCCCGCCCACCATAATACCTCTGACCCCTTCCCCTCCCGCTCCTCACCATTACTCCCCTAAGGATCAAATTTTATCTTCCTATCTGTCCACGGTTTCATAATCAGACTGTGTAGCCTATAGGCCTAGCTGACCCTTTGACCGCAAGGCCATAAACAGTAGTGAAGGAGACAGTGTCACAGAGTCTGCTCTGCTAGCTCAATCGTGTTATACTTACTCAACCCTGTCTGTCTAGCTAGCTGTCTCCCTGTAGCTGTTGTTAAACTCAAGGAACACTATGCCCTGAGCGCGGGACCCACGGAGCTGAGTGGTTAAAGATTTTGACTTCAATCTTCATGGGGTTATGATGCCCGTGGTTCGAATCTCGGGAAGCTACGTTTTGGTGAATTAACAACAACAAACAACAAACAAGCAACACACACACACACACACACACACACACACACACACACACACACACACCACACACACACCGTGGGGGCACACACTTTCCTATACAGACACAGAACAGGCAGATACACACATGCACGCATGCACCCACGCACATACACAGACAGACAGACAAAGAAGAGACAAAGAGATAATTTATCAGGCCTCACAGAGAGAGAGAGAGAGAGAGAGAGAGAAGAGAGAGAGAGAGAGAGGAGGAGAGAGAGAGAGAGAGAGAGAGAGAATTTATCAGACCTCAAAAAGGGACAGAAAATTTATCAGTCCTTATAAAGAGAGACAGACAATATATCAGACCTCGGAAAGGATGAGAGAGATACACAAACAATTTATCTGGCCTCCGAAGAGACTAGAGAGACAGACAGATAATTCTTTAAGCCTCCCAAAAGAAAAATACCCCCCCCAAAAAAAAACAAACCCCAACAGTGGACAGATAGAACAAATGAAATAAAAAAGAAAGCAAAAGTCTTGACATCCTCTTCTTCCCCTCCCCCTCTCCTTCATACGTTCTCCCTCCTGACCCCATCCCCATGTTTACTTGCAGTCAACCATAAAGACATAATGATGATCCATATAAAGATATCAGCCATAAATGTAAGCTCCATTGATATGAAGGCAAATAATGGTTACAGAATATGGTTCCCGGCAGTCTGGCTTTATACAAAGTTTAGAGGTACACAATATTTCATGTAAGAGCCTCGCTACATTAAGTTCATACTAATTAAGTGGACCGTAGTGTCCCTGTTGACTTCTGACCCTGGGGAATGTGGCATAAGAGAGAGGAGAGAGAGAGAGGAGAGAGAGAGAGAGAGAGAGAGAGAGAGAGAGAGAGAGAGAGAGGAGAGAGAGAGAGAGAATGAATGACCTTCGGAGGAACATCAAGAAAAGAAGGAATCAGACAGCAACAAGAATCACCCCCCTCCCTCCCCAAAGTTATTAATGATTAAAAAATTGGAACACATTGAAGTTCGCACAGAGTTTAGTAGGCACAGCATTCAGGTCACAGCTTCTTGAATGAAGAGAGCTGATGTGGCTTCAGGAGAACAAGGCGGGGGGATGGGGAGAGGGGGGGGGGGGCAGATACTTTGTCCTTAAGAACACCCAGATTCAACCTATCTACCGTTGGCCGCTGCTCTTCTCTGTTTCTGGTCCATCGATCTGGAACGACCTTCCTCTCTCCCTTGGCAAAAGCCTACTTATGACACTTATCCAACCTCAAGACACACTTATTTCAAACCTAAGTTTTTCTCCTTCGCTTCCATCTCTTACCTGTCCCTGCCTTCAACATCCACCTGCCAAAGTACATAACATTTGTAGGTGTGTGCTGCGTGCCTGCCTGTGTGCCTGCGTGTGTGTGTGTGTGTGTGTGTGTGTGTGTGTGTGTGTGTGTGTGTGTGTGTGTGTGTGTGTGTGTGTGTGTGTGTGTGTGTGTAGTTTGAATTTGTTTAAACTGTAAATTGTGTGTTGTGTAGGTCGAATGCAAGGCTTTGATTTGTTTTTACAAGATATAGGGCCTATACAAATTCCATGTATTATTATTAATATTAAGTGGCCAGCTTTGAAACACTTCTAGGAGGTTGCCATTAGTATCTGTCAGATGAAAGGCTCACATGGGGGAGCATCCCAGAAGATGGAATGCAGCTCCTTAATTGTGGGTAAGAACTGGTGGCATACGCAAAAAATCTCACTATAGGGCTGTATTTGGGGTGACAGTAGTGCAGTTCTAAAAATAGAACCGCAATGACATCATTTTTTTCTCTAAAATACAAACAAACGGTGGCTATATCAAGGACAACTTTTGACAATTTGTTTATCACTATAAACTCTAACAATTTACAGAAAAACAGTAACTGTTGCAATTAGTTTCTATATTCTGTTGTTGGTTGTTTTTTTTTTTAATTCGCACCAGTAATGGACTACAAGGTTGGTAGCGATTGAGCTTTAGCATGTGGTAACAATTACTGATGGTCACAGCCTGATGGAAATCTACTGTGTGTAAATCCCAGCAAATCCCCGTTGGGGATTCAAGGGGGGGAAATTACTCAATCCCGTACAGGACTAATATGTAAGAGGTTTCGAAAAGCGGAGTACGATTTTGAGCTCACTATAAGCTTTCGGCCTGTTCTTGCTCGTTTTATTGTATAACTATAGGAATTGCATAATGTAGTGTGATGTTACACAAAAGGGAATAACAATTATGATCATTGTCAACAATAGCAACTCCCCCCTCCTCCCCCCCCTCCAAATTCAAATAATCATGATAACCTTGGAGATTAATGAACTGGGTCACAAAAAGAAAATAAGATACCCCCCCCCCCCCAACAAAAAAGGAGATAGTGAGCATGAAAGATGCTCCTCTCTATCTCATTGGTTTCATTT
>CM060338.1:33359861-33374861 GCA_030674155.1 Stramonita haemastoma | reverse complement strand
TTTGGCCTAGTTTCAAAACCCAGGGGAGCAAGGTAAAGAACCCAACAACAACAACAAAACAAGTACCCAAATAGGAAATCCAAGCTTTAAAATTCTGACCTAAACCTTCAGTTGTTACAGAATAGCAGGCCAACCAGAACACAGGTTCAACCAAAGTTCAGTGGGACTCTTTCTCTCTCTCTCTTTAAGACGCAACAGGTTAAGTCATAAGTTTAAGTGAAAGAGAGGGGCTGACATTGAGTTTAGTAGGACAGACAGGTAAGGTCAGTGTTTCAAGGGTGAATATTTCAAATAGTGGACACTGGCCACATTGCCTCTTGAGTTGACTGACAACCATGAAAAAATAATTTATTTTTCAAATATTTTTTTTAATACCACTTTATGTCACAGTAGATTTCTCTGCCTGAAATTCAGCTCTCTTGGGGGAGAAGGCATGGTGTCACTACAAGAGCAGCAGCGTCACCCATTATTTTTTTGTTTTCCTGTCTGCAACTGTATTTGTTTCACCTGTCCCTTTCCCTGTATTTGTATGCTATGTCATATCTGTTGAAGACGATTTTTTGGCCCAGGTGACGCAGTATTTTTGATATGCATAGATCTAGATCCCATCACCCACCTATTACCTGCATATGATAATAACAACGGTAACAATGATGAAACTCTCAGAACACGTGGATTTTTTTCATTAACATTTCAGCACAACAGTTTACAAATTGGCTCCTAATGAATTAGATTTATCATATCCCCTGGTATCCCATGAACAAGAACACGAACTACTGTTACTTCTACTTCTATAGCAACTACTACTTCAACTACTACTACTACTACTAGGTCACTAAGTCACAGGGCCAACAAGCCACAGGGCCGCTAAGTCACAATTTCTTATTATGTAATACTGCTAAGTCACCATGGCAGCTAAGTCACCATGGCAGCTAAGTCACCATAGCGACTAAGTCACCATGGCCGCTAAGTCACCATGTCCACAAAGTCACCATGGCTACAAAGTCACCATGGCCACAAAGTCACCATGGCCGCTAAGTCACCATAGCCGCTAAGTCACCATAGCCGCTAAGTCACCATGGTCACAAAGTCACCACGGCCACAAAGTCACCATGGCCACAAAGTCACCATAGCTACTAAGTCACCATGGCCGCTAAGTCACCATAGCCGCTAAGTCACCATGGCCGCTAAGTCACCATGGCCACAAAGTCACCATGGCTGCTAAGTCACCATGGCCACAAAGTCACCATGGCCGCTAAGTCACCATAGCCGCTAAGTCACCATGGCCGCTAAGTCACCATGGCCACAAAGTCACCATGGCCGCTAAGTCACCATGGCCGCTAAGTCACCATGGCCGCTAAGTCACCATCACCATGGTCGCTAAGTCACCATGGCCGCTAAGTGACCATCACCATGGCTGCTAAGTCACCATAGCCGCTAAGTCACCATGGCCGCTAAGTCACCATCACCATGGCTGGTAAGTCACCATGGCCGCTAAGACACCATGGCCACTAAGTCACCATGGCCGCTAAGTCACAGGGCCGCTAAGTCACCATGGCCACTAAGTCACCATGGCTGCTAAGTCACCATGGCCGCTAAGTCACAGCTCCCGCTGTCATCATCACCATGGCCGCTATGTCACAGAGCCGCTAAATCACCATGGCTGCTAAGTCACAGGGCCACTGAGTCACCATGGCCACTAAGTCACAGGGCCGCAAAGTCACCATGGCCACTAAGTCAGCTAAGTCACCATGGCCACTAAGTCACTTGACTTATGCCTGTGGATTCCCGTGGGAACATAGGGCCACAACAACACTCCTCCAACGGACTCGGTTCTGGGAGATCCTCTTCAGCTCGGCCCATGTCATTCCGGCTGCTTTCGTCTCTGCTTCAATGCTTCTGCGCCAGGTCTGTTTTGGTCGGCCTACTTTCCGCTTCCCTTGTGGATTCCAGTCAAGGGCCTGCCTGGTGACATCTGAAGCAGGCTTGCGGAGCGTATGGCCAATCCATCCCCATTTCCACTAAGTCACAGTGCCACTGAATCACCATGGCCACTAAGTCACAGGGCCACTGAGTCACCATGGCCACTAAATCACCATGGCCGCTAAGTCACCATGGCTGCTAAGTCACCACGGCCGCTAAGTCAGCTAAGTCACCATGGCCGCTAAGTCACAGGGCCACTGAGTCACCATGGCCACTAAGTCACAGGGCCACTGAGTCACCATGGCCACTAAGTCACAGGGCCGCTAAGTCACCATGGCCACTAAGTCAGCTAAGTCACCATGGCCACTAAGTCACAGTGCCACTGAATCACCATGGCCACTAAGTCACAGGGCCACTGAGTCACCATGGCCACTAAGTCACAGGGCCACTGAGTCACCATGGCCGCTAAATCACCATGGCCGCTAAGTCACCATGGCTGCTAAGTCACCATGGCCGCTAAGTCAGCTAAGTCACCATGGCCGCTAAGTCACAGGGCCGCTAAGTCATCATGGCCGCTAAGTCACTGGGCCACTGAGTCACCATGACCACTAAGTCACAGGGCCACTGAGTCACCATGACCACTAAGTCACAGGGCCACTGAGTCACCATGACCACTAAGTCACAGGGCCACTGAGTCACCATGGCTACTAAGTCACAGGGCCGCTAAGTCACCATGGCCGCGAAGTCAGCTAAGTCACCATGGCCGCTAAGTCACAGGGCCGCTAAGTCACCATGGCCGCTAAGTCACAGGGCCACTAAGTCACCATGGCCGCTAAGCCACAGGGCCGCTAAGTCACCATGGCCGCTAAGTCACAGGGCCGCTAAGTCACCATAGCCGCTAAGTCACCATGGCCGCCAAGTCACAGGGCCGCTAAGTCACCATGGCCGCTAAGTCACCATGGCCGCTAAGTCACCATGGCCGCTAAGTCACAGGGCCGCTAAGTCACCATGGCCGCTAAGTCACAGGGCCGCTAAGTCACCATAGCCGCTAAGTCACAGGGCTGCTAAGTCACCATGGCCGCTAAGTCACCATGGCCGCGAAGTCATAAGGCCGCGAAGTCACAGGGCCGCGAAACAATTTCTGATTCTGCAAGACGGCTAAGTCACCATAGCCGCTAAGTCACCATGGCCGCTAAGTCACCATGGCCGCTAAGTCACCATGGCCGCTAAGTCACCATGGCCGCTAAGTCACAGGGCCGCTAAGTCACCATGGCCGCTAAGTCACAGGGCCGCTAAGTCACCATGGCCGCTAAGTCACAGGGCCGCTAAGTCACCATGGCTGCTAAGTCACCATGGCCGCTAAGTCACAGGGCCGCTAAGTCACCATGGCCGCTAAGTCACAGGGCCGCTAAGTCACCATGGCCGCTAAGTCACAGGGCCGCTAAGTCACCATGGCCGCTAAGTCACAGGGCCGCTAAGTCACCATGGCCGCGAAGTCATAAGGCCGCGAAGTCACAGGGCCGCGAAACAATTTCTGATTCTGGAAGACGGCTAAGTCACCATGGCCGCTAAGTCACCATGGCCGCTAAGTCACCATGGCCGCTAAGTCACCATGGCCGCTAAGTCACCATGGCCGCTAAGTCACCATGGCCGCTAAGTCGCCATGGCCGCTAAGTCAACATGGCCGCTAAGTCACCATGGCCGCTAAGTCACCATGGCCGCTAAGTCACCATGGCCGCTAAGTCACCATGGCCGCTAAGTCGCCATGGCCGCTAAGTCAACATGGCCGCTAAGTCACCATGGCCGCTAAGCTAAGTCACCATGGCTGCTAAGCTAAGTCACCATGGCCGCTAAGTCACAAGGCCGCTAAGTCACAAGAAACAATTTCTGATTCTGCAAGATGGCTAAGTCACCATGGTCGCTAAGTCACCATGGCTGCTAAGTCATAGGGCCGCTAAGTCACAAGAAACAATTTCTGATTCTGCAAGACGGCTAAGTCACCATGGTCGCTAAGTCACCATGGCCGCTAAGTCACAAGGCCCCTAAGTCACAAGAAACAATTTCTGATTCTGCAAGACGGCTAAGTCACCATGGTCGCTAAGTCACCATGGCTGCTAAGTCACAGGGCCGCCAAGTCACAGGCTCGCTAAGTCACAGGGCCCCTGAGTCAGTGAAGCAGAAGTGAAATGGTATTACAGCAAAATTAACAGGTTGGTGATAGACTGTTTCCAAAACAGGCACACAAATTTATAATTATAATTTGAGATTTCAGCAAGTTTTTTTGTCTCTTGGTTTTGTTCATTATTAAAAATTATTAAAACAAAATAGCGTCTCTTATCATCACATAGTCATTTATATCATGACTGTATTTTTTTCATTGAAATGCTCACTTATTGGTTTTTTATTCATCCTCTCCCTTAGATATATGTTTCTTTTGAAAAAAAAAGTTATGTTTGGAATTAAATCCAGTGATTTACTCTCTCTCTCTCTTTCTCTCTCTCTCTCTCTCTCTCTCTCTCCTCTCTCTTCTCTCTCTCTCTCTCTCTCTCTCTCTCTCTTTTATTATTATCACTATGGTTGTTGTTATCATTGTATTTTCTTTAGTTCCTTTTGAGTTTATTTTGTCCTAATAAGTTGTAACAATGATGTAACTGTATAGTTTTTGGGTGGAGTTGTCTTGGTTAACTTGCTTGCTGCTTCATTTCTGCTGGTCTGTTTTTTGTTTAAGTGGATTTTGGTTTTTGTTTTTTTTCTCTCTGTGTGTGTGTGTGTGTGTGTGTGTGTGTGTGTGTGTGTGTGTGTGTGTGTGTGTGTGTGTGTGTGTGTGTGTGTGTGTGTGTGTTTAGATAGATAGCTTGATGAAAGTACCATCTGGAAATAAAATTTTGATTTGATTTGATTTTATCTCTCTCTCTTTGCTATGATTTATGTGACTTAGCCGCCCTGTGACTTGGCTGCCCTGTGACTTAGCAGTCTGTGACTTGGCGGCAAGGCAAGGCAAAGCAAGGCAAGGCAAGGCAAAATTCTTTTATTCGAGGATAATAGATAAGCACTCATGTGCTTTTTTACATCCAGTCCCCGCCTTTTTCAGGGAAAACATCAAGATAAAAAGATACTAAACAGTAAAACTATATGCAGTACCAAACAACATAAAGGAATAAGGACATTATACATAATAAGATAATAAAAATGCACACTTTCAGAAGACGAAAATCAGAAGCCACAATAAAATGATTTTGATTATAAAAGAAAAAGAGAAGTGTTAATAGATAAAAAGCAACCAAAGAAACATAATGAAATAAACAACTTAGCAACCAAGAAAAGTCCACCCCAAAATACTTAGCTACAACATTGTTACAACTCATAACAACAAAATGAACTCAGAAGGAACTAAAGATAATACAATGATTATAAGAATAAGAATGGATGACAAAAATATGCAGGTTCTGTCATATTAATAGATCACTCTCATTGTGTTCATTAATTATTCCAACTTTCCAAAATATATCAATCTTCCACCTTAAGAATCCATTAACACTTTTCTAACACAAAACTCAAGAGAGAGGTTAACACGTTTTCAGCTTCATTGCAAAGAGAAAGTAGGGAGGGGGGAAAAGTGAAATTTATTGCTGTCCAAAATTATGCAGCACTTAATTAAATTCTGTCTACAGTTTAAACGGGTTTCAGCAACCAAGTTTTAATGGGTTTGCGGCCTGTGACTTAGCTGCCCTGTAACTAAGTGAGCTGTCCCCACATAAATCAACACCCCTAAAAAGAGAGAGAAAGTTTAAAGGAACACTTCTGACAAAATTGTAGCTGAAACCCGTGTTTGGCTCAAGCAGTTATTTCTTCTTTCCGGCTAAAAATAGTCCTTTAAAGAACAGAGGAATAAAAGGAGAATAGGGGGTGGGGGTGGGGGTGGGGGGGGTGGTGGGGTGTTACTGACAGGTGAAAAGAAATTGTATAACAAGGTTGAAAGAAAATTTGAGAAGCTGGGAAGAATGGAAAAGAAATGGGGGGAGGGAATGAAAATATGTGAGGAGAAGGAGGAAGAGGGGCTATGCGTGACTAAAATCTCGTTTCACAGTCCTATGTGTGGTCACATTTCAATAGACTGAAAACGATCTTAGGATTAAACTTATCTGAGAAGGTAAGAATGGCCCTCGGCCAACAATGGACTGGAGCCACAATGAGAACCCCCCCTCCCCCTTTTCCTGTTCCTCTTACTGCCCCCTCTCCCCTCACCCATTTTGGCGTTCATTGCTTTAAGGTAAAACTTGTGTATGTTAAATTCAAGGGATGGTTTTTGGAAGTACTAATGTAAATATATTACTCAGACATTTCTACAGTAACCCTGGAGGAGGAGTGTCTTTGCTGGTTATCTATCTATCTATCTATCTATCTATCTATCTATCTATCTATCTATCTATCTATCTATCTATCTATCTATCTATCTATCTATCTATCTATCTATCTATCCAGGGGGTTTGAATATCGCTGACAGGCTGACAAGACGTGTTTTTCAGAGCTCCCTATTGTTTGCAATTAATCTGCTAAAATCTTAATTAATTAGTGACCATGAGGTGTTCTTTATGACTGTATTGGATGTCTAAAGGTCTGTTCTTGTGGACTCTAATAAAAAATTTGTCAAAGAAAGCTCTGACAATGAAAGGACTTGAGTGCACAATTTCTCTGCTAAACTGGTTGTTAGCACTCTACTACTTATGCTGCTTATGGCAGGAGTCGAACCCGGCCCATCACCTGGTGAGGCAGAAGCAAAGTGTAAGCACAATGATGACGATGATAGTACAATGCATGACACTGGTAACAGTAACATCCAACAGCAACTTGATCGTGTATTCAGTGCTATCAACGAATTCTCTCGAACTGTATCACACATGACAAATAAGATTTCCGATATGTAACTACTACAAAAAGATATGAAAACACACTTAGACAAGCGGCTTGATGATATATCAAGCTTTGTTCACAACAAATTTACTGAAATTGAGGAGAAATGAAATGTTTTACATTGGGACATAGATGCTCTTGAAAGCAGGTGTGATGGAATGGATTCTTACCTCTCACAACTTGAACACAGAATTGTGAAAATGGAGAAAGAACAGCAGGTAACTGACAACTTACACCAACGTTACAACCTGCTTTTTTTTTGACTTTACTGTCAGGGTGACTCTTGGGAATCATGTGAAGCCAAAGTGAAAAATGTGATCTACTATGAAATGAAGCTGAAAGAACCAGTAGGCATAGAACAAGCACGTCCAGTTGGGTCAGCCATATTTCAAGTGGATGAAACAACGAGATAAAGTCCTACAACATGCTAGAGTACTCAAGGAAATACATTAACCTGTGTATGTGTGAGAGGACTTCTCTGTTACCATACGTCAGAAACAGGCAGGTTTGGTACCTCTCATGGAACAAATGCATAAGGATGGAGTAAGAGCCAGACTGCGTAATGATAAGCTGGTCACGGAACATGGGACCTATGCATTCGACCTCCAGAAGCAGGACTACCAGAAGCTGGAGAGCAGACCAACACAGCAGGGACATCAGAGGAGGGTCTGGCGGACAAGCAGAGCAGCAGTGGATCACGGAACCCACCAGCAGCAGATGGAGGGGCAGCGACAGCAGGGGTCTGAGGGTCCGGAACAGGCAACATCATCCAAGTGTGGAGGCAGCCAGCCAGCCATCATCTCACACACTCATACTAAAAGCCACTCCAACATTCCCAAGGCACAATCTCACAAGCAACATACCCACTATCCTAATACAACTGGCACCAAGCAAGCACACAGCCCACCAGGTTCAGGTAACAGACATTCACTGCATGCACACAGAAGGCACTCCAGAGGGCAGACAGGGCGTGGTGTGGGTCGTGGCAGAGGACAAAGACCATCAGAGCTGTCTTCAACACACTCACCAAGTCAGGGGACTGGGGTAATAAACCAACAATTGGTTATGAACACAAACGTAGACAGTTTGAGGAAGACAATTCGAAAAAGTTATTCACAAAAAAGAAAAGAATACAAACAACTTCTGAGACTTAAGAAAGTAGAACACAAAAGTAAAATAATTCAGTCTCTTGAAAATAACTTGCATGATCCTAAGAAATTCTGGGACACAGTTAGAGGTGTTCGAGCCAAAGAGCGCTCTACAGGAAGTAGTATAACGAAAGATGAGTGGTATTCTCACTTCAGGGATGTATTTAAGGTTTCTGTCAATGAAACTGCATTGGATGATGACAACCAGGATTGCATGTTTGGTAACAATACCAGTAAGATTGATACTGATAACAGATTCAGCACCAACTGTGAGAATCAGAACCAGCCTATCACAGAATGTGAAATATCCCAGGCAATTAGAGCGTTGAAAGACAGAAAGGCTGCTGGTGCTGATGGATTAATTGGTGAATTTTTTAAACACAGTGCTGATGTTATTTTGCCTTATTTACTTAAGTTTTTCAACTATCTTTTTGACCATGGATTGTATCCTGATGAATGGAGCTTAGCAATTATTCAGCCACTTCTGAAGAAAGGTGATCCTAATGTAACAGATAATTATAGAGGTATTTCCTTACTCAGCATTTGTAGTAAACTGTACAGTTTTATACTTAACAAGGGCATCACCAAGTGGATTGGTGACAGTGAGCTAATCGGTTTGGAGCAGGCAGGGTTTAGGGAAAAACACAGCATAACTGATCATATATTTACTCTTTTTGCTCTCACTCAGAAACAGTTAATTCATCATGGCAAACTTTACGTTGCTTTTATTGATTTTCGTAAAGCTTTTGACTCTGTATATAGGGAAAAGTTATGGAACATTCTGAGTAATAATGGTTTAAATGGAAAAATATTTTTTGCTCTGAAAAGTATGTATTCAACTGTTACAGCTTGTGTTCGTTCTGGCAGTGACTTGACGGATGTATTCATGTACCCTACTGGTTTAAAACAAGGAGAAATATGTTCCCCTGTATTGTTTTCATTATTTATCAATGAACTTATCAAAGATTTTATTGAAAAAGGGAAACATGGTATTCAATTGTCACCAGATTTTATTGAATTGCTGATATTGTTATTTGCTGATGATGTTGTGCTATTCTCTGACAGTGTGATTGGTCTCCAAAATCAGTTAAATATATTGCATGATACATCCAAGCGACTTGATTTAATAGTAAACTTAGAGAAATCAAACGTTGTTGTCTTTTGTAATGGAGTTTATCTTGCTACCAGTGAAAACTTGCATTACGGTGACATGAAACTGAAAATTGTCAATACTTATAAGTATCTTGGTATTTATCTGTTTACCCGGCTTTCATTTTCATATACCATGTGTGATCTCGCTGACTGAGCAAAGAAAGGTGTATCAGCTATTATAAGAATGCTTTGGTCCATTGGGGAACACTCACCTAGTCTCTTTTACAAACTGTTCGATTGTCAAATTCAGCCCATTTTGACTTACGGATCTGAGATCTGGGGTTTATTACCTGATCAAAATCTTGTTGAAAGAGTGCATTTATCTGCTTTGAAAAGGTTTTTGGGTGTAAGCCCAAAGTCGCCAAGACACATTGTATATGGAGAGACAGGTAGACATCCTTTACAGGTGAATACTTTTGTAAAATGCATTAAATTTTGGGTTTCACTTCCTTGTTGGTTATGGGATCTCTTCTTCATACTGAGCTTCCTCCCTGAATATCTGTAAATGCGTGTCTATCTTTCCATGTTTCAGTTTTTTTGTGTGGGTATTGATTCTCTGCATCTGTCTTTGTATCTGTCTGTTACGTATTGTTCATATGGATACCAATATATCCACGAAAAGCTTACAATATGCTCTTATCTCTACAGGAACAAAATTATGTTACATGGGCTTGTGGTGTTAGAAATGTTTTGTATAAATTTGGGTTTGGACTAGTCTGGGAAGCACAAGGTGTGGGAGATATTACATCATTTGTATTTGAATTTAAGCAAAGACTTGTAGACTGTTTCAAACAAGACTGGCTTTCTGCCTGGGAGAATCATGATTTCTATGACGTGTATAATAGTTACAAACAATCATTGTCACAAAGTGCATACTTAAGCTACATAAAAGCCTATTTTGTAAGAAGGGATTTGGTAGATTTAGAATTGGAATGTCATCTTTGAATTGTAGCTTTCTGCAATTTAACAATCGTAATAATACACAAACATGTCCCTTTTGTGATGACTACTAGAAACAGAAGCACACTTTTTGCTTCAGTGCCCAAAGTACAATGATCTCAGAACAGAACTGATTCCAAGCAAATATTCCAGACATCCATGTATGTTTAAATTTTCATTATTAATGTCTAACGAAAACAGAACAATAGCGATGAAAGTTGCCACTTTTGTCCACAAAGCACTTAAAATTAGAAAACAGAGCTTAATGTTGTAACTATGGAATATCGGGTTTTGTTTAATGTTGTATGTATAGAATATCGGGTTTTGATCAATGGTGTGATTACGGAATATCTCATGATTTATTTAACACTGTGATTATATAATGACATGCGTTGTTTGATGCTGTAATTGCGACATGTTATGTTCATCTGCTTGTAAAGGGCCAAGGCCTATATATTAAATCATTCCGAATCTGAATCCCAATCTTTATTTCTGCCTTGTTCCTTTTCTTCTGATCACCACCTTCTTTGTCTATTTTCTACTATCTGGATTCACTCTGTAAACTGTAGTCGACCCCAATGTGTTTGTGCCTCTATGGTGCACTAATCTGAAACATACTTGCAAATAATATATGTTTTTTCCTTCACCTTCTCTGTGCACTGTAAGAAAGCACACGATATAATTTCTGACCCCTGTGCTGTGAAACTCTTTGTCAGTGCTATCCGAAAATCAACAAAGAATTGGTCAGAACATTGGCTGGCAATTTGACAACCCGGTCCGGTGGAGGAAATTTTTCCCCTGGAGTTAACATCAGTACTGACTCCACTCTCCCCAAAAGTCCTTCGATGAGACTTTAAACCGAGGCCCTGTGTGCGAATGCATGCAGAACACATCTTGTGTACAGTTAAATCCTGTTCCGCTTTTTCATAAGAGTAGGCCATCGTGTGCTGGTGGGAACAGATGACAATATTTCCAAAACTGCATACACACGGGGACCGGATGAAAAAAAGCACATGATTGCTTATTCTGTTATCCTCGATATAAAAGAATAAATAAAATAAATAAATAAATAAATAACTCTCCTGTCTTTGTTCCCGGACAAAGACCCGAAATATAACAATTATTTCCCACTTCCTTGGGACGTGCTAAGCCTGACTTGTCAGGCGCTTAACAGCAGCCTAACACATCTCTGCTCATATGATTGACTACTACAATTGCTGTCTGAGCATTTCCCACCACAAAGAAGAAGATGAGGAGCAACTATCTCTTACATTCTAAGGAGTATGTGACCAGTTTTTAATCGTGAAATTACTCACACGTCAGTTGTTTGTTGCGTCTTTCCTGTGGGCAAACCACTCATAGAGTCACCCCTGCCTGTAAGGGTTTATAATAGCAAACTGTTCACGTGTCTGTACCTGTGTGAGTGAGTGTGTATGTGAGGCAAAAGCTTTGACAAACATGGACCAATTCTTAGTTGATTTTCCGATAGCAGTGACAAAGAGTTTCACAGCACAGGGGTCAGAAATTATATCCTGTGCTTTCTTACAGTGCATAGAGAAGGTGAAGGAAAAACAGAATTGCAATTCATATACAATAAATTATTAAACCAGAGCAGTGTAAGCGATCTTTACAAATAAGGGTTTGTACTTAAACATGTATCATTTGCGAGTATGTTTCAGATTAGTGCACCATAGAGGCACAAACACATTGGGGTCGACTACAGTTCAATAGGTCACCTTGCCCTCCTCCCCTCCCCCCCCCCCAACACACACACACACACCTATGGGTCCATTAGAAGTCAGTTACTCACACATGCAAGAGAACACACACACACACACACAAGAGCCACACACACACACACACACACACACACACACACACACACACACACACACACACACACACACACACGCTGGAGCACACACACACACACACACACACACACGAGAGCACACACACACACACTGGGATAAGTTTCAGTCTCTCTTAAGAATGCAAGAGACAAGCACTTTAAAAGATGATGATATCAACATATTTTATCTCAGATTTACAGAAGGTATTCTGAGGGCTGCTGATAATTCTATCCCCAAATTTTCTTCCTTGAAATCTAAAAAACACATAAGTAATGTTTGGTGGAATGAAACATGCCAGAAAGCAGTAGACAAAAAGAAAATAATGTTCAAAGCCTACTTGAGACATAGATCCTCAGAAAACCATGCGCTTTTGAAGAGGGCTAATAAAGAGGCTGACAGAGTTATAGCTCAAGCTAAGAAAGATTTCTGGTCTGCTTTTTGTAATAGAGAGGTTAGTAGTCATAAAGACATGCAAAAAGTAGGGAAAAAGCTTAATGACATGAAGCATGGTGTAAAAGTACCCATCTATCCAATTAACTCTAAAGATAAAGACTTCCCTACTAATTCAGACAAAGGGGAAGCTTTTGTGGACATGTTTGCACACACAATGAGTGATGCAGGTCTCTCTCAAGCACAAACTGTCTTCAGAAGTATGGAAATGCAGAAAGATACATATAAAGATCCCATCTCTGATAATTCACATATAATAAACGCTCCGATTACAATGCAGGAGGTCAGTGATGCTATCCAATGGTAAGCAGTAAGAAAACATCGGTGGGAATAGATGCTGTATCTAACGAGATAATGAAACACTTGCCAGAAAACTGGATTTCTTTGCTTCTTGATCTATTTCAGCAATGCTGGGCTAAGGGTTTGCTCCCCATGGTGTGGAAACAGTCTATCATAGTTCCAATTTTAAAACAGGGAAAACCCAAAGAAGACAAAAATAGTTATAGGCCCATTGCACTCACTTCACACGTAGGAAAACTTATGGAAAGGATTATATTAAACAGATTAGTGCATTACTGTGACAAAAACAATATACTTCCTGTTGAGCAGGCAGGCTTTCGAAAAGGCAGATCCAGTATAGATCACCTGGTAAAACTAACCACACATATCAAGCACCAATTTGCCCACAGAAAAAACGTTCTTGCTACTTTTTTCGATGTATGTAAAGCATATGATCAAGTCTGGCATGCTAGATTACTTTTTAAACTTAAATCTATTGGTTTGTCGGGTAACATGTACTTCTATGTCAAAAATTTTCTATGGGGCAGAAGCATTCAAGCTAAAATTGGAAACACCTATTCCACCCCGAGATTTCCGACAATGGGAATACCACAAGGATCTGTTATCGCCCCTTATCTTTTTAACCTTCTACTTTATGACCTTCCGAGATCCCTGTCAAATAACGTTGTCCTCGTTCAGTATGCAGATGATCTGTGCATGTGGATGAAGACAACAATGAAAAAGGTAACCCCTAAGAGACAGTTAAGCTACATTAGAAAAACTTACCAGCTTGAACTTGATAAGCTTAGTGTTTATATGACAGAAAATGGATTACTGTTGTCTCCAGAGAAAACCAACATTGTTCTCTTCAATAATGGGGCCGACCCTGAGGGTTTGCCTACTTTCAAAATGCAGGATAGGCACCTTGAATACGAACCTATGGTAAAGTTTCTGGGTATTTATATTACTTCAAAACTGACATGGAATTACCATATTGAATATGTATTAACTAAAGCCAGAAAATCCTTAAATTTTATAAAAGTAGTAAGCAAACAGCATTGGGCTCAAGATGTATCAGTCTTAAAACATCTGTCATTGGCATTAGTTCGTTCTAGTCTGACATATGGTCATGAAGTCTTCTTTAATGCCCCAAAGTATTTATTAGATAAACTCAGAAGCATAGACTGTAAAGCTTTTCGCATTGCCTTGGGAGTACCCTTCCATGCTTCATCCTTGGGAACATATAAGGAAGTGGGAGTTTTGCCTTTGGATGACTATCGAGAGGTAGCAGTAGCAAAATACGTTCTTAGATGCTCAGCATCTGTAAATAATATAGAAGATGAACTCAGTCTAAGATCTGACAAGCAATTTCCTAATAGAGCTAAAAATATCCGCTCACTCTCCACAATCAGCACGTTCACAAATGGTCTTTTTGAAAAGTCAGGAGTTAATCCCAGAGAAGTGCAACAGCTTATACCTCTATTATCGCCTTGTCCATCATGGGAGCTTCAAAGGGCTCAATTTGATTTGGAATGCTCCATCTATAAAAAAGATAACAGAAGTAATATTCTTAGCGTGTATGTGAAAGAACATATTATAAACAAGTACTCATCACATCTTCAAATATACACGGATGGGTCTCTACTCAATGGTATTGAAGGAGGTGCAGCTTTCATCATTCCTGCATTACAGGTTGAAAAACTGTACCACATTGGGAAAAATCACTCAATTTTCACAGCAGAGCTGACAGCCATTCTGATGGCTTTAACTTATTTACTTGATTTTCCTAGGACCATTGTGAGGGTGGTGTTATGTGTTGATTCAAAATCAGTGCTCCAATCCCTTAAAAACTCCGGGTCAAAAGTAAGACAAGAACTTATCACTGAAATATTACATCTTATACATTTTCTAATCCTAAGAGGCACTGATGTCACCTTTTGCTGGGTACCTTCTCATTGCAACATAGTATTCAATGAAAAGGTTGATAGAGCTGCTAAAAATGCGGCAATGCGTTTTGATTGTGCTGATACTTTGAACATACCAATGTCTGTCGATGAGAATTATACTTTGATCAAACATGCATGCTGGAAACATGTTAGAAAAAAACAAGAAGAGGCTGGATTTTCTCATCATCATGTTTCCTTTTCTGACCTTAATCATATTCTCTGTGTTCGTTTTGGACTGGATAAATTGCATCTTAGATCGGTCATTTGTCTCATAAATAGACTTAAATTAAATGCCTTCCAAACGAAGTATGCTAAAAATGTGCGTTGCATATGTGATGGGACGATTTCAGTCAGTCATATTCTTTTTGACTGTCCCGTTTTAAAACAGTGTCTTCCCAT
>CM060338.1:33332361-33349861 GCA_030674155.1 Stramonita haemastoma | reverse complement strand
AATCGACTCTGACCAACTATCAGGATAAACACCTTTATCAAATAAATAGTTCAGAAATGTGACCAAAAAATTAGAACATTCTCAGTGCAAGCATTTTTTAGCAACTCTCCAATAATCCCATCAGGGCCTGCAGCTTTTTTATTTTTTAATTTTCTCAAAGCCATCAAAATTTCTTCCTTTGAAATTGGGCGATTAAAGTATTCAGTATCATAACTGTTCTCAACATCATTTTCAACATCTGCCTGAGTTAAACTAGAACTTTGGTCTTCATCTTTTTCAAGCAACCCTCTGAAATGGTCAAACCACATATTCACGTTAATACTATTTTTAGGTTGTTTTCGTTTAGGAAATGTTTTGTGTAGTAATTCCAAAACTCTTTCTGACTGCCAATATGATTGGTTAGTTCAGTTAACAGTCCATTGTTATAATCTTTTTGCTTTTTCTTTAACATATTTTTGTACTACCTTGCAGCCACTGGTGAGTTAGGCTTTGAATTCACACCATGAACTCTGTCGAATTCAATGGTCTGAGACATTTCCAGCTTGTCCGTGAGGAAGTCGTTCAGCATACCTTCACACTCTGCAGGTGTCTCCTTGTCTCTCCTGGTCAGTCCATAGAACAGCAGGTTGTTCCATTTGCTCCTCCCCTCCAGGTTGTTTGTCTTTCTCTGCAGACTGTCCACCATCTCTGCCAGCTCCGCATTCCTCTCCTGCAGGTCCTGGTTCTGCTGTCGAAGACCACACACCTCCTCCCGCAGTCTCTTCAGCTTCTCTTTCATGGCGGCAGCCTCACCCTGCATGTGACACATTTCTTGCCTTACTTCGTCCATCATGGTCCTCATGGAGGTGAGCATCTCCATGATGTCTGCATGGGAAGGCTCTGTCCCCGGCTGGTTATACGCACCGCTGGGAGGGGTGCCAGGTCTCTCCAGGCTGTGTCTGGTACTTGCTGTCCCGGTGCTGGCAAACCTGGTCTGCCTCATGTTGCCTTTGCCCTTGGGGTGATCTGGCCCTGGGTTTGTTTCCACGTCCCCACATTGCAATAACAAACTGCCCCAGAACAAATACGTGAGGGCTAAACCTACCACCACACTGTTTAGCCCTACCACCACACCGTCAATGTAAGCATGGCAATACGCATTTTGATTTTGTACCTGGCCTGTTTCAGCATGAAATTTATAAACACAGGTAGGAAGCAGCCACACGCTGCCCTAAAGTCCACATTGGCAGAAGGCATAGTCCTTTGTACTATCACTGTACAAGCCACAGATCATAAGTTGCTCTTAGTGTGCAGTATTTTGCAAAACAATAACAGCAACGTTTTTTTCCCTGTGAACACTCCCACACGCCAGAGAGAGAGAGAGAGAGAGAGGGAGAAAGAGAGGAGAGAGAGAGAGAGAGAGAGAGAGAGAGAGAGAGAGAGAGAGAGAGAGAGAGAGAGAGAGAGAAGAGAACATCATCAATACACTCCTTTGTGATGATTGAAGAAGATCCAATGCCTTTCTCATTTTAATATCAAGTTGAAACCCCCTACATAAGCAGGTTAAAAATTCATCTGATTTGGGAGTGGACTCACCATGATAGTTAAGTTTACATGGCCAGAAAACAAGTCCAGAGTATGAGTATGTAACTTCAGAACAAGTCACTCTGCCAAACGGATTTCCAAAGTGAAAGGTTTCCTGTTCCATGATTTGCCAAGAAATCGGTGCTTCTAAAACTAAAGTGTTGTGGTTTGTTATTTTCCCACCATGTTCCAATTTCTGACAACATTTGCAAATGAAAGTTCAACTTTGGCTAGGGAGCAGCCCAATACGAGAGATGTAGCGCAAGTTTACTGGCAAAACGAACACCCAATTTTGCTGTTTGCCTATCCGCAACTGTACCTCTTTTAGCCCCATCCTGGCCTGTTAGTATCATTTTGCTTTTAATCCATGTCTTTCTTTGCTTGCAAGTGTGTCAGTTTGGTCTGTTTTTCTGCGAAAGTCTACTCCACTTTCCGCCATTTTGTTTTGAAAGGGTGCCCCTTATAAGGGGAGACAAGTCTAACTGAACAATTGTTCCTAGCAGACGATGTAATGCGTTAGGGTTTATGATTTTTGATCAGATTTTGATTTTAAAAATCGTATTTCCTATTTTCCAACTTTTTCCCAACAAATACAGAAGGTGCACAGGTCTGTTTAATTCTTTGTGCACATTATTTCGTACTTGTGTTTTTGAATTTATACATTTTCACATCAACAAGATTTCTGAGGCATGTAATTTTATGTAGATGTATTTCACTGTTCATAGTGTATTTTTCTTTGGTTGTATTTTCTTCTCCTCTAGTCCCACATTACTATTCTTTTTTTCTCTCTCTTTTGTTGAAAAGGAGAGAACAGGTTGCCACAAGAGCCTGGGCCTATTGTTTTCTTTTCTTTTCCTGTCCATTGTTTATTTGCTTCTCCTTCAGAGTGCCTTTTTGGGGGACAGAATTTTGACAGGGACAACTCTCCTGTTGATGTGGGTTCACACAAACACACACACACACACATACATACTTACACACACACACACACAGACAGACAGACAGACAGACAACACACACACACACACACACAGCACATGGGGAGGGGGGAGCTTGTATGCATAGATGAACACAGGCATACACAAATCGAGTGTATATATATATATATCTCTTATATATATCTATATCTATATATATATATCTATCACACATTTTCTTTTTTTCTCTCTCCCTGTCTCTGTCTGTCCCTCTGTATCTGTATCTGTCTACACATTCCCCCACTCTCTTTTGCAAGTGAACGCCCCTGCCACACGTGCTTGCTGCACACACACACACACACACACACACACATACACACACACACACCCTCTGTTTCTCCCCCTCCCCCTCTCATTCTCCTCTCCTACCCTGTCCTAAACCCACACTGTTGACTGATACAATCTCAGTTCATGTGACACATTATCTTGCGCAATAGCCCAGCCCCGATATCTAGGCGGACAGCTCTCTCTCTCTGTCTCTCTCACACACACACACACACACACATGTAATCCCTACTTTCCCTCCCTATAAAAGTGAGAGAATTCAGGCCTACCTCAGTTCCACAAGGAGTGGAGAGAGAGAGAGAAGAGAGAGAGAGAGAGAGAGAACAGTAGTGTTCGGCATTTCTGATTGAAAGAATTTGACCCAGTTGTGAAAGACTCAACTTCAACACATTGTTCTAAAGGTAACTTTCATTTTTACATTGTTAAACTTTTTTTTTTTTTTTAAAGTTCATTTTCAGGTTGTTAAACTTGTTTTCTAAAAATTCATTTTTATGTTGTCAAACTTGCTAAAATTTTTTTTTTTTTTTTACATATGGAGCCTGCTAATGAGAATTCATTCTTACATATCAAACCTGCTAAAAAGAATTGGTTTCTATGTGTCAAACCTGTTGAAAAGAATTCATTTAACCAGCCGCCATGGCACAGTGGTTAGCACTTTGGATTTTGGACAGAAGGTTGCTGGTTGGAGCCCCATAAGACTCCATAAGAATCCTAGGGATTTTTTGGACTGGCTGGTTTCATTACCATTTAGCCACTGTTGTAGTCTAGTGGTTAAGGCTGCTGTAGTCTAGTGGTTAAGGCATTGGACTTTTAATCTAAAGGTTGTAGGTTGGATCCCAGCTTTCAGCTATGGCGTTGTGCCCTTGGAAAAGGCACTTTACGGCTATTTTCTCACCCCACCCAACCTTGTGTTGGGGGTTAACCCTGCGATAGACTGGCGTCTATTCAGGGGGGAGTCTATGACTTTCCGCCTCAGAAACCAGCAGTAAGCGTCTTCGGGGGAGTTATGACTTTCCCCTAACGCGATTATCCAGGCTCTGGACAGACTTTAACATTTTTTTTTAACCCTGGTAAGGCTAACTTAACAGAATTAATAGTACGACCTACAAGCTAAATTAACAACAGAGATTGTTGTTTTGCAGTTGGGTGGAGTCAAACAACCCTTGATATTGATATGTAAAACTAAACTAAGTGTGTACAGTTGTAAATCACTGGAAAGCTTCGATAACAAGCTGTTAAATGAGCAAAATTTTATAGCAACACGTAGTGTTTATGATAATGTAAAAAATAAATAAAGTTTAAAAACTGTGCTGTTGCTGTTGCGCTGTGGTCAGATTGTTAGATTGATTTTAACACCAAATGCTATGTTGTTGCAGTGCAAAAATGTCATGATTCGATGATTACTGTCTCTTGACATAAGTTTTGAAAAAATAAAGAGCTTGTGTGGCTTTATCGGTTGTCAAATGCTCGAAAAGTCCAGCGAAATGATTGATGGGATCCGATCGTCATTGCTGTGAACACTCATTTCCTGTGAACTAGCAGCGCTTCTATGACGAAAATGCAAATCAAGCGATTTCGTGTGATGCAAAGTACTCGCGCATATCGCGCATATCGAAATGACTTAACAACAGTTATTTGGAAGCCCTGTTGGTTAAAATAAAGTAAAACAATGTATGACATCGCCAGGTAGCTATGATGTGCATTGGAAAAACTTGGCACCCCTCGATTGGAAAAACTTGGCACCCCTCGATGCTCGATTCAGTCCGATCACCATAAATTTTTCCTATCGTCTCTACTATCGTTTAATTCAACCAAATCCAGCCTCTAAAATTCCTCATCATGGTCAATATCTAAAAAAACTCGAAAAATACTTGAGTAATACCAGCAAAAACACTTGGTCGCGAATTTGTTTTCAGGCGATCGAGGTTCCAAAAAAAACAACAAACACCTCTAAACCAATCAGAATCCTTGCTGCTTGCGACTGCAGACGACCTTCACCTTCACCTATTTCTGCGGCCTTACCCTTCATTGGGTGACCATTGAAAGCGAAAGTAAGCCTTTAATTACGATCACTGACGTCATCCCCATAGCCACTAGAAATGCTGGACTACGTTTATACCTAGGATCAGCGCCACCAGAGTTAACCCTAGTAGCGCTGTTCACGGCTGTTCCCGGATTATTTCGGAATGACGTAGTGCAGCATTTCTGGCGGCTCCCGGAATATTCCGGGATGACGTCGGTGATCGTAATTGAAGGCTTTCTTTCGCTTTCAAAGGTCATCCAATGAACGTGAAGGCCATTGTAGGGCCGCAGAAATGGGTGAAGGACGTCCGCAGTCGCAAGCAACGAGGATTCTGATTGGTTTAGAGGTGTATTTTTTATATTTGGGGACGACCGTGGATGGCCTGAAAACAAAATGGCGGCAAAGTGTTTGCGCTGGTATCACTCCAAGTATTTTTCGAGTTTTTGACGATGTTGACGGCGATGAGGAGTTTTAGAGGCTGGATTTGGTTGAATTAAACGATAATAGAGACGATAAGGTAAGGATTGTGAAATATTTTTGAAAAACTTCGGAAAAATTGATCGCGATCGGACTGAATCGAGCGGTGCTAAGTTTTGTCCAAAGCACTTCATAGCTACCGGGCGATTTCGATGTCATACATTGTTTTACTTTATTTTAACGCAACAGGGCTTCGAAATAACTGTTTTTAAGTCATTTCTATATGCTGTTTGTCGTATTTTTTTCGTCATAGAACGCCGCCAGTTCGCACGAAATAAGTGTTCACCGCCATGACGATCGCGAGTTGATCATTCGCTGGAAAAGTCCGACCGATAAAGCCACGGAAGTTCTTTATTTTTTCAAAACTTATGTCAAGAGACAGTATTTATCGAATCATGTCATGACATTTTTGCACGGCAACAACATTGTGTTAAAATCAATCTGGGTCACTGACATCGCAACAGTGATTGGTAGTGCACGCGCAGTTTTAAACTTTATTTATTTTTTACATTATCATAAACACTACATGCTGCTATAAAATTTCACTCTTTTAAAAGCTTGTTATCTAAGCTTTCCAGTGATTTACAACTTTACACACTTAGTTTAGTTTTACATATCAATATCAAGAGTTGTTTGACCCCACCCTACTGCAAATCAACAATGGCTGCTGTTAATTCAGCCAGCAGCACCTAGTAGGCTTGTTATTTCAGCGCTACTAGTAGACCTTGGTCCCTCCATAGACCCCCCTCCCTCCCCCTGGGGGGGATTTATGGGTGCATTTTTCTGAAACTTTGTTTATTTTAACGTGTTATGGTATATGTTACCCTCATGTAACCAGGTTATTTCAGGATATACAAGCAATTCAATATGGTTACCCTTCAGAAGGCAAATATTTAGGGGGTGAGGTTAATTTTGCATTATTTATGTAAATATATTCTTACACATTCATATCAAATTTGGTACCAAAATAAAGGGTATTAAACAGGCTATCAACATATGTTAATGTCACCACTGCATAAGGAACGCCTGTCACATATTTTAAAAACAAAACAGAAAATTGAAATGAAAACGCCGTACAATCCTGTCCTGCCTTCAACATCTTCCTGCCAAAGTGCATAACGTTTATAGGTGTGTGTGCGCGCGCATGCTGCGTGCGTGCATGCGTGGTTGTTGTGTGTGTGTGTGTGTGTGTGTGTGTGTGCGCGCGCGCGCGTGTGCGCGTGTGAGTGAGTGTACATTCGAATTTGTTAAAACTGTAAATTGCTGTTGATTGTTGTGTGTTGTGTAGGTCGAATGCAAGCGCTTTAATTTGTTTTTACAAGATATAGAGCTATACAAGTTCCATGTATTATTATTATTATTATTATTATTATTATTATTAGTTCAGTGACAGGGTGGTGGATGGGTACCATATAGTCCACAGTAGACTGCTTCTATTCTGCCCCTTCTCCTGTGAGTGATACCCACCCTCCCCATCCAGAGACAAGTTGATTTCCATTTGTGGCCTGGAATCTGGAGAAAAAAACGCACCAAAAATCAGCAAGTTGAGCTTTGTAGACTGCCTCTGTGTTTGAGAAATGAGTTTCCACAACATGCAACTTAGGTTCTGCCTTTACTTTTGCAAAGCATGGAGGAACATCATGTGGCTCATACTGCACTGAGCATTGGCGGTCCTGATAATGAGGAGGAGGTTCTGTCTGAGACAGAAAAGTGTCAGGCATTGTGTCCCCAGTAACCTCTTGAATGACAATGCCATGAGTGGAGTGGGTGGTGTTGGCTCCTGATGGAGTTTCTTCGTTCAGGTCAAAGTTATCCCAGCAAAAATGGATAACCTTGTTCTCTCTCAAACTCACTGTTGAAGGAAGAAGACTTGCGCACTGAAGAACAGAATTGGCCATAGCAGTATCAAATCGCACAATGGTTTTGTATCCAACAACATGACCAAACCTATTCAATAGACTTATGATTTCAGAGCTGCCAGTTATATGTCTGACAGACATTCCAAGCAAAACATGTTTAGGCATTTTCCACTTCCCTTCCGTCACAGATTAGCATATGTCCTGGGCAATTGAGGATGCCAATCTGGTGGTTTTGGGTTGCTCCATAGAACTACTCTTTCCATATAGCAGTGTTTTTAGAAAGTCTGTGAGGATATCTGGATGTTTAACAGCATCAGACTGAAGAAATTCTGCAGAAGGAGGCCCATATCAGGTGTTGCCCTGAAAGCATCCATAATGTATCGGCGAAGAACATATGCAGATTCCTCAAGACGTCTTTCTTCTGAAGCTGCTGACACAAATGCTGTCTCAACTGCCTGACGCTGGGCAAGTTCATCACAATAAACAAGATCAATGCGGTGGTTCGGAGCCCAGAATTGAATTCTGAAGCCAAAATGTTTCATTATTTTTTCTTTCAGTTTGTAAGTCTTGTATCCTGGGTTGTAGAAGTCAGGAGAATGTTGTTGCATGTATTCACAGTACTTATCACTTAGTATGGTCATTCTCTCCACCTGTAAACCTCTGATTATTACATTTTCATCATACTCGCATATGTACTCAAATGTCCTCTCGTGTGCCTGTAGCCGCTGGTAGTTTTCTGGTCTGTTGATGTTTCAGCATGCCTGTCTCCACATCTCAGATAGTCTTTTCTACAACCTTCGTGATATGTGACTTCACGTACTACAAGATCTGTATCTTGATAATGAGTGAAAATGTCATCTTGTTTAGTTTTGGCTGCATCCTGTATAGACTGTTCTGCTGTCTTGGTGATACATTTTACAAGTTTTCTTAAACATGGAACCCCTTTTGAAACTTTCTTTTTGAATTTCTTCTTGCAAAAAATGCAACTGTCTTTTGAAAGCAATAGGCCTGAAGTAGCAACAGTCCTTTAGGTTTTGATGGTCTTGCAACCTCTTCACTACCTGTCTCATGCTTTCTTTTCCTGGCAAATTTCACACTTGTAAACCCTGCATAACAGCTTCTGTGATAACCATGGCGTGTAAAGTCAAGGTCTTGTGGAATACAATTACAAATCTCATCTAGTCTATGACATGCCACATCTGAAGAACGTCTCAAGTGAAGAGACTTTTAAATATTTTTTTTGTGCTTTTTTCAGTTAGTGGAGTTACAGTCTTTTCTGTTATTTTGGAAATGAATTATACAAGTTCTCCCACCCCTGGAAGTTTTTCTTTTGCACTTAAGTGTACTTTTGAAGGTCACTGGATTTCATCTGCCATGTTGAAATGTTCATTTTATACAGGAAACGTCACATGGGGAAGATGAAATACACTTTCAGTGAGAGACTGCACACATGCCAATGACTCCACTCTCCTGAAAAGTCTTTCGGACGAGACTGTAAACCGAGGCCCCGTGTGCGAACGTACCCAGAACGTCTTACGCACACGTTAAATCCTGTTCCGCTTTTCATAAGAGTAGGCCATTGTGTGCCGGTGGGAACAGATGAAAATATTTACACAACTGCATACACACGGGGACTGAATGAAAAAAGCACATGAGTGCTTATTCCATTATCCTCGATATAAAAGAATTAAAAAAAAAAAAAAAAAAAAAAAAAAAATGACCTGAAACATGATGGTTAAAATAGATACTAAAAGTACTACTCAACAGTTTGCCTTATCTCCAACGTTTGTGGTGGAGGACGCGGAACTGAAAAGAACAACGAATTATGACCACGCTTTGTTCTATTTTTAGATGTATGTTATCGTGTGTCACTTGTATGTGCTGTGGTGTGTGTGTGTGTGTGTGTGTGTGTGTGTGTGTGTGTGTGTGTGTGTGTGTGTGTGTTACACCCCGCATTGCGATTGATCTGCGATATTATGTGTAATTTCTTGAGGAAAAAAAACAACTCAAAAAAATCATAGACTCAAAGCGCTGTGGTTAACACATTCTCTTCGTTAATTACACATATGGCTGTTGCAGTACTTACTGTGTGTTACAGACATTCTCTGATCAATAATAAAACTTGATCTAGACTTATTTGTGCATACTTTGTGGAACATACTGATAGTTGGATACATTTCTGGCACCGGACACACAACACAAGGCGTGAGATGAGAAAGTGCCGCTCAACTGATGGTGAGAGAACGGAACAGCGCTCGGCTGTGGTTGAGTGGTAAGACAGATTTCAGCTGCATGCCGTTCGAGGGCTGCGCATTAAAGTCATCACTGTAGTTTTGTTTTAAATATGTCGGCAAAAAACTGTGCCTATATAATCGGGAAAATTATACTAGATGCTATTCACAATAAAATTATGAGAAGTTAAGCCAGATTTTGTGCAATAATCGCAGCGGGAACATCCCTACCCCAAAAACCTAAATATAGGGCGCAAAGAGGGGAAAATGCACTGTTGATACACCTCTCACTCCTGAAATAACCTGTATCCCAGAGGGTAACATGTCAAATGCTTCTACCAACATCATAAGCTTTCAGAAAAACAAAGTAAAAAATCCCCCCCAGGGGGGGGGGGAGGTTTCCCTCTCCCAGATCATGGTCTATAGGGTTAACATGATTCTATGGCTGGTTGGATTACCAGTGATCATACAATAAAAATTGGGCTGCTTAGATGATCGGCTGAGGGACATTGTAGTACCGTAAAATCCCTAGCATACGCCCACCCCCCTGTCCACTGATTTAGGGCAAAATTGGGGGATGGGCGTTTGCTAGGGATAGACCTCTTTGCACAAAATAATTTTTATTCTCAACCGTGTAAATGAGTGAATGCAAACCCTGAAAGAATGTTAAGTTAGGTTGTGTGAGTAGAAGTGAAGGAAAATAGAAAAAAAGGGACTTTGAGGCAAAGAAGGCCAACGAGTTCCATAGCTTTCTGTTGTAGGTCCTTGTTTCGCAATACCCTGCCTTCAGATCTTTCATCTTCCAGATAATGCAGCACACCTTGGTCAACATGTTCAGATCTAACTGATGGTCCTTTTGACAGTTTCCATTGTTTTTGTTTGTCTTTTCCTTACTGTTGTTCAAGTCTATCTCTGTTTTCACTCCATTCCCTGATCCTCTTCCTATCCACAGAAAATTCATGGCACACTCCGAAATATTCCCACCTGCTTCATTATCCAGATACTGGAGGGCTTCCAATTTGAGAGATACAGTGTAAGACTGTCGTAGGTGAGGAGAGGGGACAAAGAATAAGAAAAAAGGAAAGAAACACGAAAAGGTAAAGAAGGGAAAAAGATGACTTTTAGAACAGTCTGCACAAATCCTGGTGAAAATGAGCATAGTCTATTTGAAAAAACAGGGTGGGTGTTTGCAAGGTAGTTACCCCTGTGCACAACTTTTGGCCCAAAGTGGGGGATGGGCGTTTGTTAGATGGTGGGCTTATGCTAGGGATTTTACAGTAATTACTAGTAGCCTCGAATCTGCCGTGACTGAAAGCAGTTTCCATGACTGAAAGCAGTATCCTAGGTGATTTTGTGTAGCTCTATGTGTGAGATTAGTCAGGCATTTTATATTAGTTATCAGCAACCACATTAGCCATAGTCAGAATATATGAAATCTTCAGTTCATTTTACAAAGTATTCTAGTTTGTTATGCGTAGGATATATTTGTATTTTTATATGAAGTTGATGATTAAATCTCTTTGATCTTTATAATTCATATGTAACTAATTAGTTGCTATCTATTCAATTTTGTTCCTACGATTTTATTGTTAGTAGGATGAGATGAGATATATTTTATTGTAATGATTTTTGGATTTATCAAGAGAAAGTACTCTCCCCTGAATTGTGAGCACAGTCAGTCTGATCTAGGAAAGAAAATCTTTACTGGCAAATTTAATAGATCATATTATTTATTCATATTCATGGATATGATTGTTGAAAGACTGATCTCCACTCCACTCGACCACAGTGAAGATTCTCTTATTTTCACAGTAAATTAGTATTTTACCTGTTGCATTATATCAGTATAAGTAGGCTACATCGAACTCCAGATCGGCAAAGCAGTTCTAATTCCTAAGTAAAGAAATCTTTTATAAATTGTAGTGTGCAGATTGCAAATCGTGTGGAATAAACTTTATTTAGATAAATGAAATATAACTTAAGTTGAAATAGATCGTAAGGCATACAACAGAAATAGGATTGATTAGCTTAATGCTGGTTCGTTGTAAACAATTCAAATCATGGAACTGAATTCTATAAAATGCAAACAATAAACTATCGATCTATGGTATATTTTAGGTTTATATATGAATGAACATTAGGTTGGATTATGTTAATATAGATAATTTGTATTATTAGAGATTGTTCATTCTTTCCATCTTTCGATCATGATAAACTATCAGTTCTCATGTGAGGATGAAGGGAGGAGAGGGGGGTAGTCTGTATAAATAGCATTTCAACCTTCAGGAAATTCTGTTTTAGGAATTCACTCTTTTCCATTGTATCTTTGTTTCTGCCTTGTTATTTTTTCTCCTGTCACATTGTGGTCTATTTTCTGTCTTCTTGGTCCATAGTTAAAGTCTGTCTGGAGCCTAAGGCTCATCAGGCCAGTGCTTATCTGGTTTCTGTGGCGTTAAGCAACTGACAGTCATAGACTCCCCTTGGATAGGACGCCAGTTTATGGCAGGGTTAACCCCCAACACAAGGTTAGTACCCCTTTTACACCTGGGTAGGGTGAGAAAATAGCTGTAAAGTGCCTTTTCCAAGGGCACAACACCATAGCCGAAAGCTGGGATCAAACCGCAACCTTTAGATTACGAGTCCAACGCCCTAACCACTAGACTACAGCCGGGGGTTTTTCTTGGTCCATACTCTTGTCTTTTTTCCCCCCAGAAAGACTTGCAAGATAATTTTCTCCCATGCTGAAGCTGGATGCACTGGGCTTGGTTTGTCAGGCACTTAAACAGAAGCACAATGCATTGTCGCTCATATGACAGACAACAATACTTGCTGTCTGAACATCAATGGAGAAGACTAGGATGAATAAGAAACTGTCAGTATGTAAATCACGCTGATGCTGCATGCTGTTCGTTTCTGGCTGTTGCTGATTTGCTGAAAGTCACAGGCACAGAAAAGATGCAGGGGAATGTGTTAGATATACTGGCGTCATGGCCTATGCTGAATTCACACCTGCTGCTACCTTTGAACCCCCCCCCCCCCCTCAAAAAACCTAAACGGACAACATCAACCCCCCCTCCTTTTCCGAAATATAGGGTAGATAGAAATGGGTATGCACTGGAAGGTTGACTCGCTTGCTTTTTAAGGTTTACCTGTTATACTCCTCTTTTTTGGTCTGTGCTAACTTGTGAATGAGTTTGTTCCTGAAGGTCTGTGTCAGAGTGTGCTGGCAGAATAATTTCAAACTCCTCCCTTTTCAACAGGGCTGCAGAGTACCCACATTCAAAAGTCTGCCTTACAAAAATAGTTTTATTCTCTCCTCATATCTGCTACTTAGCCAGTGTATGACAGTAAACCTGAAATGACCCAAGAGAGAGAGAGAGAGAGAGAGAGAGAGAGAGAGAGAGAGAGAGAGAGAGAGAGAGAGAGAGAGAGAGTTATTAAATGAATTAATAATCTTTAACTTTTCAAGGGTAAGAGAATAAGTATTTGCATACTTCTTTCATCGGTCCTTGCCCTGTTAAGGGAATAGAAAAACAAAACAAAAATAAAAAAACAACCAGAGAGAGAGAGAGAAGAGAGAGAGAGAGGGAGGGGGAGAGAGAGGGAGAGAGAAGTGAGAGGAGGAGAGGGGGGGGTGAGGTGGGGTCGATGGTGGGTGGGTGAGGGGCGGCAAGGGAGATAAAAAACTCAGATGAAAAAAAGATGGAACATTTCAGGCATATGAAGGCCACTTTTGATTATTTTTAAACGTTTTCAATATTTTGATGAATAGATTATTAAGTTAACTGATATTTGTCTTAGCATACAAGTGGTAAAAAGGCAAGCAAGTGCTTGTGTGCCCGCGTGGCGGTGGGTGTGTGTGTGTGTGTGTGTGTGTGTGTGTGTGTGTGTGTGTGTGTGTGTGTGTAAGGTGGTAGAGTTATGTAAGAGTGCTGACGGTGTACAGTGTGTGGATAAGCTGCACACACTGGGTGTGCACGTGATTTTACACTGGTGAGCTTATGACTGGCTAAAGGTATGTTATTCCAATATTCAATGTTTTGAGTTTAGCAAGTATGTGTACCATAATCATAATGTGTAGTTATTCATTCATATGAATATATAGACTATTCACAAAGATTGATCATATTATGTATAAACTGTGTATCTTACTTAGAATGAGTAGATATTCATTCTTATGACTATACAAGAATTTGAGAATTGTATTTAACTAGTTAGTGATTCCCACCCCCTCTCTCTCTGTGAATGTGTTACCTATTGTCTAAACATGTTAACCATCCATATTGAGAAATGTTCTATTATAGTTTGTACTATTTTAATAGTCACGTGTGTTGAATGTAATTGATTTTGTGTAAACTTTTAATTAATTATCCTTTTAAGTGAGCTGAATAACTATGTCCATCATGATTACGATATGGTTATCCTGATTTTTTATTACCATAATCATAAGATTGATTAAGGTATTAGAATATATATGTCCCAAAATATATGCCTTACAGCCGATAGATTCCTCTTGTATTCCGTTACATGGTTTTATTTAAAATTCAAGGCATATATTTCCGTAGAATGAAGTTTATTGATGACATGCACGCAACTTGTGTGTGTGTGTGTGTGTGTGTGTGTGTGTGTGTGTGTGTGTGTGTGTGTGTGTGTGTGTGTGCGCGCGCGCATGTGTGTGTGTGATATTTTTTTCCCCTTTTATCAAAATGCTATGATTCATATGACTGATTTTGTTGGTAGATGGTGGTGGAGTGATGTTTTCAGTTGTTTACCTAATTGTAATTTCTTGTTTGGGCTTTCATGATTAGGGCTTAAAAAAAAAATCAAAATCATCATGTGATTCCTATTTTCTCATTTTCGATTCTGAATGAGTACAATTTTTTTTTACCTGATTATTGTATTTGTCTATTTCTGTCTGTTATTTGCTAACTCCTATGGTTTATTGCTGTTGTTATTTGGATCATTATTGTTGTTATAGGTTTTTTTATATCTTGGTCTCATCCCTGATAAGGACGGGGACTGGATGTAAAAAAAAACACACGAGTGCTTATTCAGTATCCTCGAAATAAAGGAATTTGCTTTGCCTTGCCTGTGCTTTTATTTATCTAATTAGTCAACTTATTCTTTATCATTCATTTAGTATTGCTGATGCTCAGGGGCTCAGTTTATCTTGTCATGTGTGCCTGCTAATAATTGCTCGGATTCTGCATATGGTATTTTTATGTGATAAATGTTTTCTTGGTTTTACTGGTCTTTTATATAATTATACAACGGAGGGCGGAGGACCTTGGGGAGTGCAGGAAGCTGGTTCCAAAATCTTCAGTTGTGCCCCAACAGTCCACGGACTACGGGACAGGTGAAGGTGACTATAATTATGGCTTGAAAACCACGTGATTTTGTTTCTTTGTGAGATGAAAAAGTCAGTATGTTGAACTGCATCCAGCTGAACTGAACTGAACTAACACTGAGCTTCCCAACCAGCACTTTAGGCTCTGGGAACACCATAACCTTTTTTCCTATTCCAGGCAACGAGCATGGCTAATGCTGAAGCAGCAATGGAAGATTACAACACAGTGTCCGAATCCCTGAAGCATTACATGGGACCATGTGGGGAAGACAAAGACACCCCTCTCTTCATCTTCAGGGATAAGGCTGGAGGTCGGAAGGTCTTCACTTTCGACAGACTGCACTGCCTGGCAGGTCGCTGTGCCGCCTTGTTCAAAACGAAAGGCGTTGAGAAGGTCAGGTTGTCTTTTGTGGGGCTATGATTGTCTTTTGTGGGGCTCTGGTTGTGTTTTGTCAGCTAATTTTTATTTGTAAAGGCAATATTCTTTTGTCAGGCAGTTGTATTTGTCAGTTGTTTTTGTCATTTTCTTTTTTGTAAGGGCAATATTCTTTTGTAAGGCAATGGTATTTTCAGTTGTTTTTGTCATTTTCTTTTGTAAGGGCAATATTCTTTTGTCAGGCAATTATATGTGTCAATTTTGATTGAAAAAATAATTCCATGATGATACAAAATTTCTCCTTATTTGCTTATAGTATGCATACTCTGTTGGATTGAATAAAAACATTAAAAGAAAGTGTTTGTCAGGAAATTGTAATTGTCAATTGTCTTTGTCAGGAAATTGTTTTTTGTGAGGCAATAGTCTCGGCCAGGCAAAATGAGTTTTTGTCAGTTTATGGGATAGCCTGGTGGTAAGAATGATGCGCTCGTGATCTACTGATCTGCTGACTCGAGTTTGAATCTCGTTCAGGAGGATTTTTCCTATAGAGTTAACATCAGTGCCGACTCCACTCCCCCCAAAAGTCCTTGGATGAGACTATGAACCAAGTTTCTGAGAGAGAGAGGAGAGAGGAGAGAGAGAGAGAGAGAGAGAGAGAGAGAGAGAGAGAGAGAGAGAGAGAGAGAAGAGAGCACTTGAAGAACATCATATCGTGCTTAGTATTTTTCCTCGTCACAACATCCTCTCTCATTACATCACCTCCCCACCCTCCTCCTCACCATCCCCACCTCACCATCCTCCCACATCCTCCACTCCATCCTCCTCCCCACCTTCCTCCACCATCCCCCTATCCTAACCACTCCCTCCTCCTCCATCCTCCCTCCTCCTCTACCATCCTCACTCCTCCTCCTCACCATCCTCTCCTCCACCTCCTCACCATCCCCTCCTCCATCCTCCTCCTCCACTCCACCATCCTCCTCCCCCCTCCTCACCATCCTCCTCCTCCTCCTCCTCACCACCTCCTCCCCCTCACATCCATCCTCACATCCTCCTCACCATCCTCTCCTCTCTCACCATCCTCCTCCTAACCATCCTCCTCCTCACTCCTAACCATCCTCCTCCTCCTCCCATCCTCCTCCTCCTCCTCACCATCCTTCTCCTCCACCTCCTCCTCTCACATCCTCCTACCTCCTCCTCCTCCTCCTCACCATCCTCCTCCTCAACCATCCTCCTCCTCACCATCCTCCTCCTCCTCCTCACTCCTCTCCTCCTCACCATCTCTCCTCCTACCATCCTCCTCCTCCATCCTCCTCCTAACCATCCTCTCCTACCATCCCCTCCATCCTCCTAACCATCCTCCTCCTACCATCCTCCTCCTCCTCCTCACCATCCTCCTCCTACCATCCTCCTCCTAACCATCCTTCCTCCTAACCATCCACCTCCTCCTCCTCACCATCCTCCTCCTCTCCTCCTCCTCCTCCTCCTTCACCATCCTCCTCTCACCACCTCCTCCTCCTAACCATCCTCCTCCTAACCATCCTCCTCCTCAACCATCCTCCTCCTACCTCCTCCTCCAACCATCCTCCTCCTAACCATCCTCCTCCTACCCATCCACCTCCTCCTCCCTCCTTCCTACCATCCTCCTCCTCTCACCATCCTCCTCTCCTCCTCCTCACTCCTCCTCCTCCTCCACCATCCTCCTCCTCAACCATCCTCCCTCCTCCTCCTCATCTCACCATCCTCCTCCTAACCATCCTCCTCCTAACTATCCACCTCCTCCTCCTAACCATCCTCCTCCTCCTCCTCACCATCCTCCTCCTAACCATCCTCCTCCTCCTCCTCATCACCTCCTCCTCCTACCATCCTCCTCCTAACCATCCTCCTCCTAACCATCCACCTCCTCCTCCTAACCATTCCTCCTCTAACCATCCTCCTCCTAACCATCCTCCTCCTCCTCCTCACCATCCTCCTCCTAACCATCCTCCTCCTAACCATCCTCCTCCTACCATCCTCCTCCTAACCATCCACCTCCTCCTCCTAACCATCCTCCTCCTAACCATCCTCCTCCAACCATCCTCCTCCTAACCATCCTCCTCCTAACCATCCTCCTCCTAACCATCCTCCTCCTCCTCCTCCTCCCCCTCCTCCTCCTAACCATCCTCCTCCTCACATCCTCTCCTCCTCCTCCTCCTCACCATCCTCCTCCTCCTCCTCACCACTCCTCCTCCTCCTCCTCATCATCACCATCCTCCTCCTCCTCACCATCCTCCTCCACCTCCTCCTCCTCACCATCCTCCTCCTAACCTCCTCCTCCTCACCATCCTCCTCCACTCTCCTCCTCACCATCCTCCTCCTCCTCCTC
>CM060338.1:33309861-33324861 GCA_030674155.1 Stramonita haemastoma | reverse complement strand
AGGATGCTGATGACAAGGGTGGACAGAGAAAGGGAGATGATTTGTCAAGTGTTCATATCGCTGACATAAAACAACAACAAAACAACAACAACAACATCACATGGTCAGATTGCCTGGCATGAGACCGGTTCGATTCTAGCCAGGGGATACAGTAACAAAGTGTGAAGGATTCCATAAAGTCCTTGGGGAGGAGACTGTCAGCCTGTGTCAAGGGTCCATTCTTGACAGGAGCAACAATCACAATCGCTATCGACAACAAGTAGCCTAGTGGTCAGAACATTGCTCTGGCAATTTGACGACCCGGTTCGATTCCGGCCGAGGAGATTTATCACCTGGAGTTAACATCAGTGCTGACTCCACTCTCCCCAAAAGTCCTTCGGATGAGACTTTAAACCAAGGCCCTGTGTGCGAACGCGCGTAGACCATCTTACGCACGCTTTAAATCCTGATCGGCTTTTCGTAAGAGTAGGCCATCGTGTGCCGGTGGGAACAGTTGACATGATTTACAAAAAAGTGCACACACACGGGGACTGGATGTAAAAAAGCACGAGTGCTTATTCCATTATCCTCGATATAAAAGAATATCTCTCTCTCTCTCTCTCTCTCTCTCTCTCTCTCTCTCCTCTCTCTCTCTCTCTCTCTCTCTCTCTCCTCTCTCTCTTCTCTCTCTCTCTCTCTCTCTCTCTCTCTGTGTGTTAGTGTTATTCCTTGACCTTACAGAAGGAAGATGCCCTTTTACAGTTTTGATTAAAAACAACTTGATAATCTCTCATCCAGAGAAATTCTAACAGGTGCAGCACTACTGAAGATAAGACAAAAACCATGACCTAAAGTGGTACAAAATACAAAAATACAAATGTTCTTTCTCTCTGCGTTCCCTCATATTGGGTAGAATGAGTGGTGCTAGGTTTTTTCCTGCCTTTGTCACTCTGCAAGAAGTCTGCCCCTTGGCCTCAGCCCACTCATTCCGAGTTCAGGGCATCTCATTCAAAACAATAATTCAAAATTCAGATTGGCATTAAAAAAGGTAGAAGAATTGGCTGGACTGGGTAGGAAGAAAATAAGCGAGCGAGAGAGAGAGAGAGAGAGAGAGAGAGAGAGAGAGAGAGAGAGAGAGAGAGAGAGAGAGACAGACAGAGAGAGACAGAGAGACAGAGAGACAGAGAGACAGAGAGAGACATAGAGAGACAGACAGACAGAGAGAGAGAGAGAGAGAGAGAGAGAGAGGAAGAGAGAGAGAGAGAGAGAGAGAGAGAGGAGAGAGAGAGAGAGAGAGAGAGAGAGAGAGAGAGACAGACAGAGAGAGAGAGAGAGAGGAGAGAGAGAGAGAGAGAGAGAGAGAGAGAGAGAGAGAGAGAGAAGAGAGAGAGAGAGAGAGAGAGAGAGAGAGAGAGAGATGTAAGGGAGAGGTCAGAAACGACTGTAGTGATAGAAAAGGGGAAATTTCCAACCCATTATTTTCAGAAAGTGGAAATGCTATTTATACTGAAAGAGCCGCTGGCCATCCCCATGGAAGAATAAAATATTCGAAATAAACACTGATCAAAATTCTATATAGATTGATAATCTACACAATGTAGTAGCACACATACATCAGACATTGGAGACAGAAAAGCAAAATATTAAAATGAGAATCGAACATGGTTTCAGACATAATAATAGGCATTGAACACTGTCATGTATCATTTGATGATATTTGGCGACAATGAATATTATGACATGATTTTTTGTGCAGTATCCATACAATATCATTAAACAGTCGAGAATGGAAGGGGTACGACGTATATATGAACAGCATCAGGTATGTGGTCAAGGGAATCATGCCGTTCTTGGCTATTTTGTGGCACTCCATTTACGAAATGAATCACACTGCACCTGACACACTTTTCGCCAGGATTTTTAGACAGGTGGGAGTGAGGATGTTGATTTGAAAATTTGATTTGTTATAAAACTATAATCTTTCTGCTAGCTTGTACTGAAAAATCACGGCATAAGTCTCTTTTGTCTTTAAAAAACACTCTCATCCTCACATCTGTTAGAAGCAAAATTTGCCAAATTCTCATTTTGTCAATTCCTGGATTCTGGCATTTCGGTTGTAATCTTCCCCCTTTTTCCCCCCCTTTTTGGTATTTTGGGTTGGGTTTTTTTGGGTTTTTTTTTGGGTGTTTGGTTGCCCCTTAGGAGGAAAGAAGAGGGGGGGGGAGAGCCCCACTGTGCTTTAAAGCGTTCAAAACTTTTTTTTTGACCAAAATATGGTTTTTTTTTTTGCAAAAAAAAAATTTTTTTTCCCAGGGGGGGCAGGACAGCCCCATTTTAAAGGGCCCCAAAGGGGGGGCCCCACCCCTTTTGGTTTTAAACCACCCGTAAAAAAAAACAAAAAAAAAATTGGATAACAATGTAAACCAATCGGGAAACTAAAGTTTTTAAATTTTTTGGGGGGAAAGCCATGTTTTTACATGCTCCCCCTTTAAAAAAAACCCCCAAAAACCCCCTTTTTTCCTTTTTTTTTTTTACATTTCACTATTTTTTTTTTTTTCTTATTATTATTTTTTTTGGGGGTTTTTTGGGGTTTTTTTTTTTTTTTTTTTTTTAAAATAAAAAAAGGGGGGGAAAAGTTTAAAAAAAAATTTTTTTAAAAAAAAATTTAAAAATTGTTTAAAAGGAAAGGCAAAAAAATTTTTAAAAAAAATTGGGGGAAATTTTGGAAAAATAAAAAAGAAAATTCGGGAAAAAAATTAAAAGAGGAGGAAAGGGGAAAAAAAAAGTTGGGGGGAAAAAAAAGGGGGGGGGAAAAGGGGGGAAAGGGGAAAGGGGAAAGGAAAAAAGGAAAGGAGGAAGGGGGAAAGGGAAAGAAAAAAGGAAAAAACGAACTTTTTGTTTAGGGGTTTTAAAGGGGAAAAAAATGTAAAAAATAAAGTTAAATTTTGAGTAATTAAAGGATAAAAATTAAAAATGTTATAAAAAAATTATTAGGGTTTTTTTTCTTTTTTTCTTTCCCCTCCTTTCTTCCTTTAATAAAAAAATTTTTTTGTGTTTCCTGTTTTCTTCTGGTTTTTGGTTTTTTTTTTCTTTTTAAAAAAAAAAAATTTTTCCCCCCCTCTTGTTTTAATAGTGAAAAAAAAAAAGGGGGTTTTTAGATTGAAAAATAATAAAGTTTAAAAATACCCAATTTTTTATTATTTTTTTTTTATCTACATCTTTTAGCTTTACTATATCTATCTATCACTATCTTTTATCTTTTTTCGACAAACGATCACCCTCTTTTCTCTACTTTCTATCTTGTTTTTTTATCAAAACTATCATCTATTATCTTTTTCCCTATCTGATTTAGATTTAATTTATTATGGCCCCAAAAAAAAATTAAAAATTTTTAAGGCGACTGTATATTATTGCCATTTTTTAAAAAAAAATTTTAAAATTTTGGTTTGGGGGAATCTGTTTAATTTTATGCCTTCTTTAATTTTTCCTTTTTTTTTTTCTTTTTTTCCCTTTAAAACTTTGGCCTAATTTTAAAAAATTTTCCATTTATTCTCTCTCCTCGCTCCCTCCTCTCTCCCCTCCTCTTCTCTCTCTCTTCTCTCTCTCTCTCTCTCCCCTCTCTCTCTCTCTTCTCTCTCTTTCTTCTTCTTCTTTTTCTTCGCAATTCTTCTTTTTTTTTCCTCCCCTTTCCCCTTTTTTTGCAATTTTTTTTCTTCGCAAATTTTTCTTCTTCTTCGCAATTTTCTTCGCAAGTGTTCTTCTTTTTCGCAATTCTTTTTTCTTCACAAATTTTTCTGCTGCGTTGCTCTTAAAGCTAAATATCATTTTTTTTAAATTGTTAAACTTTCGTCCCCGGATGCTTACTACTTAATCTTTTCGCTTAAAAAAAAGCAAAAAAAAACCCAAAAAAAAAAAACCCCCAAAAAAAAAAAATAATAAGAAAAAACAACACAAAAACCATATTTAAAACCCGTACCCCCCCAAAAAAAAAAAAAGAAAAAAAAAGACTTAAGTTTTCTGGAGATGGATAGTCAGCTGTCAGACACGGTTTCCCCCCAGCACAATGTTAAGCGCATTTACCGTTTGCCCCATTGGCCGTACATTCCCCTTCATCCCGCGTAAAAGTGCACTGACCCCTTTAGACCAGGGAAGGAAACAGCGAGGGGGAGGGGGAAAGGGCGGCCCTCAGTATGCTGGTCCCTAGAAAAGCTGAGGTCTGATGCCTCGCCCCCCATTGGCTGGAAAATGTATGTTTTGAGCAATAATACAAAAACACAATGATGTTTAGGTCAAAGCAAATGTAACGTTGAGATACAAAGCTCATTGAATTTAGCTATCAGCTCGTGGGCTCTCTCTCTCTCTCTCTCTCTCTCTCTCTAACGCGCGCGCACACACACACACACACACACACACACACACACACACACACACACACACACACACACACACTGTAACAAAGAGAGGAGAGAGAGAGAGAGAGAGGAGAGGAGAGAGAGAGAGAGAGAGAAGGAGAGAGAGAAGAGAAGAAGAGACGACAGAGAGAGCGAGAGAGACTCAGAGAGATGAAGAGACAGACAGAGGACAGAAACAGAGGCAGAGGAGAGAGAGAAGAGAGACGAGGAGAGAGAGAAGAGGAAGAGACAGGGAGAGAGAGAGGAGGAGGACAGAGGAGAGAGAGAGAGACGAGAGACGCAGAGAGAAGAGAGAGAGAACGAGAAGAAGAGGACAGAGAGCAGAGAGAGAAGAGACGAGAGAATAAGGAGAGATATACAGAGCAGACAGAGAGACAGACAAACAAATGAGCAGAAGCAGAGAGATACAGAGACAGCAGAGGAAGAAGAGAGAGAGAGAGAGAGAGAAGGAGAGAGAGAGAGAGAGAGAGAGGAGAGAGAGAGAGAGAGGAGAAGAGAGAGAGAGGAGAGAGAGAAGAGAGGAGAGAGAGCAGGACAGAGGAACGGACAGACAGACGAGCAGAGAGAGAGAGAGAGAGAGAGGGAGAGAGGAGAGAGAGAGAGAGAGAGGAGGAGAGAGAGAGGAGAGAGAGAGAGAGAGAGAGAGGAGAGAGAGAGAGAGAAATCCGGAAAGGGTTGCTTCCAGAGGTCACCAGAACAATACCTGTGCTCTTTTGAACTCTGTATGAACTCTCCTTCATAAACGTTGCGTCATGGGGGGGGGGGGGGGGGGGGGGGAGTAGGTGTCTGCAGTCTACTATCTTGACATTAGCTTCACTCATTCACTTCCTGCTCCCCTCCCCTCTCCACTCCCCTAACCTCCTCTCCCCTTCCCTCCATTCCCCTACCCTGTCCTGCCCTACTTTGTTGTCTCTATGTCTGTTGTTTTGATGTACTAAAATAGTATACCTCTTACTCTTTATCTCCTGTTTACCTTTCAACCTTGAATTTTTAAAAATTCATTTCCTCATGCTTCTCTCTCTCTCTCTCTCTCTCTCTCTCTCTCTCTCTCTCTCTCTCTCTCTCTCTCTCTTAGCCTAGTTTTTTGGACTTAACTTATCCCATATTCTTGAACACGATTTGAAAATGTTATAGTTGGGTACTTATGAGGCGTTCCATTGTCATGTCGAATTTTTTTTTTATTCAAATAAAAAAAAATGCTGTTGTTGATTTTCTTGGTTGTGTGCTTTTTGTGTTTTTGTTTGTTTGTTTGGTTTGTTTTTTGTTTTATTAAAAAAAAAGTTCTAAAGAGAGAAAATGTTAGTAAAAATGATATGATATGTAGGCCTACCATTTACTTTTTTTCGGGGGGGGGGGGGGGGGGGGGGGGGAGGTGTGGGTACTTTCCCTAATCGTGTGTGTGTGTGTGTGGTTTTTTGTTGTTTTTTTTTTTGGGGGGGGGGGGGGGGGTGTTTTCGGGTTTTTTTGGTGCTTTCTTTATTCTGGTTCTTTTTATTTGTTTTTTTCTTCTTCTTTAGTTTTTTCTCCTCTCGATTTTAATCTACTTGAGTTACGTAAATATATTATGTGAATCTGTCTAGATAATGTTCGAGTCAACTGTGGACTATGTATTTGTGAAGACATATCATTTTCTTTTGTTTAAATAATTATCAGTGTATCCAGTTAGAGATTACGTGCTTTGTTGTATGTATCCCATTTTCGTCTTTTAAAATATTGGTTGAACTGCTGTTGTTAGTGATGCTGGTTTGTCGGGGTAGGGAGGGGGTTTCTTAGCTTTATTCCCTGATCAGGGCAAGGGCCGGGTGAAAAAAAAGTATGTAATACTTACTCTGTAACGCTTGCAAAATAAAGATCATTCATTCATTCCTTCATTCTCTCTAGTTCCCCATCCCTCTCCCTCCCTCTTCTCAAGTTCCCCATTCTCTCTCTCTCTCTCTCTCTCTCTCTCTCTCTCTCTCTCTCTCTCTCCTCTCTCTCTCTCTCTCTCTCTCTCTCTCTCTCTCTCTCTCTCTCTCTCTCTCTCTCTCTGTGAAAACAGATCTGAATCCTTGCCAAAAGTATACAGTAAAAAAATCAAACAAACAAACACACAAACAAAAACAACCAACCAACAGCAACAAAACTGAACTTATAAAGTGACACAACTTTTTTTCATTGCTTTATGACAAGGTTTCCAAGGTTCACCAATGGCTAGATTTTTGTGTATGCAACCGTTTTTTCTTTTTGTTTTGTTTTGGTCCACCATTAAGATAGCCGCATTTCCACTTCAGGTGACAAAATTAATTATTATTTCACTTTAAAGATAACTGGACTCCAGCTAATACAGCTATGAAAACTACACAAAGTTCTGTGGGGTTGCCAGGGTTTGTATGATTATTCTCTGTATGTACACTGGTATTATAGGATTAATGCTAGTTTGGCAACATGAGTGTGCTCTGCATGCCTGAACTTTTAATGCGTGTGTGGCTCAGTCAGAGTCAGAGGCTTCCTCTGCTACCGGTAACCATGTAGCCCAGTACTACCTGCCACATGTGGGGAGTAAACCCAACCTAAAAATCCGACTTGGAGAGAGATGGCCTTCGCCAGGTCCGATTTTCCCAAGACACATTCATGAAGAAGACAAACAGAATTTCCATACTGGATCGGTCGTCGCCGGGTTACCAAGGACCGTGCCTTCTGTTGCACATCAGGACAGAGGTAGACAGTATGCTACTGGTGTACAACGCAGCAAACTCCGTGCCAGAAACCACATCATTATTGGCACTTGAAATGTGCAAACACTAAGACCTGCAGGTAAAGTGGAAGAACTAACACATGAGATGGCCAGATACCAATGGTACATCTAGGGCTCTGTGAAGTTAGGTGGAAAAACATGGGGGAAACAACGACCCATGAAGGCCGCAAAATATACTTCAGTGGAAAACAGGATAGGCATGAACAGGGCTTGGGGTACCTCATTCGCAAAGACATCGTGAACACCGTCATAAACTGTCAGCCAGTGTCCAGCAAACCTATTACCATCTGCTTGAGAGCAACCCCCTTCAACATCACAGTAGTACAGGCTTACGCCCCTACATCAGACAGCGTGGATGAAGAAATAGAATAATTCTACGACCAACTACAAGGGGTTCTAAATCAAATTCCCAAGAAAGACATCCTTGTCGTACAAGGTGACTGGAATGCCAAGATAGGAGCAGATGCCCACAAAGACTGGGAGGGCATTTGTGGACCACATTGCAACAAAGAAACAAATGAAAGAGGCTTGAGACTCCTGGAGTTTGCCAGTAACAACAATCTCCAGGTAGTGAATACACTTGGCCCACATAAAAAATCCAGAAGATGGACATGGCATAGCCCAAACGGTGAACACCATAACCAGATAGATTACACCATGGTGAAGAGACGATTTAGGTCTAGTGTAAACACTGCACGGACACGAAGCTTTCCAGGAGCGGACATAGGGAGTGACCATGATCTTCTAATGATAACATTCTGACTCCATCTAAGAAAAACAAAAAACAAACAGAACAACATCAGGATCAAGTTTGACCTCGAGAAGCTGAAGGATCCAGAGGTAGCAGACATTTTTCAGGCACGGATAGGTGGGAAGTTTGCAGCACTTGCTCTAATAGAGTCAGATTATATGGCTATAGATACCTTGATGGATGGTTTCAACACAGCAGTGACTGAAACAGCAAGCCAACTTCTTGGCAGACATAGACCAGTCAAAAAACCTTGTGTTACACCTAACATCCTACAGCTATGTGACACACATAGAGAGCTGAAGAAAAGTTAAAAGGAACAGAAGAAAGAGCAGAACAATAGGGCACTGAACAAAAGAATCAGAAAGTCCATGACAGAAGCGAAAGAGAAATGGATTGGTGAACAGTGCCAGAACATTGAACATTGAACATTGAAAAACAACAGCAAGAAAGCATATCAACTGGTAAAAGACCTGACTGGCACAAAACAGGGAAGATCAACAATCCAAGACAAAAATGGGAAGTGCCTCACTGATGACCAGGATATTCTGAACAGATGGAATGAATACTGCTCCGACCTGTATAACTACAAAACCACAGGAGATCCAGAAGTCCTCAATGGCCCCACAAGCACAGATACAGACAGCCACCCTATCCTCTGAGAAGAAGTGGAAACAGCAGTCAGATCGCTGAAAAAGGGGAAGTCAGCAGGGGCTGACAACATTCCAGCTGAGTTGGTTCAAGCTGGAGGGGAAACCATGATCAACGCTCTAATAAAAATCTGCATCAAGATCTGGCAGACAGGAAAATGGCCAACACCTTGGACACAATCATTTATCATCACCCTCCCCAAGAAAGGAAATCTTCAGCAGTGCCAGAATTACCGCACAATCAACCTCATATGCCACCCAAGCAAGGTCATGTCGAAGATAATATTGAACAATATTGAACAGACTGAATCCACAAGCAGAGACCATCATTGCTGAGGAACAAGCAGGTTTCAGAGCAGCTCTTTTCAACATTTTCCTAGAGAGAATCATGGCTGATGCACTGGAACACCATAGAGGGTCAGTCAGCATTGGTGGCAGAACAATCACAAACCTCCGCTTCGCAGATGACATTGACGGACTAGCAGGATCAGAACAAGAGCTTGCCAGCCTAACAGAACACCTGAACAAGGCCTCTAAAACATACGGCATGGAAATCAGTGCAGAGAAGACCAAACTGATGACCAATAATGCGAAGGGCATCAGCACTGATATAAGGGTGAATGACCAGAAGCTGGAAACGTTCAAAGCTTCAAGTACTTGGGAGCCGTTGTATCAGACAAAGGGTCCAAGCCAGAGGTAGTATGCAGGATTGCACAGACAATAACAGCACTGTCAAAACTGAACACCATCTGGAAAGATAAAAATATATCACTCAAGTCCAAGATCAGACTAATGCGCTCCCCTGTCATATCCATATTCCTATAAAATTATGCCTGTGAATCGTGGACCCTGACTGCTGAATTGGAGAGAAGAGTACAGGCTGTAGAGATGAGATGCTTCTGGAGACTCCTTGGCATCTCCTACAGAGACCACATAAGCAACGTAGAGGTGCGTAACAGAATCCGGCAAACCATTGGTCCCTACGAATCTTCTATCCATTGTAAAGAAGTGTAAACTTAAATGGTACGGACATGTCACAAAATCGAAAGGACTTGCAAAAAACAATACTGCAAGGCACTGTCCAGGGAGGAAGAAAAAGAGGCAGACCAAGGAAGAGATGGGAGGACAACATCAGCGAATGGACAGGCCTAGTAACTTAACCAAATTTTGAGAAAGGTAGAACAGAGAAAGGGATGGAGGGGGCTGGTTGTCAAAACTTCAGGGGTGCCCCCACGGTCGCCAGACTAAGGGATAGATATATAGATAGATAGATAGATAGATATCTGAATTAAGACAAGATCATGCACAGATTACCCACAAGAAATGTGTGTGTGTGTGTGTGTGTGTGTGTGTGTGTGTGTATGCGTGTGTGTGTGTGTGTGTGTGTGTGTGTGTGTGTGTGTGTGTGTGTGTGTGTGTGACAAAGACAGAGACAGAGAGACAGAAAGAGACATAGTTTGAGACAGAGGAGAGAGAGAGAGGGGGGGAGAAAGAGAGAGAGAGAGAGAGAGAGAGAGAGAGAGAGAGAGAGAGAGAGAGAGAGAGAGAGAGAGAGAGAGAGAGAGAGAGAGAGAGAGCAAGTGTGTGTGTGTGTGTGTGTGTGTGTTGTGTTGTGTTGTTAGTGTGTGTGTGTGTGTGTGTGTGTGTGTGTGGAGAGAGAGAGAGGAGAGAGAGAGAGAGGGGGGGGAGACAGAGACAGAGTGAGATAGAGGGAGGGAGGGAGGGAGGGAGGGAGGGAGAGAGAGAGAGAGAGAGAGAGAGAGAGAGAGAGAGGAGAGAGAGAGAGAGAGAGAGAGAGAGAGAGAGTCTGAGAGAGAGAGTGTGTGTGTGTACATGTGTTTGAGTGTGTGTGTGTGTGTATCAGACAGACAGACAGAGACAGAGAGAGAGAGAGAGAGAAGTGGCGGTGTAGTGGTGACTATCTTGGGTAACGCATACAAGAGAAGTAATCGTAGACAAGTAATCGGCTTGGAAGAGTTACGTCCCTTAAAGCCCTATGCAGTAGTTATCTTTTTTGTTTGTTTTGATCATTGTCAAAATCGTATTTTTATTATGAAATTCGTATTTTTGTAATAAGAGTGCAAAAAAAAAAAGTTCATAAAAATACGATAAAATTGTAGGGGTAGGCAGGTATGTGTGAAAATCATATCTAAGATTTGATTTTCATGTTTTGGATTTAATAGTGGAAAGTAACTATGTGAAGGATATCCAATGTATGGATGCAATTTCTTGCGATTAAAATGCTGTCACAGACCTGTGCACCCCCTTACTACTGATTTCAGTATTTTCATGGCAATTTTCAGTATTTTTCACCGAGTTTCAGTATTTTTGCGCGTTGTTCGTGATACACTTTTTCAACATGAAGCATAAACGTCTTTTTTTTAATTTGGTTTTTGTATCTGTATTTGTTTGCTCATCCCCTTCCAATTTCTTTCCATTGTACAAAAGCTCATAAGCTTTTTCTTTTATCAACTAGCAAATCTGGACAGGTCTGATGACTTCATAAGTGATGTAATATACAGAGTGTAGAATTGGGAGAGAAAAAAAAGAGGCAATTGAGCCGGGGTCCAGGGGCCGCTTAGGCCCCGGTGGGGTGCAGGGGTAAAGCCCGCTGGGGGGCCCAGGGGGGCGAAGCCCCCGGCCTAAAACGATTTTTTCGCATTTTAAAGGCAGTTTGGAGGCATCTCCAGGCACAATTTTGTGCAATGTGGAGGCATATGGTGTGTGTGTGTGTGTGTGTGTGTGTGTGTGTGTGTGTGTGTGTGTGTGTGTGTGTGTGTGTGTGTGTGAGAGAGAGAGAGAGAGAGAGAGAGAGAGGAGAGATGAGAGAGAGGAGAGAGAGAGAGAGAGAGAGAGACTGACTCAGACCTTCCATAAAGAACCACCAGAGTATGTCAAACTTGTTATAAACAGATCTATTCTGGGTAGCGGTAATATAAGTTTGTGTGTACCACTGTGATGGTTAATGGAAAACGTGGAGAGAGAGAGAGAGAGAGAGAGAGAGAGAGAGAGAGAGAGAGAGAGAGAGAGAGAGAGAGAGAGAGAGAGAGAGAGGAGATATCAATACACTCTCTGGTGAAGATTTAAGAAGATCCTATGCCTTTCTCATTTTATTTTTAATCTGATTTCGGAGTGGACTCACAATGACAGTTTGCATGGCCAGAAAACAAGTGTTGTGTATGTGTGTGCTCTGCTGCTGTCCATTACAGCACCAGAGCGGAAGCCGTGTTCGGTACGATATAACTTCAGAGCGAGTTTTCATGTAACTTCAGAACAAGTCACTGCCGTTTTAACGATCAACTGATTTTTCGAAGATGCGAGAAATTTTACTGTTCCATGATTTTCCAAGAAATCAGCGCTTCTATAAATGAAGAGCCGTGGTTTGCTATGTTCCGACCGCATTCCAATTTTTGACACCACTTGCGAATGAAAGTTCAACTTTCATTAGCGAGCAGCTGATGCGAGAGACGTAGCGCAGGTTTCAAACCTTACTCGGCAAAACGAACAGCCAATTTTGCTGCTTATGCATCTATATCCGCAACTGTACCTCTTTTAGCCCCATCCTGGCCTGTAAGCGTCATTTTGCATTCACTCCGCGTCTGTCTTTGCTTTTAAATGTATCAGTTTGGTCTGTTTCTCCGCGAAAGTTTACACTTTCCGCCATTTTGTTTTGAAGATACTGTTGTGCGCATGCGTCGTCAGGGGAGATAAGTAACTGAACGATAGTCGATAGGGCTTAGCAGACGACGTAACGCGAGATAAACGGCATCGCTGAACGATAGAAGACGACGTTTTCGATTTCCGGATTTTTCATTGACAAAAATCGGATTTTGATTAATAAAATCGTATTTCCGTATTTTCCAACTTTTTCCGGAACAAATACGGAAAAATACGGAAGGTGCACAGGTCTGCTGTCATTTATACAGAGATTCAGACAGAAAGGAGTTTCTTGTATTTACTCCCTTGTAAGAGCAGCCCTTTATGACTTTTTTTGCCCCAGAGAACAGTGTTCTTCACTAGGCTAAGCCAGATTATTCAGGATTTTTAGTGCATATATGCATGCAAATAAGCTACACTGATGGAGCTAGTCTTTTTGAATCTTAGTATCACCAAAGAAGGCAACAGTGTTCTTTAATAGCGGAGAGAATTCAAAACTGTCACGCATTTTTTTAAAGTGTGTCACAGTTCAATTCAAAATACTTTATTATCTCTAAAACAGAGAAATTCCGGTGGGTTACAAGCCATATATAAAAACAATAACCACACAAAATAACATCAATACAGCTCAACACAGGTTCTGAACATCAGCATGCACCCATCACAGCACAAAGTGATGAACAGTTGAACAGGAAAGTGTACTGTAAATATTTTTTCTCTCTCTTTATGTAGGGTATGAAACCGACTCAACTGTTGTTCATTGTATCAATGCCCTGGTCATCCATATGTGTGTGTGTGTGTGTGTGTGTGTGTGTGTGTGTGTGTGTGTGTGTGTGTGTGTGTGTGTGTGTGTGCGTATGCATGCGTGTGTGTGTGTGCGTGTGTGTGTGTGTGCGTGCGTATGCATGCGTGTGTGTGTGTGTGTGTGTATGTGTGGGTCAAGGATGGGAGATGGGTCGCCTTAAATCACATTTGCGGAAATAAGTTAAATAAAAGATGATTTCATTCCTTTTTATGCAGAACAAAAACCTGATATGTCTTTCAAACTTGGTTACACACACACACACACACACATAAACACACAAAGAGTTTTAATGACAAGGCAACTTTTTATTATTCTAAAGTAACATGCCAGGAGTAAGAACATGAATATTTCAGCATTACATTTTTTAAACATACTTTTGAAATATGCACGTTCGAAAAAGATGTTACATTAAAAAATGTGATAACAATTACAAAAACATGAATAGATCAACCAAAAGAAAAATAAGCCCAAACAATTTAGACACATAGCTCATTGCAATAAAACACATATCAAAATACAGAACTTTCAAAAAACAACCAACCAGCCAACCCTACAACGAAGAGAGGCATACACACTCACAAACCAGAACAAAAATTCCTACTGAGATAATCATGATAAAAAATCCTCAAACAATAACACACATGCATACACGCACACTATACAAGACTCATAACAAACACTCATAAAAAAAGTCAAACTATCTATATGTATTTTATTTTATTTATTTTATTTTATACCTATTTATGTCACAGCAGATTTCTCTGCATGGAATTCAGGCCGCTCTCCCTGGGGAGAGCACGTCGCCACAAGTAGCAGCATCTACCCATTATTTTTTTTTCTTTTCCCTGTCTGCAGCTGTATTTGTTTCCCCATCAGAGTGGCTTTTTTTCTACAGAATTTTGCCAGGAACAAACCCCTTATTGCCATGGGTTCTTTTACATAAGCCAAATGAAGACCTTGGTTTATCGTCTTGTTCGAAAGACTAGCGCCCAGTCCAACACTCATGGTCTAATGGATGGGGGAAAAGTTTTGGGTCCAAACAGGATTTGAACCACAGCACACTCCGACACAGACTTTTTGCTTTCTAGGCAGGCGCGTTACCTTCTAGACCACTGATACTTTATACAAATAAACCCAAACCAAACAACCTTAAATCAACATCACTATTAACCCCATTTCAACATATAACCATAAAAAGATCACCCCCCTTCCAAATAAACAAAAATGTCAGCCACAAACAAAATCATTAAAAATTTGATGCATACTTATGCAGTCATACATCCAACACTGATAACTGAAGCATTACAAACAACCAAATGCAGTGCGACTACAACCCTATACTTCACACATACATAATGATTTTTTTTTTGCCAGTTCCTTCTCATACTAGCACAAACATCCCCCCCCCCCTCCACAAAAGGAAAAAAAAATTAAAAGAATGTCTCCCACTAACAGATGTTTAACATACCTCCCCCATCACCAGTACACTGGAAATAAAACAGCAAAAAAAGCAAATATCTGCCATACACGCTGTTTAAAAGATATGGGTGTTGGTGTAAAATCTGCACTGATCTGCCTCACCAGTACACTGGAAATAAAACAGCTAAAATCTGCCATACACGCTGTTTAAAAGATATGGGTGTTGGTGTAAAATCTGCACTGATCTGCCTCACCAGTACACTGGAAATAAAACAGCTAAAATCTGCCATACACTCTGTAAAAGATATGGGTGTTGGTGTAAAATCTGCACTGATCTGCCTACAGCGGGAGATCAGTACACAGATTGGCTACCAACTCAAACGACTGACATTTGTGTCCATACCAAAGGCCATCACATGTCCTGATTTGTGTATTCCACATTTTGTCATATAAAAATGATGCATCATTCTACATAGACATATCATAAAAAATCCAGAACAAATTCAAAACATCACAAAAATAATTCAGTGCCAATATGTCACCATACCACACACACACACACACACACAACACATTGATTCCATTCTTGGAAATAA
>CM060338.1:33244861-33299861 GCA_030674155.1 Stramonita haemastoma | reverse complement strand
CAAAAAAATCCATAAAAAAAGGGAAATTATCATAAAATATGGAAAAGAAAAAAAAAAAAATCCATAAAAAAAGAGGAAAACTCGACCAGCACTTGTGGCAGTCACAAAATTACAAGTAATCACTTTAGACAGCCTCTATTCAAAATGCATTACACTGTTAGTCAAATATCTGACCAAATGTGACACTTGATTGAAGACACAGTTATTCTTGTCCATGTATCATGTTTTCCATACCACACCCTTTCTCTCTCTTATTAACTGAGGCCCCGTGTGCGAATGCAAGCAGAACATTTTGCACACATGTTAAATCCTATTCTGCTTTTTATAAGAGTAGGCCATTGTGTGCAGGTGGGAACAGCTGACAAGATTTACAAAACTGCATATACATGGAGACTGGATGTAAATAAGCTTCCAAGTGCTAATTCCATTATCCTTGACATAAAAGAATAAAAAAAAAAATAAAATAAACAACACCCAATAGTTAGAGTCTCCTCTCCTCACTTTTGAACATGAGATAACAAAATGATGCATTCCAAAAAGTTTATCAATTACGTGGACAAACATCCCAAGTAAAAAGCAGTAATAGAGCTAGATCTATCCCTCTCCTGTACATAACACTTAACATCTACCTAAAAAAACTCACAATGCAAAAACATCGCCCGAAAAAATGAAAACACACACACACAAAACACATCAAGACCAAAGAATAAGCAAACATTCCCCTCCCCTGCCCCCCAAAACAAATGCCTTGTGAACAAACACAACCACTATCCATCACAATCACAACCACTATCCATCACAATCACAACCACTATCCATCACAATCACAACCACTATCCATCACAATCACAACCACTATCCATCACAATCACAACCACTATCCATCACAATCACAACCACTATCCATCACAATCACAACCACTATCCATCACAATCACAACCACTATCCATCACAATCACTATCCATCACAACCACAACCACTATCCATCACAATCACAACCACTATCCATCACAATCACAACACATGCATGTGCGGAGACAGAGAGAGAGAGAGAGAGAGAGGGGGGGCGGGTCACCACTGTCATTTTCCCCCCACTTTCAACTACTCTCAACTGCTATCCATATACATTAAAAAAAAATTCTGGTATAAGATTTGCAAAAACTACTCACAGTCTGATTGTTTTACTGGTGGCTAGGCTAACAAAAACACACAAGTCCTTCGGATGCGACTAAAAACCAAGGTCCTGTGTGTGAATGCATGCAGAGCATATTGTGGAGAAATTAAATTCCTGAACACACACAGATATCCAAAATGAACATAGACAACTTAAGCACTCTCCTCAAGTCCTTAGGATCAGACTTTAAACCGAGGCCCTGTGTGTGAATGCACGTAGAACATCTTATGCACACGTTAAATCCTGTTCCGCTTTTTGTAAGAGTAGGCCATTGTGTGCTGGTGGGAACAGATGACAAGATTTACAAAACTGCATACACACGGGGACTGGGCATAAAAAAAAGCACATGACTACTCATTCCATTATCCATGATATAAAAGAATAAATAAATAAGCATAGAAAGAAGTCACAAATCAGTAAATCGAATTGTCACCAATGCTCACAACATAGAGCGGTATGAAATAAAATAAAAATAAACAACAATCTTGTCCATTCCAAAGCCCCTTACAGGTCCTGATATATCTGTTTAAACCCCAATTCATCTCATGACAAAAAAAAAAGCACAACAAAAAAATAAAGGATATGGCACAACTCTTTCATACACATTTTTCATCAGATGCAGATGTGGGTGTAAAATCTGCTAGGAGTGGATGACAAAATTATATTAAAAAAAAACAGCATGCACACAGGTGTCATGTTTAGACACCATCCCTGAGGGGAAAAAAAAAAAAAGGGTAGGCGCTGCACTTGTAGCGACGCGCTCTCCCCGGGGAGAGCAGCCTGAATTTCACGCAGAGAAATCAGATGTGACATAAAGTGGTATATAATAAAAGTAAAATAAATACTCATCTTCCAACAAATGGAAAATCAGTAGACAGATTTGCCACCAACAAAAACTCATGGCGCTGCTACCCACATCAAATTTATTGTAGTGATACTGACCCCACAGACTGACACTCAAACTTCAAAACAATATCAACAGATTGATTATTTAAACTTCAAAACAATATCAACAGATTGATTATTTGGACTCAATTAAACCATATGTCCTTAAAATGCACAAAACACAAAGAGTATACACCTACTAGCAAGACAAAAGAGGCAAAAAGTGAAAAGTAAATTTCAACCTCTGTTGATAGATCAAAAAATTATTGAAGAAGTTGACTCACACAAAATTCTGGGTGTAATTATGTAATGGCACTTGGAAAACGTCTTACAAACAAGGTACGTCAGTTATCAAAAATAAAACACTCTCTAGATAATCATTCACGCAAAGACTTTTTTTGTGGACATATCTTGCCATAGTTGACTATGCCTCATCTCTTTGGGACAACTGCAGTGAAACTAATTTAAAATTCATTCACCGATTATATAAAAGAGCAAAACTTGTCCCATTAAAATCAAGCTCCCTAACCATCAATGATTATAAGCAAACAAATATTCTTACATTCCAAAACAGGCTTTATTTCAATAAAGCTCTATTTGTACAAAAGTTGTCAATGGAAATGCCCCTCCAAAGATCACCAATAGATTCAAAATTAATGAGCACAGGCATAACCATCCACTTACATTTCCCAGACCCAATCTTTACAAAACAAGCTTCTTATATTCAGGTAGTGATTTATGGAACAAGCTCCCAAAATGTTTAAAATGTATCAAAAATAAAAAAATCAGTTGGAAAATCACTTAATGCGCTTATGCAAAAATGTAAGATCTAATCATGAATCCAATCAACCATATTTAGATTAAAGATAATGGTACTCTCTGCTCACCCTAAAAATCTTTCACATGTGGTTTATTGTTACTGAAAAATCTACACCTTGATTGCTATATGTATGTGGAAGGAGGAAAAGGAGGAGAAAGTTTTTCGTTTATTTTATTTTATTTTATAAATTTTTTAAATTTATGAACAGGAAAGGGAATATATGTGATGTATGTAAACACGTGTACATTCTGCAAATTCAAAAGGAGAAAACCAAACCACTGATCGGATGACTAGATTGGAGACATTTTTTTCATGCATTTTTTTCTTACCCAGTTCAATAATTTCAGTATAAACGGTTTCTGAATTTATTTTATTACATTTATTAAAGGGACTATTAGCACTATTAAATTTATATCACTTTGGTTAGTGGATAAGGTTTACAAAGATTTACAAGACAAGATTTACAAAACTGCATATACACGGGGACTGGATGTAAAAAAGCACATCAGTGCTTATTCCATTATCCTTGATATAAAAGAATAAATGAAGAAAAATAAATAACAAATTAAATGCCTTTCTAGCAAAACTGGTAAAAAATAGACAATGTATATGCATGAAAAACTGATATATTCATGTGTATCAATGTAAAGGCTTAAAAAAGTTCCTACTCAAATTTCAAGATAAGTTTCTGCATGAGGTTCTAACCAAACCAGTTATTTTGCAAGAACCGTCTCTGATGTGGTTCCCAATAACTTTAAAAAAAAAAAAAAAAAAAAATATTACTCCAGTTTTACTTTCAGAAAGATTAGTAATTACACAGGTTCTTCCTTTAGCATAGTTTTCATTTGTACCATAGGTTTTTTTTTTCTCTCTTTCTGCGTTTCTTTGCCATGACTTTGCAACATGTTTGAAGTTAGTATTTTGATATACACAATTCTTTTTTTTAAATATCAACCTGCATCTCTTTACTTGAAAGCCCTCATCTCATCCTCCATCTAATATTAATTTAAGTGTCTGTCCCGAGCCTAAGGCTCATCAGGCCGGTGCTTATCCCGGTTTCTGTGGCGTTAAGCGACTGAGAGTCATAGACTCCCCCCTGGATAGGACGCCAGTCTATCGCAGGGTTAACTCCCAACACAAGGTTGGTACCCCTTTTACACCTAGGTGGGGTGAGAAAATAGCCGTAAAGTGCCCTTTCCAAGGGCACAACGCCATAGCCGAAAGCTGGGATCGAACCCGCAACCTTTAGATTACGAGTCCAACGCCCTAACCACTCGACTACCGCGGCGGCTATTTTAAGTGAACAGACATTAAATTGCACACACATACACACACACACTCTCTCTTCTCCCTCTTTGTCTATTCCTAAGAATTCTAATTCAAGTACCTACTGCAGGAAACAAGGCAGGACTGACAATGAATGCCAAAAAGACCAAAGTCGTGCACACAGAAGGATCAGCTAACCAGCCACAGCACAGCAAAGCAATCAGTAAAACCAGAGCTGGAAAACCTGCACAACTTCAAGGATGTGATCTCTGTCAAAAACAACTCCAGATCTTGCAACAAGAACATCAGCTCAAAAAAAGGTACGGCCAAGCAAAAAACAGTCAAGTTGAACAGCAAAAGGAAAGACAGAGGCATTACTAGCAAAGCTGAAGATAAAGAATTTTACACTGCTTCATTTGCCTGTTGTTATGTAGGAATGTAAAGCCTTGACTATGATGAAAGATGTCAGAAAAAAAAAAAAAAAAAAAAGCAGCTGGCTGAAATAGGGTTCTACAAAGTGTGAAAATGACAGACAACTCCTGACAGAGTGAAGGAATGCGCTGTCCATCAGCCAGGTATTATCCCCCTTTCCCTATGCCCACAGACTACACCATGCAGCCTCCCCTTCCTAGCATCCTTTTCTGACAACGCTGCCCCCTCCTCCCTCCCTCAAACCCCAGGAAAAAATGTTTGACCACTGTTGTCAGCTTGTACCAAGGTATCTACCTGCCTTTGTGTCCACATGAGGGGCCAGGATTAAGAAACAGGGTTAGTGTTAGTGTTAGCAGTAACAGCATGCACTGGGGTAGGGGCTGTTGGTCGGTCAGTCTGTCTGAATGCATGTGGACACAACAGCAGGCAAACAGAAATGGTACATAGCTGTAGACACAGTGGTATGGAGCATGATTTCAATCCCAATTTACCAATCCTACCAACTCAGGCTGCTATTTGGAGACTAATTTCAGTTCTGCTATCAGCAGAGTGGTTTTCCTCCTACATAATTTTTTGTATGAGTTTTGTTCAATTTTGAGAAATATTTAACCCCAAATAAAAGTTTAAATCCAAAATAAAAAAGGAGAAAAAATGCTCTCTCCACTAGCCCTCCCTTTTTTCTTGCATTTCTACTAACCTGAAAATACTAAATCAGGATCAGATCTTCTTCATCAAACGCTCTGACAACTACTATTGTTGTCTGTCATATGAGTGAAAATGTGCTGCACAGCTGTGAAGTGCTTGACAGACAGGCCCAGCACATCCAGCTTCAGTGTGGAAGAAAATTCCTATCTTTTAAATCTTTCTGGAAAAAAGGCGGGAGAATGAACCAAGAGGCAGAAAATAGACAAGACAGAGGTGACAGGAAGAAAAGGAACAAGGCAGAAACAGAGAGGAACAGAGAAAAGAGGGAATTCCTAGCACAGAATTTCCAGAGAGTGGGGATGCTATTCATACTGACAGGCCCCTGACATCTCCACAGATCAAAAAATGGCCCTATGCAGCTGAGGCAAAAATCAGACAAGTCCTTGCAACCTCAGCCATGGCAGAGCTAGCCAGAGTTCAGGAAAGCCAACAGAAATCATGACTATTCTGAAAGAAATTACAATAAGATCATGCGATCCTGATCCCATAACTGTTCCCGTTTATTCACAATGCCTTTCACAACTTGGACCCACTGTCACTGAAATAGTAATCCTCTTCTGTCAGGAATTTTTCCATCAGCTCTCAAAACCGCAATAGTCACACCTCTATTAAAAAAGCACCACCTTGATTCCAACATCCTGAAAAGTTACAGATATGTCTCTTGCCTTTTTTCTCTATTTCTATTTATCTATCCCTTAGTCTGGCGACTGTTGGGGCACCCTTGAAGACTTGACAACCAGTTCCCTCCATTCCTCTCTCTGTTCTGCCTTTCTCAAAATATGGTCGAGTTCTAGGCCTGTCCATTCATTGTTGTTGTCCTCCCATCTCTTCCTTGGTCTGCCTCTTTTTCTTCCTCCTTTGACAGTGCCTTGCAGTATTGTTTTTGCAAGTCCTTTTGATCTTGTGACATGCCCATACCGTTTAAGTTTATGCTTCTTTACGAATGATAGAAGGTTTTTGTATGGAGCAATGGTTTGCTGGATTCTGTTATGCATTTCTTTGTTGCTTATGTGGTCTTTGCAGGAGATGCCAAGGAGTCTCCGGAAGCATCTCATCTCTACCGCCTGTACTCTTCTCTCCAATTCAGCAGTCAGGGTCCACGATTCACAGGCATACAGGAATATAGGTATGACAAGGGAGCGCATTAGTCTGATCTTGGAGTTGAGTGAAATATTTTTATCTTTCCAGATGGTGTTCAGTTTTGACAGTGCTGTTATTGTCTGTGCAATCCTGCATACTACCTATGGCTTGGACCCCTTGTCTGATACAACAGCTCCTAAGTACTTGAAGCTTTGAACTGTTTCCAGCCTCTGGTCATTGACCCTGATATCAGTGCTGATGCCCTTGGCATTATTGGTCATCAGTTTGGTCTTCTCTGCACTGATTTCCATGCCGTATGTTTTAGAGGCCTTGTTCAGGTGTTGTTAGGCTGGCAAGCTCTTGTTCTGATCATGCCAGTCTGTCAATGTCATCTGTGAAGCGGAGGTTTGTGATTGTTCTGCCATCAATGCTGATTGATCCTTTATGGTGTTCCAGTGCATCAACCATGATTCTCTCAAAGAAGATGTTAAAAAGAATGGGCGAGAGTAAACATCCCTGCCTTACTCCAACTGTTCTTCGAAGCCACTCTCCAATGTTACTGTTGTAGCATACTGCACTGGTGGCCTTGCTGTATAGCTCTTTGACGACTCTGATCAAGTTTGCATTGATGCTGTACAAATTCATGGTTGCCCATATTTTGTTGTCTTCCTGGGTCGTTGTTTCTCCCATGTTTTTCCACCTTACTTCACAGAGCCCAAGGATGTGCCATTGGTATCTGGTCATCTCATGTGTTACTTCTTCCACTTTGCCTGTGGCTCTTAGTGTTCGCACATTCCAAGTGCCAATGGTGATGTGGTTTCTGGCACGGATCTTGCTGTGCTGTACACCAGTAGCATACTTTCTACCTCTGTCCTGATGTGCAACAGAAGGCACGGTCCTTGGTAATCCAGGCGACGACCGATCCGGTATGGAGATTCTGATAGCTGTCTTCTTGATTTTGGGAAAATCAAACCTGGCGGAGCCCATCCTTCTCCAAGACGGATTTTTTGGTTGGGTTTACTTCCCCCATGGGGCAGGTAGTACTGGGTTACATGGTTACCAGTAGCAGAGGAAGCCTCTGACCTGACTACAACTATAAGATCATGCGATCCTAATCCTGTAAATGCTCCTGTTTATTCACAATGCCTTCCACAACTTGGACCCACTGTCACTGAAATAGTAATCTTCTCTCTTCTGTCAGGAATTTTTCCATCAGCTCTCAAAACCGCAATAGTCACACCTTTACTAAAAAAGCACCACCTTCATCCCAACATCCTGATAAGTTACAGACCTGTCTCTTGCCTTTTTTCTCTATGGTACTTGAAAAAATTCTAAAACAGCTCAACCACCATCTCCATTCCAATAATCTACTTCAAAATGAAGAACTGGACAGCGAACATCAAAGATAGGACCAGCCTTGACATGGCTGAGTTGCTGCAAAAGGCTGAAGACAAACCAATGTGGGGAAATCCCTCATGCCCATCCAACAACCCTCTTTGTCAAGGAAGCAATGATGATGATGATAACGACAACTAACCCAACCTACCCTGCCTCCTCTTGCTGGACACCCTTTCTCCATGCACATCTCTCCTATTAAACTGAATGTCATCTCCTCTCTAACAAATACCCATTACACACACTCACTCACTTACTCACACACACACACACACTCACTCACTCACTCACACACACACACACACACACACTCACACACACACACACACACACACACACACACACACACACACACACACACACACACACACACACTCACTCACTCACTCACTCACACAAACACACACATACACTCTTACACTTGGGGACAGGATTGCCTGGTGATTACAGTGATGCGCTTGCGATCTTCTGACCCAGGTTTTGATTCTCATTCAAGAGGATTTTTCCTATTGTGTGCCGGAAGGAACTGACGACAAAATCGACAAAACTGTATACACAAACTGTAAGCACATACGTGCCTATTCCATTATCCTCAAAATAAAAGAAATAGAAAAAAAAGAAATTGAATAGAACACACTTGCCCGTACGCTCACACCCATAAATCAATCTCCCATTATGTGATGCTTTTAGGCTGTCTTGATTTAAGAACAGTTTTCAGAATAGTTTTGGGGACCAGAAACTTTCTCCTACTTTTAAATCTCATGTAAGACAAATTTCAAAATCTTGATTAAATTCTGCGAATTATATACCATCTATGGTTAGGGTTAAAATGACTACATTTTTATCTTTAAAAAAAAAAGACAATCACAAATTATTACATATCCTGCAAGCATTGGGAAGCTTCTCTGGTCAAGAGAATTCTCTTAACAATTGAAGTTATTCCATCATTCATGCATTTGGAAAAAAACCCCACCTTGATAATGAAAAATCATCCCTAAAAAGCAGCTTAAATGGGAACAGCAGCCATTCTTTCAGTTATTATAAAGATCCATCTTTCTTACCTTACTTTATACACCTCGCTTCACAGGTAAAAAGTCACCACCACCAACAACAACAACAGCACAACCACTTTCCTCTCAGTTTCCTCTCTTTTAACAAGGGGACAGGGCAGTCTGGAGGTTACAGTCATGTGCTCATGATCGCCTGACCCAGATTCGAATTTTGTTCAAGAGGATTTTTCCTCTGGAGTTAACATCAGTGCTGACTCCACTCCCTCCAGAAGTCCTTCGGATGAGACTGTAAACTGAAGTCCCGTGTGCAAATGCATGCAAAACATCTTGCGTACATGTTAAAACCCGTTCCTCTTTTCTTTTCAGAAGAGTAGGCAACTGCATACACACAGGGACTGAATGTAAAAAAGCACATGAAATGAGCGGTGTGGGAACAACAGTATGGGGACGTCACAGAAGACGAGGCAGCAAAAAAACCCCAAAACCATTATCCTCGAAATAAAAGAGTAAATAAATTTTTAAAAACCCACATTTATCTCAGGTCTGTTGCTCTACTGTGTGCTGAGGCATGCACTCACAGCCGATTTACAAAAATATATATGCAGTTGATGGCTCCATTCTTTCCTAAGAGACGCTGACGATGATGTAGCGTTGGTTTGCATGAAGTGTTCAGTTTTTGTACACACCACTCAGGCTTCATGTCACTGTTTTTCCCAGGTTTTGCACAATTCACTTTGCAAGCTGCAGTGTTCCACAAAGTATTGGAGGTTTTGCACAATTCACTTTGCTAGTTGCAGTGTTGCACGAAGTACTGGAGGTTTTGCACAATTCACTTTGCAAGTTGCAGTGTTGCACAAAGTACTGGAGGTTTTGCACAATTCACTTTGCTAGTTGCAGTGTTGCACAAAGTACTGGAGGTTTTGCACAATTCACTTTGCAAGTTGCAGTGTTCCACAAAGTATTGGGGGTTTTGCACTAGGATGTGTTGAGGTGATCTTAGTGACTGCAAACACCACATCAATGAAAGAAATGTCCTTGGTGATGAGGCCAATCCAATTATCCAATTATGTTGCTTATAGCCCCGCCAACCACATAGGCCATATCAGGGCTATCGCCTCATCACATTTTAAAACTTGTATTAAAAGCGTGCGACTATGTACAGTTTAAAATGAGGTATAAAACCAACTCAACTGTCCTTGCTTGTATCGACGCCCCGGCCAACCATGAGGGTCAGCCCAGGACGGCCACCGTGTCATGGGAAAACCCACATAAATCACACTTAAAAACGAGATAAAACCAAAACCAGATTCGAAGGAAGCGTCCTCCTGATGACTTGCAGTGCTGTCCTCAGCTGCAATGGCTGATGCTGTCTCCTCCTGAGAAGAAAAAGAAGAAACACATTTTTAGGGCTCTTGTTTGTTTACATCAAGTTGTCTTCATTTCCTTAACTATGTCAACAATTCGTCCTACAAAGTAGCAGGACGATGAAGATGAGGTGGTGTGTGTGTGTGTGTGTGTGTGTGTGTGTGTGTGTGTGTGTGTGTGTGTGGTGTGTGTGTGTGTGTGTGTGTGTGTGAGTGTGTGTGTGAATGTGTGTGTGTGTGTGTGTGTGTGTGTGTGTGTGTGTGTGTGAGAGTGTCTATGTGTGAGTGTTCGAGTGTTTGTGTGTGTGTGTGGTGTGTGTGTGTGTGTGTGTGTGTGTGTGTGTGTGTGTGTGTGTGAGTGTGTATGTGTGTGAGTGTGTCTATGTGTGAGTGTGAGTGTGTTTGTGTAAGTGTGTGTGTGTGTGCATGCGTGCGTGTGTGCATGAGTGAGTGTGTGTGTGCGAGTGTGTGTGTGTGTGTGAGTGTGTGTCTGTTGAGTGTGAGAGTGTGTGTGTGTGTGCGAGCGTGCGAGTGTGTATGTGAGTGTGGTGTGTGTCTATGTGTGAGTGTAAGTGTGCGAGTGTGTGTGTAAGAGTGTGTGTGTGTGTGTGTGTTGTGTGTGTGTGTGTGTGTGTGTGTCTGAGTGTGAGTGTGAGTGTGAGTGTGTGTTATGCACATGCATGTGTGCATGTGAGAGTTGAAATGTGTAAGTGTATGCATGCACGCGAACACTCTGATTTATCCGGTGTAAAATAAAGTAGCATTTTATCTCCTGTGATCTTTGGAGTGCCAGACAGGCAAAAACACAGCAGCATGGGAATTTTGTTGTCATCCTAGTATCATGGTTTCAACACCTACTTACCAGAACAATACACACATGTTCTGGGCAAAACCCTGTGGTGACAAGAAGGCAAGAAAACTGATTGCACAGGCAGTAAAGAGAGAGGAAGAGAGAGAGAGAGAGAGAGAGAGAGAGAGAGAGAGAGAGAGAGAGAGAGAGAGAGAGAGAGAGAGAGAGAGAGAGAGAGAGACAAGGCAAGGCAAGGCAAATTCTTTTATTTGAGGATAATAGATAAGCACACATGTGCTTTTTTACATCCAGTCCCCGCCCTTTTCAGGGATAACATCAAAATAAAAGATATTAAACAATAAAACTATACGCAGTACCAAACAACATACGGAAATAAGTACACTGCATATAATAAGGTAAGAGAAATGCGACAGTACACTACATATAATAAGGTGAGAAAGGTGCACTCATTCAGAAGAGAAAATTAGAAGTCACAATAAAATAATTTGGATTATTAAAGAAGAAGAAAAGAAACGAAAAAAAAACAAACAAACAAAAAACAGAAGAAAACAAACAAACAAAAAATAAACAAACAAAACAAACAAACAAACAAAAAACCCAAACAAACAAACAAAGAAACAAACAACCTCCCCCCAAAAAAAACAAAACAAAACAGACAACAACAACAAAAAACCGCTAATAAACAAAGAGCCAGCAGGAGCCAGCAGGAGAACATTATAATAAACAACTGAAACATCAGTCTACGTCCATATGTCTAAAGTTATACAAGTCATTTAAATCATACATTTGGATAAAAGGGGGAAAAAATAAATGATATTCTTATTTGAAGGGGGTGGGGGAGAATACTATAAAAAAAAAAAACCAAAAAAAAAAAACCACACACACAAAAAAAACCACATCCCAGATGTTTATAGAATTAGCAAAACATTTTTAGAAATTGGATAATGATTTCCACATACTTACATACTCTCACACACAGACATACAGACAAGAATTACACACATACACACATCCACACCCATGCACACATACAGTGGTAGAGAGGGGGGGAGGAGGGGAGTGTGGTTTGTTGTTTTTAATGCATCAAGTGGTTTAGAAGGTAATTTTTGAAGGTTGTTAATGATTGGTGCTGTTTAATTGAATCAGGAAGGGAGTTCCACAGTGTAGGGCCTGAGTATAGTAAACTAGATTTAAACAGGTCTATTCTTGGGATTGGGACACTTGGCTTTTCCATACTTCTGGAATGGTTTATTGGGAATTTATCTTTCAAGGATGTGGGGACATTTCCTGTCATTATCTTAAACATCATGATGCCTTTGTTATATTGTAGTCGTTGGTGTAGGGGGAGAATATTTAACTGAGTATAGTCTACTTCTAGCAAGGTTGTTTTCTTCAAAAGGACCAGTTTAAGACCACGTTTATACAGACTAAGTAACGGTTTTCATGGTATTTGCACTGGCAGAATCCCACAGGGTTGCTGCATAGTCTATTGAGGATTGTATATAAGCTTGAAAGAATAGTTTCCTTGAATGGAAGTCAAGAAAATGTTTGATTTTAGTTAACTGGTAGACTTTTTAGGACAAATTATTTGCATAGATGAGATATGTGGTAGAACCAGCTGAGATTTTCATCGATTGTCACTCCTAGGACTTTGTGGTGAGAGGTTTGTTCAATTGCTTCCTTTTTTATGTAAATTTTAAACAGTTTATGTGATAAATTTTGTCGCTTTTGTCTGGTGGTGATAAGCATGCATTTTGTTTTTTGGGGATGAATAGACATGTGGTTTTGTTGTCCATTTGACAAGTTCGTCAGCGCTTTTTTTGTAGTGTGGTTGCAAGATAATCAATGTTGTTATGGCTCGTATGTATGGTTGTGTCATCAGCAAATAGTTCACATTTGGAATTGATATGTAGAGGAAGGTCATTTATGTATAATGAGAAGAGAATTGGTCCCAATATGGATCCCTGTGGTATTCTATAATGAATGGTTTTTTAGTTTGGATGTTGATGTAGTTATTGAAACACACTGTTGCCTGTTTGTAAGATAGGAATCTAGTAGTCCTAGGGTTTTTGTAGAAATGTTATACAGTTCTAGCTTTTTAAGGAGAAGTTTGTGGTCAATTGTATCAATGCTTTTGATGCTTTTGATTTTGAGAGACAGAGAGAGACAGAGAGACAGTACATCTGAGAGATTTATTTGTTTTATTGTTTTATATCGATGAATAATGGAATAAGCAATTATATGCTTTTTAAAATTTTTTACATCCAGTCCCCTTGTGTTTGCAGTTTGTAAATCTAATCTGTTCCCACCAGCACACAATGGCCAACTCTTACGAAAATCAGAACAGGATTTAACGTGTGCACAAGATGTTCTGCATGCGTTCGCACGCGGGGCCTCGGTTTAAAGTCTCACCCGAAGGACTTTTGGGGAGAGTGGAGTCAGCGCTGATGTTAACTCCAGGGGAAAAATCCCCTCAACCAGGAATCGAACACAGGTCGTCAAATTGCGAGCGCAATATTCTGACACAAGGCTATCCCCTTCCCCCTCTCCTATAGCAAGTATAGGGGACCGTCCTCCCTTCCATCCACAGCAGGATTTCAAGAGCATGCCAGTGAAACAAGTACAGTAAGATAGAGAAAGTAGCTAAAACCATACCTGTTCTGTCCCTGGTGACTTGTCCACAGCAGATTCTTGGGCACTTGAGTCTGGCTCCACAGCTCCTGAAAGCAGTAAAGTAGCTTCAGTAAGCTCAGAGACTACAACAGTTTTGATTCAAATATTTTTAGATGTATGACCCAATGTAGGCCTCCGTCAGTCGGTGTTGACTATGGAATTCGCGCCAAAAGACAGGTCATTTGTTCAGTGACGCCGGCTGTGGCTGGTCAGTCCGATGCGGGAGTGGCAGTCTCTGTTGCATCTGATGCAGATGTGGCTTGTTGAGGTGGCTGGAGCACATGCCTTCCGCTTGGCTCTCATTTCGTTTGCTACGGTGTGGATCTTTTCTTCACCACACTTCAGCTGTTTGTGGAGAACACTGCGCCATTTGCTGCGGTCAGCCGCTACCTCCTCCCAGTTCTCTAGTTGATGTCCAGGGCTTTCATGTCACGCTTGCAGACGTCTTTGTAGCGCAGTTGGGGGCGGCCAATGCTTCTCTTGCCGGAGGCAAGTTCACCATAGAGGAGATCTTTAGGAATGCGTCCATCCTCCATCCTTTGCATGTGACTGAGCCATCTGAGTCTGCGTTGTTGAGGAGTGTGTACATGGTGGGAAGACCTGCAACCTCGAGGACCTGAGTGTTGGTAACTTTGTCACTCCAGTGGATGCCGAGGATGCGACGGAGAGAGCGCAGGTGGAAGCTGTTCAGTTTGCGCTCCTGTTTGGAGTATGTTGTCCATGTTTCACTGCCATATAGGAGAGTGCTGACGATGCAGGCGTTGTACACTGCCATCTTGGTGGAAATTGTCAGCTTTGGGTTCTCCCAGACACGGGTAGTGAGGTGTCCTAAGGTCATAGCAGCCTTGCCGATGCGCTTGTTGATCTCGGCATCAAGGGATAGGTTGTCACTGATGGCGGATCCCAGGTATGTGAACTGGTGTACAACAACGAGCTGGTAGTCATCGATGTAGATGGCTGGTGTGGTTACCACGTCCTGGCTCAGCACATTGGTCTTTTTCAGGCTGATTGTCAGGCCGAAGTCTTTGCAGGCCTGGGAAAACCTATCCATGAGGCATTGGAGTTCTTGCTCAGTGTGAGAAGTGACAGCAGCAGCATCAGCAAAAAGCATGTCCCTAATTGTTTTCTCCATCACTTTTGTTTTTGCTTTCAACCGAGCCAGGTTGAATAGTTGACCGCTGGATCTGGTGCGTAGGTATAACACCCTCTGTTGCAGTTCCAAAAGCGTGCTTTAGGAGCAGGCAAAGAAGATGCCAAAAGAGGGTGGGAGCAAGGACACAGCCTTGCTTGACTCCACTCTTGATGTCAAATGGGTTGGACATGCTGCCCTCATACTGGATTGTTGCCTTCATGTCATCATGAAAGGATCTGATGAGACTGTGGAGTTTTGGGGGGCAACCAATTTTTGGAAGGATGTTGAATAGCCCTTCCCTGCTGACTAGGTCAAAGGCCTTGGTCAGGTCTATGAAGGCTATGTAGAGGGGTTTGTGTTGTTCTCTGCATTTCTCCTGAAGCTGGCATAGGGAGAATATCATGTCCACCGTGGAGCGTTCAGCTCGGAAGCCGCATTGTGACTCGGGGTAGACACGCTCAGCAAGTTTCTGGAGTCACACAAGCATGACACGAGCGAAGGGTTTTCCTACGATGCTCAGGAGAGATATGCCTCTGTAGTTGTTACAATCACTCCTGTCGCCTTTATTCTTGTAGAGAGTGACAATTTTGGCATCTCTCCTGTCTTGCGGCACGGCTCCCTCCCTCCAACATTGGCATAGGATGTCGTGAAGGGGCTGTAGTAAGGTGTCTTTACAGCTTTTGATGAGGTCGGGTGGAATGCCATCGGTGCCAGGTGCTTTGCCGCTAGCTAAGCTGTATGATCCAACATCAGTAAATTTTATATTACTCTTTAAAGCATTGCTTTAATTTATTCAAAATACAAAAAAATATATATGGATTTCTCGTTTTCCCAAAACAATGATGTATTTGTATTCATCACTTCATTGTCTGATTTTCAATGCAGTCAACTGTTTTAGTTTTGTGTTGCTTCTTCTCTGAAAATGGAGACAAAAATCTTCAACTGCAAAAAAAAAATCTTCACTGTTAATTCTTTAAAAAAAATTTCTATTTGACAGAATTTAGCGAAGTTCATGACAGAGAATCATACTAATGGTTTATTTGGGAGAAATTACAAATACTGGCATATTGAGGATTGATCTGATCTTTCTGTGGATTGTTCTGACAATGTATACCTAAACCATCTTACCTATCAAAAATCTGACAATGTATACCTAAATAAATCTTTACCTATCAAAAACTGACAATGTATACCTAGATCATCTTTACCTATCAAAAACTGACAATGTATACCTAAACCATCTTTACCTATCAAAAACTGACAATGTATACCTAAACCATCTTACCTATCAAAAAACCGACAATGTATACCTAAACCATCTTTCCCCATCAAAAACTGACAATGTGTACCTAAACCATCTTTACCTATAAAAAAACCGACAATGTATACATAAACCATCTTTCCCCATCAAAAAACTGACAATGTGTACCTAAACCATCTTTACCTATCAAAAAACCGACAATGTATACCTAAACCATCTTTCCCCATCAAAAAACTGACAATGTGTACCTAAACCAATCTTTACCTATCAAAAAACCGACAATGTATACCTAAACCATCTTTCCCCATCAAAAAACTGACAATGTGTACCTAAACCATCTTTACCTATCAAAAAACCGACAATGTATACCTAAACCATCTTTACCTATCAAAAAACCGACAATGTCTACCTAAACCATCTTTACCTATCAAAAAACCGACAATGTATACCTAAACCATCTTTACCTATCAAAAACCCGACAATGTATACCTAAACCATCTTTACCTATCAAAAAGCAATCTCCACCTATAAAAAAATCTTTTTTGGGGTGCAATATGTATTTTACAGAATTTTCTGCTCATGGAAAGAGGGTGGAAGAGATCTCTTATACTTGCTTATGTATTGAAGAACATTACATTATTCTATACTAATACTATAGAGCCGTTTACATAACAAAGAAATTAAGAATGAAGCAAATAATTTTATTTTTTAACCTGGGGCTTGTCCAAATGAGATCTTGATCCTGCTTCCTGCAAGAAAACACCAAAGCCAGTACACTACGATTCACCAACTCAAAGCCACAGCCTTTTTTTTTTTTTTTTTTTTTTTTTAAATAGACACTGACCTCTGAGACTGATCACATGCTGCAGTTCACGCTTCGCTTGACATGACATTTTCATTCCAATGCTAGAGCTCTAAAGTTGTCCAATACCAAGACTTTGTGCATGTGACTTGACTGTTTGCTCACCATTAAAACAGCCACTTTCTTACTTTTGGAGTTCTCTTTTTTAAAAACACAACAGAAATGTGCATGCATTTTTTAAAATCCATTCCAACGGGTACCCAATGGCCTACTCTTCCAAAGGACAGAGCGAGTTTTAATGTGTGCGCAAGATTTTTGGGATGCATTTGTACACGGTGCTTTAAAGACTTTCAGGGGAATAAAGTGGGTGTTGATGTTAACTCCAGGGAAAAATCCCCTAAATCAGGCATCTTAGTAGTGGCTCAAAACCTGGCCATCAGATCATGAGCTCAATCCACTATCTCCCCCCCCCCCCCCTTCCCTCCCTCCTGCACCCAAAACAAAACAATGAATCAACATACTTCCTAATCTTGACTGACGTCACATGCACAAGTAAACCCAGCATTGTTAAAATATTTATGATTTACTGCATGACCAGTGAATCGTTTTCTGAAAATGTTAAGTGTATACCCAAGCTTCTGGCTCATAATGACTGAAATGAAGTCATTATTCTTGGCATCATGGGAATCTTTTCTCCAAGATAAATTAAAAAAAAATTCCCATTACCTCGAAATAAAAGAATTTTTTTTAATGATAAAATAAAAGTATTAAAAAAAATCAAATACAAAACAAGTGAAGGAAACTAGACAGAAAATGCAGAGGATGACAGACTGGCATAGACACAGACACAGAGAAATGCTGTATCATTGAGAAAGATCGATGACAAACATCTATCTACCTGGTCATGTTCTGGGGAATGCTGCGTCATAGAGAAAGATCGATGACAAACATCTATCTACCTGATCATGTTCTGGGGAATGCTGCTGTAACCCTCCTCACAAAACGTATTTTTGTGTTTGGCGTTACTAAGCGTTAGGTTCAGTAACTCCCTTGTAGAGTTGAGTGATCGCCCCTTAAAAAAGAGTGCGTATCGGGATTTCTGTTTTTTAAATCTCACTTCCTGCCTGGGCCTAGTGAAGGAAAGGAGCGTGACTGGACTCTTGAGTCTGGATGTTCCTGATTAAGGTTTGATATTATTAATTTCGTTTTTGGTCATACGATCTGTTTAAGCCAATTTTAGCTTAATTCAGATTAGTTGTGGAAGGTTCAGGAAAACTATATGTTTGATTTAATTTCACAGGCTTTCAACCTGTGAATTAACAGTGAACCATAAGTGATCGCTTCAAACAAAGGGGAAACGTTTCGAACAAAGGAAGCGTGGGGTAATTTTTGGCACGTCATGGTCCTTGTTGTAAGATTAATTTTTGGTAGGATATTGTTCAGTTATTAAAATGCTGGAAATATTCTAGTATGACTTTACACTACAAATGTTTATCACTACGAATTCTGACGTATTTGTGATATATCATTTAGGAAATTCAAACAGTTGAAATATTAGTGGGGGCATTAATTTAAAATTGAGAGGCTTTTAGCCTGTGAATTAACAGTGAGACCTAGTGGTTGTTTTGAACAAAGCATGTAAATGTTTGACACAGTCATGGTTTTTGTTGTATGTTTTAATTTGTGGGTAGAATATTGTTCAGCTATTATTAAAATGCTGGAAATATTTCTAGTGTGGCTTTACACTACAAATATATGGGTGTGAAGGCCTACTTGATTATTAAGAATTAAGAATTCTGAATTTATTTGTAAATAAATCATTTAGTAATTTTAAAACAGGTGTAATGGCATTGGAATGTCATTGTGGACATTTATTTAAAATAAATTAGTCCCTTTTATAATGTTTGCACAGTTTCATAGGATGGACCATCCTCTGTCCTAAAGTAAATGAGACATGCTGTGAGACAAGTTATTAAAATTATGTAGTGATGATTTTATTATTAGAATTGTGATTTATTTGTGATAAATCATTTAGTAATTCTAAAACAGGTGTAATGGCATTGGAATGTCATTGTGGACATTTATTTAAAATAAATTAGTCCTTCTTATTAATGTTGGCACAATTTTTATAGGAAATAGGATGGACCATCATCTGTCCTAAAGTATAATGAGATATGTTGGGATGCTTGCACAGTTTCATAGGATGGACCATCATCTGTCCTAAAGTAAATGAAACATGTGTAAAACTAACTACTAAAATTATGCAATAATTTTAGAGGTTATGTTATGTTTGTTTTGAGAATATTTAATTCTCATGAGTATTGTAAACTAGCTCAGTGATGGATAATTTTGTGGTGATGTTTTTTTACATTGTATGTTCTTTGATTACAGGAACATCGGCTTTTTCTGTCACCTTCTCCTCGCACCATCATCCCATCCCCACTCCTTCCATCTGTGCCTAAACTAAGATTGAGCCATTGATTTTTGGTATTTGACTGAACAGAATATATATTTTGTGTTTTTAATTGTACTTGTAGTACAGTTAGTCATTGGTGTTTTGTGTAATGTGGTATGTTTGTAGGTTGTGTTGTGAAATATATGTTATAAACCCAATTTACTCGGTCTGGAGTCACATTGAATGAATGGTGTTATTCGTCACGTTCAGTGTGTTCAGTGTGGGCTGCTGAGTGAGTTGAGGTTAGTTAATTTCACTTCACCTACTTTCCTACCTCTTCTATATTTCTTTTCCCCTATTTTTTCTACTATCCTCTTACTATCCCCCCTTTATCACTCCCCGGCCCATAAGTAGCTGAGCCCTACTCTTCTTTAGGGTTACTGAAGAAAATAAGAATTATTCTAGGACTCGTAAGATTTCCGGTACCGAATTAGACGGAACGGGAATTAGAGTGGCGACTTAGATAATTCCCGTGTAGGACCCGTTACATTTCTGGCGCCCAATGTGGGGCTAGGGAGTGTTTTTTCTTAATTTGTTCTGAAGCTGCAACTCCACTGTGAGTGGATGTTTGCGATCTTTGTGGAACTGTGAATTTCACGAGGTGTAATGTAATGTCTTTTGTGTGTGTTTGATAATTTAAAATTTTCACTGGAAGTGAAAGTGTAGGCAAAATTAAATTTTTGCAGTGAGCAAAAATTTTGCTCTGAAAAAGAATTTTGTTGTTAGCTTATTTAATTTTTGGCTAACAGTATTGTGAAATTTTGGAAGGAAATTAAAATTTCAGAGAAAGTGAAATTTTGGTAACAGTAAAACTGTGATTTTGCTGAGAGCAGAAATTTTGCTCTGGTAATTTTTGTTGTTAGCTTAATTAATTTTTTGCTAACAGTGTGGTAAAGTTTTGTAGGAATTTTTAAATTCCAAAAGAAAGAAACAAAATTTTTGAAAATGGAATTTTAAATGTTAACTGTAAGTTCAGGTTCCTCATACCATTAAGATCATGATCATTGAAGTGAGGGACCAGAGATGAAGCAACTGGGAGATGATGGGGTACGAGCGAGGGTGACTGCGGTTGAGGAGGAGAACCGGCAGTTACGGGAGACGCTCACTGCCCTGGAGGAAGGTCACCGCCTGTTGAGGGAGAGGGTCGACAAGCAGGATGCTGAGATGGCAGCCTTGCTACAGACCAGGATCCAGGTCCACGTGATGCTATCTACGCCTTTGGCACCGCTTGGCATCTTCACTGGATCGAGGCCAACAGGTGGTGATGAGGTCGACTTTGCCCAGTGGGAGGAGCAAGTCGATGTGCTGATGAGAGGGAACGACTCCCCCTCTGATGTGTTGGCTAGTGTTCGGCGCAGTCTGCGTGGTGTGGCATGGGAGCTTGCCAAGTCCTGCTCTTCTGCCATGGACATTGTCAGCCGTTTAAGTGACGTGTTTGGCTGTGTGAAAACCCCAGTGGAACGGCTGGCCGAGTTCTTACTGATGCGGATGGACAAAAGTGACAATCCATCGGACTTTCTGGCGCATGTCTGGTTAAATTTTATTCGGTTGAATAAGTGTGATTTGTATTCGCATGATGAGTGTGCCAGAAATGTTTATTTTGTGTTCATGAATGGTGTCATGTCATGTGAGCCCATGATGGCTTGGAAACTCAAGAATGAGTTCGGCAGACCAGGTTCTGCGTCGCCTGACTTGACCTCGCTGTTGAAGTCAGTCAGGCAGTTAGAGGAAGCATCCTCAAAGCCTATGTCAGCTGTGCGGGCCGGACACATCAGGGACAGGCAAAGGTGGCCATCAACTGTAAAGAGTTGGCAGGCATGGTAGCAGAGAGACTCAGAGGCCACTCAAAGAAGCCGAAAGTTCCTGCTACCGATGCAAAGGTGTTGGTCACATTGTTCGTGATTGCCGGTCAAGTCGCAGTTGGCAAGGCAGAGAAAGAAGAAGGCTACTAAAGCCAAAGTCAGTAAGAACGGGGTTTCTGTGAAACCTGAAAAATCCTCCTACAGGAACAAACCCGGCTGCTACATACCGCCACATCGGCGAGGTTGTGGTAGTGGTCAGGGTGGTGTTCGGAATGTATGCGACCAGAAAGTGGTTGTGGATGGTAGCTCTAGAGGCAACCATCGGGACAATGTTCATTTTCCTCACCTTTCCAGAAGGAAATGGTGCAGAGGAAAAGACAGTCCAAGTTGTTTTCCTGATAAGCAGGAAAACAAGGATTGTGGTCAAGGCATTGGTGCGTCCAAGCCTCTGTCCAACAATCGGTGGGATGCCTTGAAAGGTGGCTCCGTAAGAGTTTGCCTGATAGGAGTCAGAGGAGTTTGTTGTCTGGTGTGGGTAGGCCTGGCTGGGGAAAGTCCATCCCAGGGAAGTCGGAATGGAAGCCAGTGCCTGCACCAAGGAGATCCATTTTGCATGGAGATCCTGTTAGTGTTAAAACTTCGGATCTGACTGACAGGTGTGAGTTTGTTCCTGTGCAACCTAAACAGTTGCAGGAACAGAAGGATGGAGTTATGCAGCAACTAAGTGTGCATTTGGGATTGCTGTAGCTCTTGTGAATGTTTGTTTTACTGCTTAATTGCAGGGTGTGGCTTTGAGTCCACAAGTTCATGTTTTGTTTTTGTTTTGCTGCTAATTTGCAGGGTGTGACTTTTGAGTCCACAAGTTCATGTTTTTATGAATGTTTGTTTTACTGCTAATTTGCAGGGTGTGGCTTTTTGAGTCCACAAATTCACATTTTTTAATGTTTTGCTGCTAATTTGCAGAGTGTGACTTTGTGAGAGTCATGTTTGGGTTTAGTTTTCTATGTTTGTAAAATGTGGAATGTTTTTGTGTGCTGGGTTCTGTTTGCAGTATCCAAATTAGATTGGGTAGATATGCAGAATCAAAATTAACCAGAGACTTTAAAAGGTTTTGTTTAAAATGATTTTTAGGATAAACGTTGATACCCACCTTGGATTGGGTATGCATTTTTGTTCAAGCTGAAGACTTGAAGGTTTTTTACCCCTGAGAGGGTAGAGTTTTTTGTTTGTTTGAAATGTTGGCACTTTTTTGGAAAAAAAGATAGCAACATTTTCCTGCGAAGGGTGTGTGTAACCCCCCTCACAAAACGTATTTTTGTGTTTGGCGTTACTAAGCGTTAGGTTCAGTAACTCCCTTGTAGAGTTGAGTGATCGCCCTTAAAAAAGAGTGCGTATCGGGATTTCTGTTTTTTAAATCTCACTTCCTGCCTGGGCCTAGTGAAGGAAAGGAGCGTGACTGGACTCTCTGAGTCTGGATGTTCCTGATTAAGGTTTGATATTATTAATTTCGTTTTTGGTCATACGATCTGTTTAAGCCAATTTTAGCTTAATTCAGATTAGTTGTGGAAGGTTCAGGAAAACTATATGTTTGATTTAATTTCACAGGCTTTCAACCTGTGAATTAACAGTGAACCATAAGTGATCGCTTCAAACAAAGGAAGCGTTTCGAACAAAGGAAGCGTGGGGTAATTTTTGGCACGTCATGGTCCTTGTTGTAAGATTAATTTTTGGTAGGATATTGTTCAGTTATTAAAATGCTGGAAATATTCTAGTATGACTTTACACTACAAATGTTTATCACTACGAATTCTGACGTATTTGTGATATATCATTTAGGAAATTCAAACAGTTGAAATATTAGTGGGGGCATTAATTTAAATTGAGAGGCTTTTAGCCTGTGAATTAACAGTGAGACCTAGTGGTTGTTTTGAACAAAGCATGTAAATGTTGACACAGTCATGGTTTTTGTTGTATGTTTAATTTGTGGTAGAATATTGTTCAGCTATTATTAAAATGCTGGAAATATTCTAGTGTGGCTTTACACTACAAATATATGGGTGTGAAGGCCTACTTGATTATTAAGAATTAAGAATTCTGATTTATTTGTAATAAATCATTTAGTAATTTTAAAACAGGTGTAATGGCATTGGAATGTCATTGTGGACATTTATTTAAAATAAATTAGTCCCTTTTATTAATGTTTGCACAGTTTCATAGGATGGACCATCCTCTGTCCTAAAGTAAATGAGACATGCTGTGAGACAAGTTATTAAAAATTATGTAGTGATGATTTTATTATTAGAATTGTGATTTATTTGTGATAAATCATTTAGTAATTCTAAAACAGGTGTAATGGCATTGGAATGTCATTGTGGACATTTATTTAAAATAAATTAGTCCTTCTTATTAATGTTGGCACAATTTTATAGGAAATAGGATGGACCATCATCTGTCCTAAAGTAAATGAGATATGTTGGGATGCTTGCACAGTTTCATAGGATGGACCATCATCTGTCCTAAAGTAAATGAAACATGTGTAAAACTAACTACTAAAATTATGCAATAATTTTAGAGGTTATGTTAGTTTTGTTTTGAGAATATTTAATTCTCATGAGTATTGTAAACTAGCTCAGTGATGGATAATTTTGTGGTGATGTTTTTTACATTGTATGTTCTTTTGATTACAGGAACATCGGCTTTTTCTGTCACCTTCTCCTCGCACCATCATCCCATCCCCACTCCTTCCATCTGTGCCTAAACTAAGATTGAGCCATTGATTTTTGGTATTTGACTGAACAGAATATATATTTTGTGTTTTTAATTGTACTTGTAGTACAGTTAGTCATTGGTGTTTTGTGTAATGTGGTAGTGTTGTAGGTTGTGTTGTGAAATATATGTTATAAACCCAATTTACTCGGTCTGGAGTCACATTGAATGAATGGTGTTATTCGTCACGTTCAGTGTGTTCAGTGTGGCTGCTGAGTGAGTTGAGGTTAGTTAATTTCACTTCACCTACTTTCCTACCTCTTCTATATTTCTTTTCCCCTATTTTTCTACTATCCTCTTACTATCCCCCCTTTATCACTCCCCGGCCCATAAGTAGCTGAGCCCTACTCTTCTTTAGGGTTACTGAAGAAAATAAGAATTATTCTAGGACTCGTAAGATTTCCGGTACCGAATTAGACGGAACGGGAATTAGAGTGGCGACTTAGATAATTCCCGTGTAGGACCCGTTACATTTCTGGCGCCCAATGTGGGGCTAGGGAGTGTTTTTCTTAATTTGTTCTGAAGCTGCAACTCCACTGTGAGTGGATGTTTGCGATCTTTGTGGAACTGTGAATTTCACGAGGTGTAATGTAATGTCTTTTGTGTGTGTTTGATAATTTAAAATTTTCACTGGAAGTGAAAGTGTAGGCAAAATTAAATTTTTGCAGTGAGCAAAAATTTTGCTCTGAAAAAGAATTTTGTTGTTAGCTTATTTAATTTTTGGCTAACAGTATTGTGAAATTTTTGGAAGGAAATTAAAATTTCAGAGAAAGTGAAATTTTGGTAACAGTAAAACTGTGATTTTTGCTGAGAGCAGAAATTTTGCTCTGGTAATTTTTGTTGTTAGCTTAATTAATTTTTGCTAACAGTGTGGTAAAGTTTTGTAGGAATTTTTTAAATTCCAAAAGAAAGAAACAAAATTTTTGAAATGGAATTTTAAATGTTAACTGTAAGTTCAGGTTCCTCATACCATTAAGATCATGATCAGTTGAAGTGAGGGACCAGAGATGAAGCAACTGGGAGATGATGGGGTACGAGCGAGGGTGACTGCGGTTGAGGAGGAGAACCGGCAGTTACGGGAGACGCTCACTGCCCTGGAGGAAGGTCACCGCCTGTTGAGGGAGAGGGTCGACAAGCAGGATGCTGAGATGGCAGCCTTGCTACAGACCAGGATCCAGGTCCACGTGATGCTATCTACGCCTTTGGCACCGCTTGGCATCTTCACTGGATCGAGGCCAACAGGTGGTGATGAGGTCGACTTTGCCCAGTGGGAGGAGCAAGTCGATGTGCTGATGAGAGGGAACGACTCCCCCTCTGATGTGTTGGCTAGTGTTCGGCGCAGTCTGCGTGGTGTGGCATGGGAGCTTGCCAAGTCCTGCTCTTCTGCCATGGACATTGTCAGCCGTTTAAGTGACGTGTTTGGCTGTGTGAAAACCCCAGTGGAACGGCTGGCCGAGTTCTTACTGATGCGGATGGACAAAAGTGACAATCCATCGGACTTTCTGGCGCATGTCTGGTTAAATTTTATTCGGTTGAATAAGTGTGATTTGTATTCGCATGATGAGTGTGCCAGAAATGTTTATTTTGTGTTCATGAATGGTGTCATGTCATGTGAGCCCATGATGGCTTGGAAACTCAAGAATGAGTTCGGCAGACCAGGTTCTGCGTCGCCTGACTTGACCTCGCTGTTGAAGTCAGTCAGGCAGTTAGAGGAAGCATCCTCAAAGCCTATGTCAGCTGTGGCGGGCCGGACACATCAGGGACAGGCAAAGGTGGCCATCAACTGTAAAGAGTTGGCAGGCATGGTAGCAGAGAGACTCAGAGGCCACTCAAAGAAGCCGAAAAGTTCCTGCTACCGATGCAAAGGTGTTGGTCACATTGTTCGTGATTGCCCGGTCAAGTCGCAGTTGGCAAGGCAGAGAAAGAAGAAGGCTACTAAAGCCAAAGTCAGTAAGAACGGGGTTTCTGTGAAACCTGAAAAATCCTCCTACAGGAAACAAACCCGGCTGCTACATACCGCCACATCGGCGAGGTTGTGGTAGTGGTCAGGGTGGTGTTCGGAATGTATGCGACCAGAAAGTGGTTGTGGATGGTAGCTCTAGAGGCAACCATCGGGACAATGTTCATTTTCCTCACCTTTCCAGAAGGAAATGGTGCAGAGGAAAAGACAGTCCAAGTTGTTTTCCTGATAAGCAGGAAAACAAGGATTGTGGTCAAGGCATTGGTGCGTCCAAGCCTCTGTCCAACAATCGGTGGGATGCCTTGAAAGGTGGCTCCCGTAAGAGTTTGCCTGATAGGAGTCAGAGGAGTTTGTTGTCTGGTGTGGGTAGGCCTGGCTGGGAAAGTCCATCCCAGGGAAGTCGGAATGGAAGCCAGTGCCTGCACCAAGGAGATCCATTTTGCATGGAGATCCTGTTAGTGTTAAAACTTCGGATCTGACTGACAGGTGTGAGTTTGTTCCTGTGCAACCTAAACAGTTGCAGGAACAGAAGGATGGAGTTATGCAGCAACTAAGTGTGCATTTGGGATTGCTGTAGCTCTTGTGAATGTTTGTTTTACTGCTTAATTGCAGGGTGTGGCTTTGAGTCCACAAGTTCATGTTTTGTTTTTGTTTTGCTGCTAATTTGCAGGGTGTGACTTTTGAGTCCACAAGTTCATGTTTTTATGAATGTTTGTTTTACTGCTAATTTGCAGGGTGTGGCTTTTTGAGTCCACAAATTCACATTTTTTAATGTTTTGCTGCTAATTTGCAGAGTGTGACTTTGTGAGAGTCATGTTTGGGTTTAGTTTTCTATGTTTGTAAAATGTGGAATGTTTTTGTGTGCTGGGTTCTGTTTGCAGTATCCAAATTAGATTGGGTAGATATGCAGAATCAAAATTAACCAGAGACTTTAAAAGGTTTTGTTTAAAATGATTTTTTAGGATAAACGTTGATACCCACCTTGGATTGGGTATGCATTTTTGTTCAAGCTGAAGACTTGAAGGTTTTTTACCCCTGAGAGGGTAGAGTTTTTTGTTTGTTTGAAATGTTGGCACTTTTTTGGAAAAAAAGATAGCAACATTTTCCTGCGAAGGGTGTGTGTAACCCCCCTCACAAAACGTATTTTTGTGTTTGGCGTTACTAAGCGTTAGGTTCAGTAACTCCCTTGTAGAGTTGAGTGATCGCCCCTTAAAAAAGAGTGCGTATCGGGATTTCTGTTTTTTAAATCTCACTTCCTGCCTGGGCCTAGTGAAGGAAAGGAGCGTGACTGGACTCTCTGAGTCTGGATGTTCCTGATTAAGGTTTGATATTATTAATTTCGTTTTTGGTCATACGATCTGTTTAAGCCAATTTTAGCTTAATTCAGATTAGTTGTGGAAGGTTCAGGAAAACTATATGTTTGATTTAATTTCACAGGCTTTCAACCTGTGAATTAACAGTGAACCATAAGTGATCGCTTCAAACAAAGGAAGCGTTTCGAACAAAGGAAGCGTGGGGTAATTTTTGGCACGTCATGGTCCTTGTTGTAAGATTAATTTTTGGTAGGATATTGTTCAGTTATTAAAATGCTGGAAATATTCTAGTATGACTTTACACTACAAATGTTTATCACTACGAATTCTGACGTATTTGTGATATATCATTTAGGAAATTCAAACAGTTGAAATATTAGTGGGGGCATTAATTTAAATTGAGAGGCTTTTAGCCTGTGAATTAACAGTGAGACCTAGTGGTTGTTTTGAACAAAGCATGTAAATGTTGACACAGTCATGGTTTTTGTTGTATGTTTAATTTGTGGTAGAATATTGTTCAGCTATTATTAAAATGCTGGAAATATTCTAGTGTGGCTTTACACTACAAATATATGGGTGTGAAGGCCTACTTGATTATTAAGAATTAAGAATTCTGATTTATTTGTAATAAATCATTTAGTAATTTTAAAACAGGTGTAATGGCATTGGAATGTCATTGTGGACATTTATTTAAAATAAATTAGTCCCTTTTATTAATGTTTGCACAGTTTCATAGGATGGACCATCCTCTGTCCTAAAGTAAATGAGACATGCTGTGAGACAAGTTATTAAAATTATGTAGTGATGATTTTATTATTAGAATTGTGATTTATTTGTGATAAATCATTTAGTAATTCTAAAACAGGTGTAATGGCATTGGAATGTCATTGTGGACATTTATTTAAAATAAATTAGTCCTTCTTATTAATGTTGGCACAATTTTATAGGAAATAGGATGGACCATCATCTGTCCTAAAGTAAATGAGATATGTTGGGATGCTTGCACAGTTTCATAGGATGGACCATCATCTGTCCTAAAGTAAATGAAACATGTGTAAAACTAACTACTAAAATTATGCAATAATTTTAGAGGTTATGTTAGTTTGTTTTGAGAATATTTAATTCTCATGAGTATTGTAAACTAGCTCAGTGATGGATAATTTTGTGGTGATGTTTTTTACATTGTATGTTCTTTTGATTACAGGAACATCGGCTTTTTCTGTCACCTTCTCCTCGCACCATCATCCCATCCCCACTCCTTCCATCTGTGCCTAAACTAAGATTGAGCCATTGATTTTTGGTATTTGACTGAACAGAATATATATTTTGTGTTTTTAATTGTACTTGTAGTACAGTTAGTCATTGGTGTTTTGTGTAATGTGGTAGTGTTGTAGGTTGTGTTGTGAAATATATGTTATAAACCCAATTTACTCGGTCTGGAGTCACATTGAATGAATGGTGTTATTCGTCACGTTCAGTGTGTTCAGTGTGGCTGCTGAGTGAGTTGAGGTTAGTTAATTTCACTTCACCTACTTTCCTACCTCTTCTATATTTCTTTTCCCCTATTTTTCTACTATCCTCTTACTATCCCCCCTTTATCACTCCCCGGCCCATAAGTAGCTGAGCCCTACTCTTCTTTAGGGTTACTGAAGAAAATAAGAATTATTCTAGGACTCGTAAGATTTCCGGTACCGAATTAGACGGAACGGGAATTAGAGTGGCGACTTAGATAATTCCCGTGTAGGACCCGTTACATTTCTGGCGCCCAATGTGGGGCTAGGGAGTGTTTTTCTTAATTTGTTCTGAAGCTGCAACTCCACTGTGAGTGGATGTTTGCGATCTTTGTGGAACTGTGAATTTCACGAGGTGTAATGTAATGTCTTTTGTGTGTGTTTGATAATTTAAAATTTTCACTGGAAGTGAAAGTGTAGGCAAAATTAAATTTTTGCAGTGAGCAAAAATTTTGCTCTGAAAAAGAATTTTGTTGTTAGCTTATTTAATTTTTGGCTAACAGTATTGTGAAATTTTTGGAAGGAAATTAAAATTTCAGAGAAAGTGAAATTTTGGTAACAGTAAAACTGTGATTTTGCTGAGAGCAGAAATTTTGCTCTGGTAATTTTTGTTGTTAGCTTAATTAATTTTTTGCTAACAGTGTGGTAAAGTTTTGTAGGAATTTTTTAAATTCCAAAAGAAAGAAACAAAATTTTTGAAAATGGAATTTTAAATGTTAACTGTAAGTTCAGGTTCCTCATACCATTAAGATCATGATCAGTTGAAGTGAGGGACCAGAGATGAAGCAACTGGGAGATGATGGGGTACGAGCGAGGGTGACTGCGGTTGAGGAGGAGAACCGGCAGTTACGGGAGACGCTCACTGCCCTGGAGGAAGGTCACCGCCTGTTGAGGGAGAGGGTCGACAAGCAGGATGCTGAGATGGCAGCCTTGCTACAGACCAGGATCCAGGTCCACGTGATGCTATCTACGCCTTTGGCACCGCTTGGCATCTTCACTGGATCGAGGCCAACAGGTGGTGATGAGGTCGACTTTGCCCAGTGGGAGGAGCAAGTCGATGTGCTGATGAGAGGGAACGACTCCCCCTCTGATGTGTTGGCTAGTGTTCGGCGCAGTCTGCGTGGTGTGGCATGGGAGCTTGCCAAGTCCTGCTCTTCTGCCATGGACATTGTCAGCCGTTTAAGTGACGTGTTTGGCTGTGTGAAAACCCCAGTGGAACGGCTGGCCGAGTTCTTACTGATGCGGATGGACAAAAGTGACAATCCATCGGACTTTCTGGCGCATGTCTGGTTAAATTTTATTCGGTTGAATAAGTGTGATTTGTATTCGCATGATGAGTGTGCCAGAAATGTTTATTTTGTGTTCATGAATGGTGTCATGTCATGTGAGCCCATGATGGCTTGGAAACTCAAGAATGAGTTCGGCAGACCAGGTTCTGCGTCGCCTGACTTGACCTCGCTGTTGAAGTCAGTCAGGCAGTTAGAGGAAGCATCCTCAAAGCCTATGTCAGCTGTGGCGGGCCGGACACATCAGGGACAGGCAAAGGTGGCCATCAACTGTAAAGAGTTGGCAGGCATGGTAGCAGAGAGACTCAGAGGCCACTCAAAGAAGCCGAAAAGTTCCTGCTACCGATGCAAAGGTGTTGGTCACATTGTTCGTGATTGCCCGGTCAAGTCGCAGTTGGCAAGGCAGAGAAAGAAGAAGGCTACTAAAGCCAAAGTCAGTAAGAACGGGGTTTCTGTGAAACCTGAAAAATCCTCCTACAGGAACAAACCCGGCTGCTACATACCGCCACATCGGCGAGGTTGTGGTAGTGGTCAGGGTGGTGTTCGGAATGTATGCGACCAGAAAGTGGTTGTGGATGGTAGCTCTAGAGGCAACCATCGGGACAATGTTCATTTTCCTCACCTTTCCAGAAGGAAATGGTGCAGAGGAAAAGACAGTCCAAGTTGTTTTCCTGATAAGCAGGAAAACAAGGATTGTGGTCAAGGCATTGGTGCGTCCAAGCCTCTGTCCAACAATCGGTGGGATGCCTTGAAAGGTGGCTCCCGTAAGAGTTTGCCTGATAGGAGTCAGAGGAGTTTGTTGTCTGGTGTGGGTAGGCCTGGCTGGGGAAAGTCCATCCCAGGGAAGTCGGAATGGAAGCCAGTGCCTGCACCAAGGAGATCCATTTTGCATGGAGATCCTGTTAGTGTTAAAACTTCGGATCTGACTGACAGGTGTGAGTTTGTTCCTGTGCAACCTAAACAGTTGCAGGAACAGAAGGATGGAGTTATGCAGCAACTAAGTGTGCATTTGGGATTGCTGTAGCTCTTGTGAATGTTTGTTTTACTGCTTAATTGCAGGGTGTGGCTTTGAGTCCACAAGTTCATGTTTTGTTTTTGTTTTGCTGCTAATTTGCAGGGTGTGACTTTTGAGTCCACAAGTTCATGTTTTTATGAATGTTTGTTTTACTGCTAATTTGCAGGGTGTGGCTTTTTGAGTCCACAAATTCACATTTTTTAATGTTTTGCTGCTAATTTGCAGAGTGTGACTTTGTGAGAGTCATGTTTGGGTTTAGTTTTCTATGTTTGTAAAATGTGGAATGTTTTTGTGTGCTGGGTTCTGTTTGCAGTATCCAAATTAGATTGGGTAGATATGCAGAATCAAAATTAACCAGAGACTTTAAAAGGTTTTGTTTAAAATGATTTTTTAGGATAAACGTTGATACCCACCTTGGATTGGGTATGCATTTTTGTTCAAGCTGAAGACTTGAAGGTTTTTTACCCCTGAGAGGGTAGAGTTTTTTGTTTGTTTGAAATGTTGGCACTTTTTTGGAAAAAAAGATAGCAACATTTTCCTGCGAAGGGTGTGTGTAACCCCCCTCACAAAACGTATTTTTGTGTTTGGCGTTACTAAGCGTTAGGTTCAGTAACTCCCTTGTAGAGTTGAGTGATCGCCCCTTAAAAAAGAGTGCGTATCGGGATTTCTGTTTTTTAAATCTCACTTCCTGCCTGGGCCTAGTGAAGGAAAGGAGCGTGACTGGACTCTCTGAGTCTGGATGTTCCTGATTAAGGTTTGATATTATTAATTTCGTTTTTGGTCATACGATCTGTTTAAGCCAATTTTAGCTTAATTCAGATTAGTTGTGGAAGGTTCAGGAAAACTATATGTTTGATTTAATTTCACAGGCTTTCAACCTGTGAATTAACAGTGAACCATAAGTGATCGCTTCAAACAAAGGAAGCGTTTCGAACAAAGGAAGCGTGGGGTAATTTTTGGCACGTCATGGTCCTTGTTGTAAGATTAATTTTTGGTAGGATATTGTTCAGTTATTAAAATGCTGGAAATATTCTAGTATGACTTTACACTACAAATGTTTATCACTACGAATTCTGACGTATTTGTGATATATCATTTAGGAAATTCAAACAGTTGAAATATTAGTGGGGGCATTAATTTAAATTGAGAGGCTTTTAGCCTGTGAATTAACAGTGAGACCTAGTGGTTGTTTTGAACAAAGCATGTAAATGTTGACACAGTCATGGTTTTTGTTGTATGTTTAATTTGTGGTAGAATATTGTTCAGCTATTATTAAAATGCTGGAAATATTCTAGTGTGGCTTTACACTACAAATATATGGGTGTGAAGGCCTACTTGATTATTAAGAATTAAGAATTCTGATTTATTTGTAATAAATCATTTAGTAATTTTAAAACAGGTGTAATGGCATTGGAATGTCATTGTGGACATTTATTTAAAATAAATTAGTCCCTTTTATTAATGTTTGCACAGTTTCATAGGATGGACCATCCTCTGTCCTAAAGTAAATGAGACATGCTGTGAGACAAGTTATTAAAATTATGTAGTGATGATTTTATTATTAGAATTGTGATTTATTTGTGATAAATCATTTAGTAATTCTAAAACAGGTGTAATGGCATTGGAATGTCATTGTGGACATTTATTTAAAATAAATTAGTCCTTCTTATTAATGTTGGCACAATTTTATAGGAAATAGGATGGACCATCATCTGTCCTAAAGTAAATGAGATATGTTGGGATGCTTGCACAGTTTCATAGGATGGACCATCATCTGTCCTAAAGTAAATGAAACATGTGTAAAACTAACTACTAAAATTATGCAATAATTTTAGAGGTTATGTTAGTTTGTTTTGAGAATATTTAATTCTCATGAGTATTGTAAACTAGCTCAGTGATGGATAATTTTGTGGTGATGTTTTTTACATTGTATGTTCTTTTGATTACAGGAACATCGGCTTTTTCTGTCACCTTCTCCTCGCACCATCATCCCATCCCCACTCCTTCCATCTGTGCCTAAACTAAGATTGAGCCATTGATTTTTGGTATTTGACTGAACAGAATATATATTTTGTGTTTTTAATTGTACTTGTAGTACAGTTAGTCATTGGTGTTTTGTGTAATGTGGTAGTGTTGTAGGTTGTGTTGTGAAATATATGTTATAAACCCAATTTACTCGGTCTGGAGTCACATTGAATGAATGGTGTTATTCGTCACGTTCAGTGTGTTCAGTGTGGCTGCTGAGTGAGTTGAGGTTAGTTAATTTCACTTCACCTACTTTCCTACCTCTTCTATATTTCTTTTCCCCTATTTTTCTACTATCCTCTTACTATCCCCCCTTTATCACTCCCCGGCCCATAAGTAGCTGAGCCCTACTCTTCTTTAGGGTTACTGAAGAAAATAAGAATTATTCTAGGACTCGTAAGATTTCCGGTACCGAATTAGACGGAACGGGAATTAGAGTGGCGACTTAGATAATTCCCGTGTAGGACCCGTTACATTTCTGGCGCCCAATGTGGGGCTAGGGAGTGTTTTTCTTAATTTGTTCTGAAGCTGCAACTCCACTGTGAGTGGATGTTTGCGATCTTTGTGGAACTGTGAATTTCACGAGGTGTAATGTAATGTCTTTTGTGTGTGTTTGATAATTTAAAATTTTCACTGGAAGTGAAAGTGTAGGCAAAATTAAATTTTTGCAGTGAGCAAAAATTTTGCTCTGAAAAAGAATTTTGTTGTTAGCTTATTTAATTTTTGGCTAACAGTATTGTGAAATTTTTGGAAGGAAATTAAAATTTCAGAGAAAGTGAAATTTTGGTAACAGTAAAACTGTGATTTTGCTGAGAGCAGAAATTTTGCTCTGGTAATTTTTGTTGTTAGCTTAATTAATTTTTTGCTAACAGTGTGGTAAAGTTTTGTAGGAATTTTTTAAATTCCAAAAGAAAGAAACAAAATTTTTGAAAATGGAATTTTAAATGTTAACTGTAAGTTCAGGTTCCTCATACCATTAAGATCATGATCAGTTGAAGTGAGGGACCAGAGATGAAGCAACTGGGAGATGATGGGGTACGAGCGAGGGTGACTGCGGTTGAGGAGGAGAACCGGCAGTTACGGGAGACGCTCACTGCCCTGGAGGAAGGTCACCGCCTGTTGAGGGAGAGGGTCGACAAGCAGGATGCTGAGATGGCAGCCTTGCTACAGACCAGGATCCAGGTCCACGTGATGCTATCTACGCCTTTGGCACCGCTTGGCATCTTCACTGGATCGAGGCCAACAGGTGGTGATGAGGTCGACTTTGCCCAGTGGGAGGAGCAAGTCGATGTGCTGATGAGAGGGAACGACTCCCCCTCTGATGTGTTGGCTAGTGTTCGGCGCAGTCTGCGTGGTGTGGCATGGGAGCTTGCCAAGTCCTGCTCTTCTGCCATGGACATTGTCAGCCGTTTAAGTGACGTGTTTGGCTGTGTGAAAACCCCAGTGGAACGGCTGGCCGAGTTCTTACTGATGCGGATGGACAAAAGTGACAATCCATCGGACTTTCTGGCGCATGTCTGGTTAAATTTTATTCGGTTGAATAAGTGTGATTTGTATTCGCATGATGAGTGTGCCAGAAATGTTTATTTTGTGTTCATGAATGGTGTCATGTCATGTGAGCCCATGATGGCTTGGAAACTCAAGAATGAGTTCGGCAGACCAGGTTCTGCGTCGCCTGACTTGACCTCGCTGTTGAAGTCAGTCAGGCAGTTAGAGGAAGCATCCTCAAAGCCTATGTCAGCTGTGGCGGGCCGGACACATCAGGGACAGGCAAAGGTGGCCATCAACTGTAAAGAGTTGGCAGGCATGGTAGCAGAGAGACTCAGAGGCCACTCAAAGAAGCCGAAAAGTTCCTGCTACCGATGCAAAGGTGTTGGTCACATTGTTCGTGATTGCCCGGTCAAGTCGCAGTTGGCAAGGCAGAGAAAGAAGAAGGCTACTAAAGCCAAAGTCAGTAAGAACGGGGTTTCTGTGAAACCTGAAAAATCCTCCTACAGGAACAAACCCGGCTGCTACATACCGCCACATCGGCGAGGTTGTGGTAGTGGTCAGGGTGGTGTTCGGAATGTATGCGACCAGAAAGTGGTTGTGGATGGTAGCTCTAGAGGCAACCATCGGGACAATGTTCATTTTCCTCACCTTTCCAGAAGGAAATGGTGCAGAGGAAAAGACAGTCCAAGTTGTTTTCCTGATAAGCAGGAAAACAAGGATTGTGGTCAAGGCATTGGTGCGTCCAAGCCTCTGTCCAACAATCGGTGGGATGCCTTGAAAGGTGGCTCCCGTAAGAGTTTGCCTGATAGGAGTCAGAGGAGTTTGTTGTCTGGTGTGGGTAGGCCTGGCTGGGGAAAGTCCATCCCAGGGAAGTCGGAATGGAAGCCAGTGCCTGCACCAAGGAGATCCATTTTGCATGGAGATCCTGTTAGTGTTAAAACTTCGGATCTGACTGACAGGTGTGAGTTTGTTCCTGTGCAACCTAAACAGTTGCAGGAACAGAAGGATGGAGTTATGCAGCAACTAAGTGTGCATTTGGGATTGCTGTAGCTCTTGTGAATGTTTGTTTTACTGCTTAATTGCAGGGTGTGGCTTTGAGTCCACAAGTTCATGTTTTGTTTTTGTTTTGCTGCTAATTTGCAGGGTGTGACTTTTGAGTCCACAAGTTCATGTTTTTATGAATGTTTGTTTTACTGCTAATTTGCAGGGTGTGGCTTTTTGAGTCCACAAATTCACATTTTTTAATGTTTTGCTGCTAATTTGCAGAGTGTGACTTTGTGAGAGTCATGTTTGGGTTTAGTTTTCTATGTTTGTAAAATGTGGAATGTTTTTGTGTGCTGGGTTCTGTTTGCAGTATCCAAATTAGATTGGGTAGATATGCAGAATCAAAATTAACCAGAGACTTTAAAAGGTTTTGTTTAAAATGATTTTTTAGGATAAACGTTGATACCCACCTTGGATTGGGTATGCATTTTTGTTCAAGCTGAAGACTTGAAGGTTTTTTACCCCTGAGAGGGTAGAGTTTTTTGTTTGTTTGAAATGTTGGCACTTTTTTGGAAAAAAAGATAGCAACATTTTCCTGCGAAGGGTGTGTGTAACCCCCCTCACAAAACGTATTTTTGTGTTTGGCGTTACTAAGCGTTAGGTTCAGTAACTCCCTTGTAGAGTTGAGTGATCGCCCCTTAAAAAAGAGTGCGTATCGGGATTTCTGTTTTTTAAATCTCACTTCCTGCCTGGGCCTAGTGAAGGAAAGGAGCGTGACTGGACTCTCTGAGTCTGGATGTTCCTGATTAAGGTTTGATATTATTAATTTCGTTTTTGGTCATACGATCTGTTTAAGCCAATTTTAGCTTAATTCAGATTAGTTGTGGAAGGTTCAGGAAAACTATATGTTTGATTTAATTTCACAGGCTTTCAACCTGTGAATTAACAGTGAACCATAAGTGATCGCTTCAAACAAAGGAAGCGTTTCGAACAAAGGAAGCGTGGGGTAATTTTTGGCACGTCATGGTCCTTGTTGTAAGATTAATTTTTGGTAGGATATTGTTCAGTTATTAAAATGCTGGAAATATTCTAGTATGACTTTACACTACAAATGTTTATCACTACGAATTCTGACGTATTTGTGATATATCATTTAGGAAATTCAAACAGTTGAAATATTAGTGGGGGCATTAATTTAAATTGAGAGGCTTTTAGCCTGTGAATTAACAGTGAGACCTAGTGGTTGTTTTGAACAAAGCATGTAAATGTTGACACAGTCATGGTTTTTGTTGTATGTTTAATTTGTGGTAGAATATTGTTCAGCTATTATTAAAATGCTGGAAATATTCTAGTGTGGCTTTACACTACAAATATATGGGTGTGAAGGCCTACTTGATTATTAAGAATTAAGAATTCTGATTTATTTGTAATAAATCATTTAGTAATTTTAAAACAGGTGTAATGGCATTGGAATGTCATTGTGGACATTTATTTAAAATAAATTAGTCCCTTTTATTAATGTTTGCACAGTTTCATAGGATGGACCATCCTCTGTCCTAAAGTAAATGAGACATGCTGTGAGACAAGTTATTAAAATTATGTAGTGATGATTTTATTATTAGAATTGTGATTTATTTGTGATAAATCATTTAGTAATTCTAAAACAGGTGTAATGGCATTGGAATGTCATTGTGGACATTTATTTAAAATAAATTAGTCCTTCTTATTAATGTTGGCACAATTTTATAGGAAATAGGATGGACCATCATCTGTCCTAAAGTAAATGAGATATGTTGGGATGCTTGCACAGTTTCATAGGATGGACCATCATCTGTCCTAAAGTAAATGAAACATGTGTAAAACTAACTACTAAAATTATGCAATAATTTTAGAGGTTATGTTAGTTTGTTTTGAGAATATTTAATTCTCATGAGTATTGTAAACTAGCTCAGTGATGGATAATTTTGTGGTGATGTTTTTTACATTGTATGTTCTTTTGATTACAGGAACATCGGCTTTTTCTGTCACCTTCTCCTCGCACCATCATCCCATCCCCACTCCTTCCATCTGTGCCTAAACTAAGATTGAGCCATTGATTTTTGGTATTTGACTGAACAGAATATATATTTTGTGTTTTTAATTGTACTTGTAGTACAGTTAGTCATTGGTGTTTTGTGTAATGTGGTAGTGTTGTAGGTTGTGTTGTGAAATATATGTTATAAACCCAATTTACTCGGTCTGGAGTCACATTGAATGAATGGTGTTATTCGTCACGTTCAGTGTGTTCAGTGTGGCTGCTGAGTGAGTTGAGGTTAGTTAATTTCACTTCACCTACTTTCCTACCTCTTCTATATTTCTTTTCCCCTATTTTTCTACTATCCTCTTACTATCCCCCCTTTATCACTCCCCGGCCCATAAGTAGCTGAGCCCTACTCTTCTTTAGGGTTACTGAAGAAAATAAGAATTATTCTAGGACTCGTAAGATTTCCGGTACCGAATTAGACGGAACGGGAATTAGAGTGGCGACTTAGATAATTCACGTGTAGGACCCGTTACACTGCATCATAGAGAAAGATCAATGACAAACATCTAACTACCTGATCATGTTCTGGACACCGACATGAAGAAATGCTGGATGGCGTTGTGTTCCCTGGCACTTGACTCCAGTCCAGTGGTTTCTGTAGGCACCAAAGCAGTCATTTACTTTTTTGTTGAAATATTAAAATTATGTAAAAAAAAGTTTTTTTTAATAATAAAAAAAATTCTTAAAAAGCCACCTCCCCTCCTAAGATTATTTCAACGTTATGATTTGATAACAAAACGAATTGTTGACTTTTCAACGTTATCATCTCTGTTTCATATTTTGCTTCATTAGATCAAATACCTAAACGAGTCATTTTCACTTTATCTTTAATTTCATTCATTGAAATAGTGAACTGATTTAATGCTACAACTTAATAACACAATGAATCAATGACGTATCAAAAAATCACCGTTTCAAATTTTGCTTCTTTTGGTCAAATACCTAAATGAGTCAATTTCACTTTATCTTTAATTTCATTCATTGAACTGATTCAATGCTACGATTTCATAACACAATGAATCAATGACTTATCATCGTTTCATACCTTGCTTCATTAGGTCAAATACTTAGCACCAAGAAGTTCACAGCAGTTGTCGTTCCACCCTGACATCCATTCTTTGTCACTTGATTCAGTCCACCCCCATAGTTCCTGAAAGCAATAACAAATGATGAGCTACACTGAAAATTTCTTAGATTCTTTGGCTTTAATACATTACATTCATCTCGTCATTTCATTTAGAAACAGAATTGACTCAAAACTATATATTTTACAGACTTAATTTTTTTTTAAACAGCCCTTGTTAAAATTCCTGTTTAATTTTTTTTAGATATTAAAACAATGTTTAATTTTTTTTTTTAGATATTAAAACAACTTGATTACAACATTTTTAAAGTTTAAATTCACAAAGATTACAGCAAAAAACAATGTCACATTTTATCTCCAACCTCTCCAATGTAACCCCCCCCCCCCTCCCCCTCCTTCCGCTTACCAAGGTACACAAGAACTGAAAATGCAAACAAAATCTGTTGTGACCCGGACATTTTACTTGCTGAATTTCCTTCAGTAACAATGAAGGAGACATTCACTGCTGATAGAAGAGCCCTTTACATGTCAATGACTCAGTGACTACAAAGACACTTTGGGGGATAAAGGAAATTATTTTCTCACCTGCATTTTGTCACGAATGTTACCCCCTGTACAGGCACATCACACCAACATCTGGACTGGCCAAGACTGTCTCACAGGGAACAGTAAGGGGAGGGAGACGAAGAGGCAGACAGAGGAAACGATGGGAAGACAACATCAGACAGTGGACGGGCTTTGGGTGGAGCGGTCTGCTACGGAGGGAGTGAGGACCGTGGGGAGTGGAGGAAGCTGGCTGCAAAATCTTCAGGGGTGCCCCCACGCTCCGTGGGACTACGGGACAGGTGAAGGTGAAGTTCCCCTTAATGCCGGCAGGTGTTGATGTCAGTGGTACCCTGGCAGCAGCTATCTGTTGACAGACAGTCTATCACATAGCAGTGACATATCTTCATGATGAAATACAGACAGACCCTTAGGAAGACAGAGAGACAGACATAAGATAGCAGACAGAAAATGGCAGACAGAGACAGAAAATTGCAGACAGAAAATGGCTGGCAGACAGAAAATTGCAGAAAGATAGACTGAAAATGACAAAGAAACACATACACAAAAAATACAGAGCAGGTAGGCAGAATGGATAAATCATAAAAAAAACCGCATCTCATAACAATAACTAACATACACCCACCGTCACAAAAAATGATAGACAATAAGACAAATGCATCACAAAAACAATTACTAACATACACACACAACATCACAAAGACTATAACTAAAAATACCAAAAGTTACCAAGTGCCCTGATGTTTCCTTAGTAACTGCTGTCTGAGGCAGGTGCTGAACTTGACCACTGCTGGTCAGGCTTCCACGATACCTGGTAAAACACAGACATCAGTCAATTAGAAATAGCATTTAAAAATAAACAGCACAAAAAAAATAAAAAAATAAAAAAATCATGAGCAGTAAGCGACAAACGATACAAGTCGTAAATGTATAATTATCACAGAAGGGTCACTGAGGCAGGTGTATAACCATTTTCCTTTATCTTAAAATACTCACATCACCACAAATAATTGCACTTACATAGTATTTGCTCAAACAGGTATGCATCACAAAGTAGACAGGTAGCACAATTCAAGAAACCACAACTCAAAATGACAAATAAAAGGCAGAAATACGTGATAGGTGTAACAGCGACTACCAAAGATAAAAGTGAGTATCAACACAGATTGAACAAAGAAAAAGTCAGGTCAGAAATAAGAGACACAAATTATAATTAAAGACACAGGAGTATGTAGAACTGTACCTTGTTGACAGACTGCGGTTCTTGGTCACTGTCATAGCACATGTGTCGTCCTTGCCACTCCACTCCAGCCCCAGAGACTCTGAAAACAGTAAGTCATCATAAATTATACTGAACAGTAATTCATTATCAGTTGTACTGTCCTTCCTACTCCACTCCAGCCCAAGACTGAAAACATCACTATTCATTCTGACAACCCTATAAGTTTCTTATAAGCACATTACATTCAGTTAATTATACAACTCTAATTAAGAATTCAAGCTACCTATGAAATCTATATTTTTCTCACCTGCAACTTTTATAGTAGCAATGTGACCAGTTAGGTCCCCTCAGTGCAGGCAGCTGTGACGTGGTCACATCCATTCACCTGACAGCGACTCTGTAGACAAACTGATTCTATCACATAGCAAGAAAACATTTCAACATGAAATGCAGGCTTGCAGAAAGACTCAGACAGACAGAAAAGGGCAGAAAAAAACCATACAGACTTGGCACCTCCGAAAGGCAGACAGATAGGGAAAGGCAGGGAGAGTGGATGACAGACATAGAGGCAAAGGCATGCTACATAAATACACAAAGTCACACACACAGAACTACTACCATTTCCCTTATGCATGATACATAAATACATGTCACATACACAGAACTACTACCATTTCCCTTAGGCATGCTACATAAATACACAAAGTCACACACACAGAACTACTACCATTTCCCTTAGGCATGATACATAAATACACAAGTCACACACACAGAACTACTACCATTTCCTTTAGGCATGATACATAAATACACAAGTCACACACACAGAACTACTACCATTTCCCTTAGGCATGATACATAAATACACAAGTCACACACACAGAACTACTACCATTTCCCTTAGGCATGATACATAAACACAAAGTCATATACACAGAACTACTACCATTTCCCTTAGGCATGACATAAACACACAAAGTCACACACACAGAACTACTACCATCTCCCTTACATTTCTTTGGTGACCGACGCTGGAGACAGGGCCTGATGGCAAAGTACCTGACAACAGCTGGTTTACCTGGTACTTACCTGGCGCCAGGTAAAACAGATGTACTCCACTAAAGTAACAACAGACTACTACAAAAAATCAGTACTATAACTGAACAATAGTACATAAAACAATTAGATTACATGTGGCAAGTAAAATCAACACTACAACTGAGCAATAATACAATTACATGTGGCAACAAAAGGCAAAAATAACCAAATAAAATTATCAACAAAGACTGAACCATGAGTCAAACAGAAAAAAGAAAAATGTAAAAAAAAAATTTGATATATTTTTTTAAAAGCTTGCTTATTCAGAAGTATACCTTTGTTGAGACACTGCAGGTTGTGATGACAGCAGTCCTGTGACACATAAGTCTGCTGTCCTCAGCACTGGACTCCAGCCCTGAAAGCAACAAGTCTTCATGAGACATACTGTCAATCCTAAAAGTTTTAATCAGCATCAACATTACATCCAGCAACACGCATCAATCAAAGTGGCCAAGTCAAAGTTTAAAAAGCGCACACATTACATTCAATAACATACATCACTCAAAGTTGCAAAGTCACAGTTTAAATAGCGCACACATTACATTCAGTAACATACATCAATGACACACATCACTTAAAAGTGGCTAAGTCTAAGTTTAAATCGCATTCACATTACAGACAATGACATACGTCACTTAATTAAAGTGGCAGCTAAGTTACAAATGAACTCTGTAATTTCCTCACCTGGACTTGGTCCTAGAATCAGGTGACCTGCACTATGCAGACAGGTGTGCCGTCAGGTCTTTACATCCTGGCAGCAGCTCTGTCAACAGACTCAGTCTATCACCTGGTAGTGAAACATTTTCAACATGAAACACAGGACCTGAAAAAAAGAGAAATGCAGACACACACAAGCAGGACATCCACAGACAGAATGGCCGGCCAACCCCATGACAGACATGGAGACAAATACATAATGCATGCACTGGCATGCACACACACACACCAGGCCACACAGGCAGACAAATACATAATGCATGCACACACACACCAGGCCACACAGGCAGACATAACATTACCAGTGTAACTTATCTGGCGGCGATGATGTGACCACAGCGAGCTGGTAGGCTTTGGACGACACCTGTTAAAACAGATGTACTCTAAATTAGAAAAAGGCAACCATAAAATAAAATAAAGCACAACACAACATGCTAATGTCATGGTGAAATTAATGTACTCACAGTTAAAACTAACACAGGGGACATGAAGCAAAATTCAACAAAACATGCTAACAAGTTATTTAAACACATGTACTCACAAGCCAAAAATACATAAAAGTACATGTTAACTACTAATAAAGATAAACAATACATTAACGAATGACTGACAAAGGTAAAAATAATCATCACAGAAAACAACTGTGATGAAAAGTTGGTTATAGAAGGCAACAAATTATTTTTAAAAACAACAAAAACACAAGTACACAAACTATACCTCAGTGAGGACAGGATGCAGCTTGAGATGACTGTTCCTTGACACTTCTCTCCAGCCCAAAGACCTTGAAAGCAGTAAATCAAAATCAGTCACACCTAAAACGGTAAAAATTCAATTAGCACAAACATCCACATGGTCACAATACTGTCAAAGAGATGAATTTGATACTTTACCTGTTCAGAATACAATTTACCAGAATCCAATGCAGAAACCAGATTCTGTAAATGTAATGAGCCAGTCTGATAAAGCACAGACAGACCATCTCTCTCCACAGACAGTACCACTCTCTACCATGCAACCTCATTTTACCAATTTTATATTTTTAAATAAACAGTACTGGACACAGATGTAAATCATGTGACATAACATCTCAAAACCACTAATGCATCCAAGAAAAGAGTATCCTAATTTTCAGACTGCATGGTTATTTTATTCAAATCAATTGAATGACAGAGGACTCCTTTTTCTTACCTGTCTGGTTCTACTTCATGCTGGTAGGTATGCTCCAGTGCTGTGTACTCCTTGATAGTCGTCTCTGGAAAACTGATTTTCCACACTGTATTAAACATTTTCAAAATGAAAGATATGCCCCCCTCTCCAGAAAAAGACAGAAAAGTCAACAATAATGCCAGACAAAAGACAGACAGAAATGGCAGATGACAGACAGAAATGCCAGGTAAAAGACAGACAGAAATGCCAGGTAAAAGACAGACAGAAATGCCAGGTAAAAGACAGAAATGCCAAGCAAAAGACAGAAATACAATCATCCAGTGACAGACAAACCAAACAGAGAAAGGGGGGCTGAGTGAAAAAAACACAAAAAAACAGTATTCAAACATAAATATGCGCAAAGACCAGACAAGACAGAAAGATGAGAAATATGGATTAATCTGTACCTTGTGGCAGAAGTGATCAAGACAGCTTCTGATGCCAATGTGATGGACCTGCCTGAAACTGGATTTATCTGCTACCTGGTAAAAGAGATCATCATTCAACAAAAACTAAGTACACACATCACTATCCTTCATAAGCATCTGGTCCCGTTTTCAAACCAGAAATCAATGTCAGTGCTGCTGTGAAAAGGATGAAAGAAAAACCCAAACACTGTTGTCTGCTGCATTGCTCATGTCCCTCTGGATATCTTGGTCAAAGGACTGATGATGATGATGATGATAATGATGATGACGACCATCTTGGTCAAGGGAATGATAATGATGATGATGACTTTTCTCTCTCTTGAAAGAATTTTTCCCTGTTTGTTTTTGTTTATTCTTTGGTTAAGGAGATTTGAACTTGATTTGCTTGTTTTTATTTCAAGGTGGATGTGGAAGATTGTTCTTTAAGTTAGGTAATTTCTAAAATTTTTATATAATTTTTTTTATTGCTGAGCAGAAATGCCCAATTTCTTGGCAAAGATCTTTTTCATTTATTGGTTTGGGTTTTTTCTGTTTGGTTGGTTTTTTGTGTGTTTTGTTTCACCTTGTTTATATTAGTTTTTTAATGTTCAGGATTTTTTGTGTTTATATTTCATTTTTATTTTTTGTTATTTCATTCTTTTAGTTCACCTCATTTTTTTTTTTTTTTTTTATAGCTTCATCATCTGCCAAGCACCAGTCCAGCTGTTCTCACATCACTCATTCCAAACTTACCACACAACAACTGTATCCAGGCAAGTCCCACTGTACTCAAAGCCTGAAGTTGACCGGAGCTTTGTTTAGTTAAATGCAGGATAACACCACACCCACCTGCCAGCAGTGCACAGCTTGCTTTTGTTTCTCTTGATTCAATTTTCCATTTAACTTTTCTAGTTTTTGTTTATGTTTCTTTGCTGCGTTTTGTTTTGCATGTCTCTCATTTGAAGTACATTCTGTTTAGTGTACTGCTTTAAACGCTCCATTTATTCTATTAAAAAAATATATAATTTCAGTTTTGTATCCCTTTTTTAAATCATTGTTTGGTTTATTTTCCTTTTTCGTTTTTAAATCATTGTTTGGTTTATTTTCCTTTTTTGTTTTTAAATCATTGTTTGGTTTATTTTCCTTTTTTGTTTTTAAGTCATTGTTTGGTTTATTTTCCTTTTTAAATCATTGTTTGGTTTATTTTCCTTTTTTGTTTTTAAGTCATTGTTTGGTTTATTTTCCTTTTTTGTTTTTAATTCATTGTTTGGTTTATTTTCCTTTTTTGTTTTTAATTCATTGTTTAGTTTATTTTCCTTTTTGTTTTTAATTCATTGGTTTAGTTTCCTTTTTTGTTTCACACTTTTTTCCATTTTTATTTTGTCTTTTGCAATTCACAGCCTTGCATTGCATCCCACTTTCTAAAAAATTCACTTTGTGCAGACTCAACTCACTAATACCAAATATGTATTCTCTGTTGTAGCTCAGCCTTGAAAGACCTGAAAATTTGCAATCTCATGCATCAACTGTACAAAAGTTGGATTAAAGGTATCACAATTCTACAGACCAAGACCAGCATACCCTCTTGTCCCAGACATCAAGTGAAGAAGCCCTTCAAGTCCATGCTGAAGTATTTGTTTACCATCCCTTCTCAATACTTCACCAAAAGTGATCCTAGAAAGAAATACATACAGTGAAGATGTCCTGAACTCTGCAGTATAGTAGTGCTGACATCATCATCCCAGTGTCCTAGGTGACAAGGTCCATCACAGCCAGCCAGTGTCTGTTAACAAACATAAACATGTGTCGCTAACGTTGCACTGTAAAAGCAAAAAAGTGTGTATGTGTACATGTGTGAGTGTGTGTGTGTGTTTTGTGTGTGCGCACACACATGTGCATGGATGCACTCATGTGTGTGCACACATACATGTGCGTGTGCCTGCAGGTGTTTATATGGATGCAATAATGCATACAGAATGATTGTGTGTGTGTGTGTGTGTGTGTGTGTGTGTGTGTGTGTGTGTGTGTGTGTGTGTGTGTGTGTGTGTGTGCACTGCAAGTTTCCTGTAGTAAAAAAAGAGATTTTTTTTTTTTACTGGTGATTAGTGTTGCCATCTCTAGCACAGCAGTATATCATTTTGAGGCGGGGGTGGGGGGGGGGGGATTGATGACTCACCATGAAGACATAACAGTACACACACTTGCTTTCAGTTAACACATTCTTCTATTTTTCTTCAATGAGCTGAAGAGAATACTGGCTGATGACTATATAAACACAAGCACACTTGTGTCATAATCGTTTAGACATCATCTCTGCTACTGGAATGGGGTAACAAGAATGGTGGGCAAATTCTTGTATCCATGGGCAAAATCTCACTGTCAGCCAACCTAGGAGCTCTAGCTGAGGAACAAAATTTTTCTCATGTAAGGCTAAGAATAGAAATGTGACTCAACCAAAGTGAAAGAACGAGTTTAAAAAGGAAAGAAAGAGACAAATCGAAATTTGAAACCCAAAACTTGTGAAATAATATGCTTTGTGTCAGGGTAAACTTTCAGATTAATGCTTGATTCCTGTCATTTCACATTGATCCCCTAAGCTTGTCAAAATATGGACCATCCAAACAGCAATGGAAAATCACTATTACCTTGCGACAATCTGTGTGCAGACCACCAGCCGTGGGTCAGTACGATGTTTCCACACGGGAACTTAAAAACTGCAGACCATAGGCCTAACCACTAAACAAAATCACTAAATACCTGTTCTAGTGTTATGCTCAACACTGAATTCAGCTTACCTGCAGAGAGCGCGCCATTATTTCGATAAAGAGGGGTAACTCACATGTCTTCTCAGTCTTAGCAATAACTATTTTCGACCAATCAGCAACGAGTATTACCTTTTGTGCCAAGTTTATTTCTGAATGGATATAATAATAATAATAATAATAATAATAATAATATAATAATGGGTCTATGTAACTTGGCCTCTATTATTTGCCCTGTCACCTCATGGTCTAAGGTCAAAACGACTTAGAGTTTCTTTCAAGTTCAGTCTGCTCGCACTGAACACCCTTTTCTGTCAAAATAACGATAATAGTCAGTTAATTGACGATGCTTACCAACTGGGTACCAACTTCCCTCATACCAGCGACTTTTTTACACGTGTAGGCTAGGCTACTACAGTGACAAGTGATGGGCACCGAGGTTCACTGTTGCCACAGCCACAAGAGAGAGAAGATATAATAGGCCTAGGCTACCTTTTCTCTCCCACTGGCCTATCCTCACCCCCTCCCCTTCCCTTGTTCATCAGGTCTGTCTGACCGTCTCCGTCTGCCCTCTGCCCCTCCCCCCCCTACCACCAGCAGCTGGCAGGGCGTGGATATAAATAAACAGGGCGAAAGGAAAGGCAGCACTTGCCTAGTGGCTTGTGCTAAAGCCCTGTTCAGCCTTAAATTACCATTGTTTCTTTCACGCATTGTTTTGCACAGTGAATCGTCCAAAAAAAGATAAACAAAGCTTTTGTTAAGAATCAGCTTGAAACAAGCTTTCTTTTGACACCAAACTCCATATACTTTCTTTCATACTGGTTGATGTGGCAGCAGTCAAAACATAGACAAAGATCAACAGGAGAGGGACAGGCAGAAACACAATCACAAAAATCAGATATTGTTAACTCATTCTCTTGAAAAGCACCTATTTATAATATTATACAAACAACAAATATAAAAAAGAATATGTCTGCATGCAGACTGCTTTGTTTTGGCTGACTCATTTTTTCTGTGGGCACAGCAAGGCCATAGTAGGGCCTAGATCAAAGATACTCAAGTAGCTTTGGCCTAGATGAACACACCGTAGGCTAGCCTAGTAGGCTAGGCCTACAGGGGGCCGCAGCACACAAGAGAAGCAGGGGATGAAGAGCGTGGGGTGGGAGTCTGGCAGTCATTCGTGTCAGCTAGGCTTAGCCTATCTCTCTTCACTGTAAGTAAACACTAGCCTAGGCCTACTGCATGGCCATAGTGATTCAGCACTACACAGTCCACACGCGCACACACACACAAACACACAAAAGGCACACACACACACACACACACACACACACACACACACACACACACACACACACACACACACACACACACACACACACACACACACAAGGGAGCGCGCGGGCGTGCACACACACACACTTACACACACACACTTACATACATACATACACACACACACACACACACACACACACACACACACACACACACACAAACACACACACACACACACACAAACACACACAGACACAAAGACAGACACACACAGACACACACACACAAATATGCCTGTGCACACAACGCATGATAACACATATGCACACACGCACACGTGCACGCGCGCGCGTGTACACACACACACACACACACACACACACACACACACACACACACACACACACACACACACACACACACACCACACACGAAGTAGGAGTTCTGCCTTTAAATGAATATGGACAACTTGCTGTGGCAAAATATGTTCTAAGAAGTACAACAAATGATAGCAATGTTGAAAAAGAAGTCCAGATAAAGTCTGACTTTCACTTTCCGAAAAGAGCAAGAACTATTAGCTCACTTACCACAATTAGCACGTATACCTCTACACTTTTTAAACATTCAGAACTTAATCCAAATGAAGTAGCTAAATCAGAGGTAAAGTCAGCTCCATGTCCACCTTGGGAACTGCTTAAAGCTCATTTTGACATTAATTATTCTTCTGCAAGAAAAGTTGACAATGTTAACATTCTTACATCATTAGTAAAGGAACATATTCAAACCACTTACCCTGATCATCTCAAAATCTATACCGATGGATCTGTTCTAAATACTAATGAGACAGGTGCAGCTTTCATTATCCCATCATTGAAAGTAGAACGATCTTTCAACCTGGGAAAAAATAAATCTATATTTACAGCTGAGCTAACTGCCATTCTGTTGGCATTATACCATGTACTTGACTTCCCTAAAAACATATTCAACATCCTTATGTGTGTCGATTCTAAATCGGTTTTGCATGCTTTAAACAATTCTACTTCTAGAGTAAGAAAAGACCTCATCACTGAAATCAGGCATCTGGTACACTTTTTGATTTTAAGAGGTAGCACTATTACTTTCTGTTGGGTTCCCTCACATACTGGTATCTATTTTAATGAAAAAGTTGACTGCCTTGCAAAGTTTGGAGCCAGGTGTAAAAATAATTCTTGTGAAATAAATGTTGCCTTATCTCTGCATGAGGGATATAACCTGCTACAAAATGCTTGCTGGAGCATTTTAGAAAGAAGATAAATGAGTCTGGCTATTGTCCATATAATAGCCGCACAAGCAATGTGATAGATTTTCAAAATGCTTTAGTATGTTACAAAGTTTCTGGTTGGTATAATCGGAGAAATGTGTCATCCCTCATTTATAGATTTAAACTAAACGCTTTCAGGACAAAATATGGAAAGATGTAAACTGCATTTGTGGTGAGATGATTACAAATAGTCATGTCATTTTTAATTGTGAACATTTAAAAACATTTTTTCCTGCTGTACCTAGTCTGTCACAGGATCAGATTTTGCTGAACCTTCGTTTCTGTTGGACATTGTGTTAGCGTTGAAAAGAAGTCCAATAATCCAGTTTTTGTAGTGTTAGGATTAGTTTTTTTTATTTCAGCGTTGTTAAATGACATTTTTCAGTTTATTGTTAACTCTTTTTTGTCAGGTTTTTTGTTGTCTAAAATCACTAAATGTGAATAGACGTTAAACTGAAGATACAACACACACACACACACACACACACACACACACACACACACACACACACACACACACACACACACACACACACACACACACACACACACACACACACACACTGCACTTACCCACGAATAATTATAGGAACTTGACTGATGCTCAGGCAAAATAGTAATACATACAAACAAAATGAACTTAGTAAACACTAACAAAGCACAAGCAAACACAAAAGCACTCAAACCATTGTACAGATAAACAAACTATTAACAAACTACAGGATCAAGTAGAAGATTCACATAAAGCAAAAGGCACATACGTAAGAGAGCAGTCTGAGCTTTAGAAAATCCACGGAATTCATCACAGAAAAAGATGCTTTGCCTCTGAAAATCAGGAACAAGCCGACACTCACTGTTTCCTTTCTTTGGGAGACACTGTTTGTAAAAAAAAAATGTAAAAAATAATTAACAAATATAACAGTCACCACGAACAGGTAAAGCAAGTATTAAAATTTTTGCTCACTGAAGTTTGAACACTGTAGAAAAAAATCATGAAATCCGGCAGAGAATGGTAAAAAATGCCTTTCAAATAGAAGTTCGCTCAGTTGCTGATAGCAGCAATGAAGGAAAGTGCTGGACTGTGACCCCTGACCGCGCAGTGCCCTAGATAGCAGTGGGATGGAATTTCAGGTTACAGAGTGCAGTGCCAGCCCCAACCAAAGAGTCCGATTTTTCCTATTCTGAGCAGCCATAGCTTTTGTCTTCACATCTGCCCCCCTCCTCTGTGTTGTGTGTGTGTGTTGTGTGTGTGTGTGGTGTGTGTGTGTGTGTGTGTGTGTGTGTGTGTGTGTGTGTGTGTGTGTGTGTGTGTGTGTGTGTGTGTGTGTGTGGTGTGTATCTTATTTCATTCTTTTATATTTTTATTTTATTCTTTTATATCGAGGATAACAGAATAAGCAATCATGTGCTCCCGTGTGTATGCAGTTTTGTAAATATTGTCATCTGTTCCCACCGGCACACGATGGCCTGCTCTTACGAAAAGCGGAGCAGGATTTAACGTGTGTGCAAGATGTTCTGGTGTGTTCCCACGGGGCCTCGGTTTAAGGTTTCATCCGAGGACTTTTGGGGAGAGTGGACTGTGTGTGTGTGTGTGTGTGTGTGTGTGTGTGTGTGTGTGTGTGTGTGTGTGTGTGTGTGTGGTGTGGTGTGTGTGTGTGTGTGTGTGTGTGTGTGTGCGCGCGTGCGTGTGTGTGTGTGTGATATTTTTTTAATTGGACGTTAATGGAAGAATCACTCATGTGCTTTTTAACATCCAGCCCCCACTGTGCATGCAGTTTTGTCAATTTTGTCATATGTTCCAACTGGGTTGTCAAACTGCCAGCACAATGTTCTGACCACAAGGCTATCCCTAGGATATGAACACACCCTCTCCTACCATCTTTGATAATCTATAGCGCGGGACGTGTGGCAACACCACAGCCCCCAAGAGCTAAGAAAGCTAGTTTGTCGGAAGGAAAGCTGCTACACTGTGCGCAACATAGAGCAAGCAGTGCGCACAATAATAATGACAACGTACAGCAATATGATGCACCACAGCAAAGTGCAGGGTCCCCGCTTCTGGCACGCACACAAACAAATGCACAAGCAAACACCAGCTCACACGAGCGTTAACATACGCTTACACAACCCCCTCAAGAAAAAGGTGCCGTTTTCGGCAAAGATGTAACAGAAAGTGCCGTTTCCAGGCCTGTCCAACCCAACTTGACAAAACTGCATGCACAGTGGGGGCTGGATGTTATAAAGCACATGAGTGATTCTTCCATTAACGTCCAATTAAAAAAAAATATCACACACACACACACACGCACGCGCACACACACACACACGCACGGCAATAGACCCCACGGCACCAAGACAATATCGCAGTGTATGAATACACCGTGTATTACAATCTTTGATATGTGTGGCGCTGGACTTGTGGCAACACCACAACCCCCAAGAGATTAGAAAGCTAGTTTGTCGTAAGGAAAGCTAGTAAGTGTAAGCGACAAAAGACAAGCAGTGCGCACAATAATAATACAATATGCAGCAATATGATGCACCGCAGCAAAGTGCAGGGTCCCCGCCACATGCGCGCACACAAATAAACACACTGACAAACAACAACGCGCGCGAGCGTGCGCGCATGCATACCCACTCCCCTGCAGAAAAAGGTGCCTTTTGGGGCCAAGATACGAGCGAAAGAGCTGTTTTCGGCCCCGTCCCACCCCGACTTTTGCACGGTAAAGGATGCCAGGGCAGCAAGACAATATGGCACTGTATGCATACACTCTCCCCCACCATCTTTGAGACGTGTGGCGCCCGATTTGTGGCGATGACTCAGCCCCCAAGAGCTAAGAAAGCGCGTTTGGCGGAAAGAAAGCTGGTAAGTGAACGCGACAAAAAAAAAGAAGGGCGCACTATAATAAGGACAATATACAGAAATATGATGCAACGCAGCAAAGTGCAGGGTCCCCGCCACATGCGGACAAACAAACAAACACACTGACAAACAACAACGCGGGCACGCGCGCGCGCATGCATACCCACCCCCCTGCAGAAAAAGGTGCTTTTTGGGGCCAAGATGCCAGCGAAAGAGCCGTTTTCGGCCCCGTCTCACCCCGACTTTTGCCCGGTAAAAGATGCCAGGGCAGCAAGACAACATGGCACTGTATGCATACTCTCCCCCACCATCTTTGATACGTTGTGAGCCCGATTTGCGGCGACGACACAGCCACCAGTACTAAGTAAGCACGTTTGGTGGAAGTGAAAAATGGTAATTGAACGCAATAAAAATTAAGCAGATGCGCAAATATATAATGACAATATACAGAAAGTACAATGCAACGCAAAAAAGTGCAGGGTGCCCAGCACATGCATGAACACAAACAAACACACTGACAAACAACAACGCGCACGAGCGTGCGTGCATGCATACCCACCCCCTGCAGAAAAAAGGTGCCTTTGGGGCCAAGATCGAGCGAAAGAGTCGTTTTCGGCCGTTCTACGCGACTTTGCCGGTAAAGATGCAGGGCAGCAAGACGAGACGGCACTGTATGCGGACACTCTCCCCAACCATCTTTGATAAGTGTGGCGCCGGACTTTGGCGACACCGGCATACCCACCCCCCTGCAAAAAGGGCGGATTGGGCAAAGACGGACCCAAAGAGCCGTTTTCGGCCCGTCCTGCCCGACTTTTGCACGCTTACAGACCCCAAGGCACCAGGACAGTATGGCACCGTATGCATACTCCCTCCCCTACCATCTCCGACGTCGTGTGGCGCCGGACTTGTGGCGACACCGAGGCCCTCAGAGTAAGAAAGGTGTTTGCGGCAAGAAATGGGGTACAGTGTACGCACCGAAAAGCAAGCAGGGCGCACAGAAATAATGACAATATACAGCAAAATGATGCACCACGGCAAACTGCAGGGTCTCCGCCACATGGCGACACGAACCCACTGCAAACAAAGCGGCGGATGATAACCCCAAAGGCGTTTGGCCCGCGCTGCCGCTTGCCGTGCTTCGGCCCCCGGCATCAGCTATACCCACCCCCCTCCAAATGCGGTGGGCAGGGGACCGAGCGTTTTGGGCCCGTCCTGCCGACTTTCGCTGGACTGCCGTATGCTACCCTCCTACATCTCCGACGTGTGTGGCGCCGGACTTGTGGCGACACCGAGGCCCTCAAGAGCTGAGAAAGCTAGTTTGCGGCAAGGAAATGGGGTACGGTGTACCACCGAAAAGCAAGCAGGGCGCACAGAAATAATGACAATATACAGCAATATGATGCTCCCGGGCAAACTGCAGGGTCTCCGCCACATGCGCGCACACAAACAAACGCACTGACAAACACCAGCGCGCGCGCGCGTTGCGCGCATGCATACCCACCCCCCTGCCAAAAAGGTGCGGTTTGGGGCAAAGACGGGACCCAAAGAGCCGTTTTCGGGCCCGTCCTGCCCGGACTTTTACACGCTTACAGACCCCGAGGCACCAGGACAGTATGCACCGTATGCATACTCCCTCCCCTACCATCTCCGACGTGTGTGACGCCGGACTTGTGGCGACACCGAGGCCCTCAAGAGCTGAGAAAGCTAGTTTGTCGGAAGGAAAGCCGGGACAGCGTACGCAACAAAAACGTAGCAATGCGCACAATAAAAATGACAATATACAACAAAACGATGCATCACACCAAAGTGGAGGGTCCCGGCCACATGCGCACACAGAAGAAAAACGCACACACAAACACCAGGGTGCGCGAGCGTGCGCGCACACATACACAAGCCCCTCGAAAAAAGTTTCGTCTTTTCGCGAAGATGTGACCGAAAAATCTGCTTTTAGCCTCGTCCTTCCCCATCTTTCGCACAGTAACAGACCCCACGGCACCAAAACAGTGTTGTACTGTATGCATACACCCTCTACTACCTTCTTTGATAATTTTGTTTGTGGCGCCGGATTTGTGGTGACATCGCAGCCCCTAAGAGGTTAGAAATCGAGTTTGTTGGAAGGAAGATAGGTACCGTGTACGCAACAAAAACTTAGACGTGCGCACAGTAATAATGATAATATACAGCAATATGATGCACCACAGCGAAGTGCAGGAACCCGGCCACATGAGCGTACACAAACAAACGCACGCATAAACATCAGCGTGGCGCGAGCGCGAGCAAGCGTGCGTACATAACCCCCTCAAAATAAGGTGCATTTTTTTGCAAAGATGTGACCGAAAGATCCGTTTTCAGCTCTGTCCTACCCCCTCTTTTGCACGGTAAAAGACCCCACAGCACCAAGACAGTGTTGTATTGTATGCCTACACCCTCTACTACCATGTTTGTTATGTGTGGCGCCGGACTTGTGGCGACACCACAGCCCCCAAGAGGTAAGAATGCTAGTTTGTCGGAAGGAAAACTTGTACTGTGTATGCATCAAAAACGTAGCTGTGTGCACAATAATAATGACAGTAATAATAATAATACAGTGGGGTACAGTGTATGCAAAAAAATCCATAGCAGTGCGCAAAATATAGTCCAGTGGTTATTGCAAGGATACTGGGCAAAACCTGTGTGTGTGTGTGTGTGTGTGTGTGTGTGTTGTGTGTGTGTGTGTGTGTGTGTGTGTGTGTGTGTGTGTGTGTGTGTGTGTGTGTGTGTGTGGTGTATTTGTTTTGTTTTGTTTTGTTTAATGTCCTTCACTACTAGGTGATATAGACACCCGCATTCAAACCATCACCTCTCTCTCTCTCTCTCTCTCTCTCTCTCTCTCTCTCTCTCTCTCTCTCTCTCTCTCTCTCTCTCTCTCTCTCTCTCTCTCTCTCTCTCTCTCTCTCTCCTCTCTCTTCTCTGCCATCGTGTGCCGGTGGGAACAGATGACAATATTTACAAAAACT
>CM060338.1:33229861-33239861 GCA_030674155.1 Stramonita haemastoma | reverse complement strand
TAAACACTTAGTCCGTCAAATAGAAATCAATAACTTACTTCATCCTAATCAGTCTGGATTTAGACAGACCAATCACCTTTTCACTATACATAAATGACCTTCCTCTACATATCAATTCCACGAAAGATGGTGGGGGAGAGTGTATGCATACAGTGCCATATTGTCTTGATGCCCTGGCATCTTTTACCGTGCAAAACTCGGGGTAGGACGGGGCCGAAAACGGCTCTTTCGGTGGTATCTCTGCCCAAAAAGGCACCTTTTTCTGCAGGGGGGTGGGCATGCATGCGCGCACACGCGCGCGCATTGTTGTTTGTCAGTGTGTTTGTTTGTGTGCGCCTTTGTGGCGGGGACCCTGCACTTTGCTGCGGTGTGTAATATTGCTGTATATTGTCATTATTATTGTGCGCCCTGCTTGTTTCTTGTCGCCTTCCCTTACCAGCTTTCATTCCACCAAACGCGCTTTCATAGCTCTTGGGGGCTGTGTCGTCGCCACAAATCGGGCACCACACCTATCAAAGATGATGGGGGAGAGTGTATGCATACAGTGCTATAATTATTGTCTTGGTGCCCTGGCATTTTTTACCGAAAGGACAGGGGGACGGGAGAGGAAGCAGCAATGAGAAGGAGAGAGAGAGGGGGAGGTGGAGAGGGGGAGAGAGGGAGGGAGAGAGGAGATAGAGAGACAGAGAGAGGAGAATGGGTGGAGGGAGGAGAGGGGGGAAAGGAGTAGGAGAAGAAGGAGAGAGGGAGGGAGGGAGGAAGGGATAGAGGAGAGAGAGGGGGGAGGGAAGGAGGAGGTGGTGATAGTAGAGAGGAGAGAGGAGAGAAGAGAGAGAGAGAGGGAGAGGAGGGAGAGAGAGAGTAGAGGGAGAGGAGAGAGAGGGGGAGGAGAGAGGGGTGAATGAATGGGTGAAAATATGAGAGATGAAGAGATGTAGAAGAGGGAGAGGAGAGAGAGAGATTTGGTAGAGATGAGAGAGAGAGATAGAGAGAGGAGAGAGTAGAGAGAGAGAGAAGCAGAGAGAGAGAGAGAGAGACACTGACACTGACACTGACACAGTTTTATTGTCCATTCAACATTTACAGCCCTTTAGACAAGGGGGGGAATAACAAGTTCAGTTTTGTGTAACATAATAATAGTCAGTCTTCAAATATTCCTCTCGCTCCGCACTTAGCTGTACAACTAATACAAGTTCCTTTTCCACTCACATCTCTCTCTCTCCTCTCTCTCCCCCCCCCCCCCCCTCCCTCCCTCTCCCCCCCCCCCTCTCCCCCTCTCTCTCTCTCTCTCTCGCACGTATGCACGCACGCACGCACAGGATCTATGATGGACCATCCAGGAACTAAAGATTCTGTTCCATTATCTTTTTTCTGATATTCATTGCTTCGCCGATAAATTTAGCTAAGCTTTTTATTCTCACTTCGTTGCTGTCAGAAAGCATATTAGTAACAGAATTAATATCAGTGGTGCCTGTAAGGACATTTAGTGTTTCACAGTTTCTGCGTTTTTCAGAGTACGCCACACAGTTGAAGAGAAAGTGAGCTTCATCTTCTGTGGCATTTTGGCATGAAGGGCACATACTATCATTAGAGTTATCTTCACTTGAAAACCATTGCTTACAATTTTTAAGGCCACTAACTCTCAGCCGAAATCTAGTTAGGCTGATCTTGCACCATTTGTTGGTTAGAAAAGACAAATAATTCTCTGTTTGGAATACGCTCTTAAACGAGCTGTACCACCTGTATTTGTCATTATTCACTATTTCCGAATGCCAATTCTGTTTATAACATGAAATAAGTCTATCTTTAAATTCATTTATAAAACTATATTCACATCCTACACCTTGACTCAGCCACACAATACCAAATCCATTCTCACATAAAGTTTTCTGTACATTAGACACCCAATTGTGTCGACCAGTTTCATGTTGTAAGACCAGCATTTCATAGGCCTGCCTACATATTCTAGAGGCTGGTAGTTTAGCCAATTTTAACCAATATTTAATGCTTTTAACACATGTTCTTACGTATAACGGATATCTTCCGCTTTCCCCATAGACTAAATTATTGGATGCATGCAAGGGCACAGATAGAAATCTCTTTATAGCGAATGTGTGAACTTTTTCAATTAGCTTACCTTCCTCACACAATCCCCAAACCTCAGATGCATACGTTAATATTGGTTCTATTTGTGTGTCAAACATCTTCCAAAACAATTCTAGATCTGCTGTATTTAATTTTTTCATGGATTTCAGTATTTCCATAACCCCTCTTTTTCCTTTGCTACAAACATCTACCAGAGCACTACTAATGCTTAATTTTGTTGTGAAACCCATTCCTAAATATTTATAAGAATTAGTGACCTTAATTTGCTCATTCCCATACACCCACCTTTCCCGAGAGCCTAAGTACCCTCCCTTTCTGAAAACCATTACATTTGTCTTTTCAAGATTAACAACCAAACACAATCTATCAGCTTCTCTCTTAAGACAGTTCAATTGATTTTGGAGACCAACAGCAGTATCAGATAATAAAATAATGTCATCAGCAAACAACAATAAAAATATTTCAACAGTATCAGATATCAGTTGGATGCCATGTTTTCCAGTTTTGGACATTTCAAGAGCCAATTCGTTTATGAATAAAGAAAACAATAGAGGACTGAGCAGGCAACCCTGTCTAACTCCTTTTGGACAACCAAAATAGTCTGAATAATAATTCTTATCACGCACACATGCCAATACAGAATCATAGACACTTCGTACAGCTTTATACATTTTGCCATTTACACCATATTTTCTCAAAACTCTCCACAAATTGTTTCTGTTTACAGAGTCAAATGCCTTTCTAAAATCAACAAAGGCAACATAAAGTTTAGCATTTCGTAGCAAAAATTTTTGAACAATGGCGAAAAGTGTGAAAATGTGGTCGACTGTACTGTAACCTGCTCTGAAGCCTGCTTGTTGTTCAGTTATCTTTTCCTCTTCCCTAGCCCATGTAGAAAGCCTTTTGGTTAAAATACCAGTGTAGACTTTGCTAACTATACTAGTCAACGCTATTCCGCGATAATTGCCTGGCTGGTCTACATCTCCTTTTTTTAAAGATAGGCACTATTATTGATCTTGACCATTCCACTGGGAAAAGGCCAAAATCAAAGAGTTTATTAAAGTAGGAAACAAGAAAATCAATAACATCATTACCAGCATGTTTCAACATTTCACTAACAATCTTGTCAGGACCAGCACTCTTTCCAGACTTGAGTTTACCAATGCTGGCTCTAACTTCTTGTCTAGAAATTGGCTCATTACATGTTGCCATGGAAACATCTGACAAGTCATCCTCTTCAATTTCGCCATTTTCTTCTAGCTGTGGTTCTTCTTCTTCATTAAATAGTGCAAAAAAATGGTCATACCACTGATTAATACTAATGTTATTATAAATTGATTTTTTTCTGTTTACCGACCGAATAGTTTTCCAAAACAGTTTTGCATCATGAATCGATTCCTTAAGTTTCACTAATCTTGCTTCATCAAAGTCATTTCTCTTCTTTTTTAACAAAAGTTTGTATTGTTTTCTTTCTGTTACATATGCTATCCTTTTTTCTTCACACATTCTTTTTGTTCTTTTAAATTTTCTTAATAATCCTCTCACTCTTCTTTTCTTTCGCTTACATTCTTCATCATACCAGTCGTTTGTTCTTTTCCTATTCCCTGTTGTTCTTACCATGCAAGCAGCTGCACTGTACAGTGTTTCCATGAATATATTCAAGGAGGTGTTAATATCAGTATTAATAGATATGACTGCCTGCTCTAACTTTTGCTTGAAGTCTGCTGACTTTTGTTCATCTACATACGTGTGTAGACAGTCTTCATACCAGATAAAACGCTCCTCAGTGCCTGCATTGACTACATTCTGTGGACTGGTGTCTACCTCTGTTTTTTTCCACACGAATTCAACAGGCAAGTGCCATGAATCAATATGATCACTAACATTCATATCACAACAGTTAGGAGAAAACATATCTTTTGACAGAATAACATAATCAATAACACTGCATCCATGTGGTGAAACATATGTGAAATCTCCATTAGAAACACTCTCGCAACAACCATTCAATATAACACAATCAAACATAAAACACAAGTTTAACAAGGATTGGCCAAAGCTATTTACAGTACTATCTTTTGAGTTTCGCCTTAAAATATCATTACCAAAAGAATCTTCGTTATCATCATTATCATCCTCAAAAGTAGTTGTATAACTAACTACATCTTCCTGGCTAGGCTGTGCACTCCCAGTTCTTGCATTCAGATCACCAAGGATCAGTAAATGCATGTTATCATTCTGAAGAACTTGCAGGAGGCTTTCTTCTAAATTCACTACACCATCCTTAATCGCCATTGTGTCATACAATGGGCCATTTTCTGGTACAACATAACATGCCACCATCAGCACATCCTTGTCACAGTTAAACAAAGACTTCTTAATCTTTACAGCTACAGTATTTGGGCAATTAATGTTGATTTCTGAGATAAAAGCTGACAAAGATTTTCTTACTAGCAATAGAACGCCTCCAGAGTTTCTACCTAAACGAGACAGTCTTTTAGCAGGAGCAGCAAGTTTGACAAAATCACGAAAAATACCACTATAATCAAATACATCATCAATGAAAGTTTCTGTTAAACAAACAACATCAAAAGAAGAAACATAATCAATGAAAGCAAAATCGTTTATTTTATTATACAAATTTTCAACATTGTAAAGAAGGAAGTTCAGAGTCCCAAGATGGTCCGGCCTGTCCTACGGTGCGTTGCGAGTTGACCGTCTGGGTCGCGCATTGTTGGCTGGGCCCTTGTTGACAGGAGGGGAAGGCCGAGGGGACCAGAAGTGGTGTAGACCCGTACTGGTCTGTCTGCCACGTGCGGAATTCCCTCTTCCGCCACGTTGCGCACGCGCAGTGCGTCCCGTGTCGCTCTGATTGTCCTGGTTCAAGTGAAGAGGGGAACCCCCTTCACCATTTCCGCCTTCCTCGTTCTGCTCACGTGCATCACGTGCTCTGTGGCCGTGATTGTCCTGCCCGCGACCACAAGGGGAATCCCCGTTACCTCCTCCCCCTCCACCCCGCTGGCTGCGTGGTGCACGTGCACTGCTGCCACTGACTCGAAGAGGGGAAACCCCCTCACCGCCTCTCTCTCCATCCCGCCGGCTGCGCTCATCACGTGCACTGCTGACATGACTGCTGCCACTGAAGCGAAGAGGGGAAACCCCCTCACCGCCTCTCTCTCCATCCCGCCGGCTGCGCTCATCACGTGCACTGCTGACATGACTGCTGCCACTGAAGCGAAGAGGGGAAACCCCCCACCGCCTCTCTCTCCATCCCGCCGGCTGCGCACATCACGTGCACTGCTGACATGACTGCTGTCACGGAAGCCCAAAGGGGAATCCCCGTTGCGGTGTCCCGGTACCTCTGGCTGCTCAGGGCGCAGTGCAGTTGGCTGTTCCGGGGTCCTAGTCGTTCCTGCTCCAGGTGAGGATCTGGCATCCAAGGGTTTTCTTGTAGTGGCTGCAACTTCTGCATAAGTCCTTGGGTCAGGTTGTCTGGGCTCCACCACAAGCCTGCCTCTCTTGAAGTAGGCCACCTTGCCCTCCTTTCTGGCCTCTGACACTAAGTTGGCCTGCTTCTTGGTCAAGTCATTGGCAACAGTCACGCCACTTTCTTTTAGTCTCTCCCTCAAGTCATGGTTGGTGATGACAGCCATTTTGTCTTTCCATCGCTGGAATTTGACAATCAGCGGCTTCGGTTGTCCATCTCTGCTCACACCCACTCTGTGCGCTCTTGCTATGTCGCCTGGAGTCCAGCGTCCTTGTCCGTCTGCTCTGTTGAGGGTGTCAGCTACCAGTCTGGCACAGGTGTCGTAATTTTCAAACTTCTCTGTTTGAGGGACACCGAACATTCTTAAATTGTCTCTCCTGGAGAAACTTTCCAGTTTTTCACAGTTGTCTTCTAGCACTTCCATTTGACTTTTCATTTTTTCAAAACTAGAGGACAACTTTTGAATGTCTGTCTTGTTTTCTGTGTGGACATCGAAGAGAGTGTCCACATCTTCTTTGATTTCAGTCAGTGATGAGGTAAGACGCTGACTTTCTTTTTCCAGATTTTCACACCTCTGTCCTATTTCCTCGCACTTGTTTCTGACTTGTCCCACGTCGTTCTTGATGTTTGCCATGTCGCTCGCCATGGTAGACATGTTCCTTTCGATGGACTGGATCTTCCCTCCCAGAGACCCCAGCATCTCCAGGATCTGGGCACTAGCATCCACTGCCACACCAGGGACAGCAGAGTCAGCTGAAGTCTGAGAGGGGGGACACAAGGAAGAGCTACTCCCGTCATCCACACCTGTTCTGTTTACCGTTTCCGTATTGGTGTCTGCCCCTCCTTCCTGAGCAGGCTGACTTCCGTCTGTAGGGCCGGGGTTCAATTCCACGTCACCACAGCAGAGCAGGTAGGCAGCCACAAACACGAAGAGGGAAACATCGACTCTGTTCCGCGCAGTCACAAGTCTTGTACGCATTTTGAGTACAAACTTGACACGCTTAGCCATAAAGTTCAGGTAAACTCCTAAGAAAATGCCACACCTGACACGAAAACCCTCACTGCTCAGCGGCATGGTTACTGACAGTCATACAACTTATATCACCGTGATCAGCAGACTGTCAGTCATCACACTGTGTAGGTAGCTACTGTCAAAAAGGTCTGATTACACTCTTAATTAAGCAAAAATGCGTAATTATCACACTGCTTACAAAAATGCGTGTTGTTGTTACCTTGAGATCAACTCACCCCCGAGAGAGAGAGAGAGAGAGAGAGAGAGAGAGAGAGACAGACAGACAGACAGACAGACAGACAGACAGACAGACAGACAGACAAACAGACAGACAAACAAACAAACAGAGGGAGGGGGGAAGACAGAAGAGAAAAAGCGATGTGGACAGAAGATAGATTGTCTGGAACTGGTCGATAGAGCGCCTATTGCTCATTGATCAGCACTGAAAATATCACACACACACACACACACACACACACACACACACACACACACACACACACACACACACACGCATGCATACACACACATACACACGAACACGCACACACGCACACACACACACACATACCCACACATACACTCACACCACGCACACACACACACACACATACACACACGTGCGCATGCAGCACATTCACACACACACACACTCGCTCGCTCGCACGCACGCACGCACGCACGCTCTCATGCACACACACAAACACACAAACACACACACACTCACTCACACACACATACACATACACATACACACGCACTCTCTCTCTCTCTCTCCTCTCTCTCTCTCTCTCTCTCTCTCTCTCTCTCTCTCTCTCTCTCTCTCTCTCTCTCTCTCTCTCTCTCTCTCTCACACAACACACTCACACACATGTGCGCGCGCGTACGCACGCACACACACACATTCTGACTCGCACACATACTATTCTTACACTTAACAGGGAGTAGAGGGAGAGAGACTCTAAGGCAGACAAGGCAAGGCAAATTTCTTTTATTCGAGGATAGTAGATAAGCACTCGTGTGCTTTTTTTACATCCAGTCCCCGCCCTTTTCAGGGATAACATTAAGATAAAAAAAATAATAGCCACAACTACACAACAACAATTATAATGATCCAAATACCAAAAGTAAGGAACCATACCAAGTATCAAACAACAGGCAAGAAATAACACAGAGATACAATATTAAGGTAATGTTATAAAAAGTCACTAATTCAGAAACGAAAATAAGAAGTAAGAATCGATGATAATTTTAATTTGAATAAAGGAAAACAAACAAAAACAAAACAAAGAAAAACCAAAACAAAACAAAACAAAAAAAGCGCAATAATTAAAGAGCAAACATGAGAATATGATGAGGTTAAATGACTGAAAACATCAATCCACCACCATCTATCAGCAAAATAAGTCCCATAAAACATAAGATTTTGATAAAAGGGGAGAAAGAACAACAACAACAGGTAAGGAATAAGACAGATATACAATATTGAGGTAATGTTACAAAAAGGCGCTCATTCTGAAACAAGAATATGAAGTAAGAATCAATGATGATTTTGATTTGAAACACACACACACACACACACACACACACACACACACACACACACACACACACACACACACACACACACACACACACACACACACACACACACACACACACACACACACACATACACACATACATATATATATATATATATATATATATATATATATATATATATATATATATATATATATATATACACAACATCAAGGAGTGGACCGGGATGGACAGCGCAACGCTGATCCGCAGGGCAGAGGACCGGTCTGGATGGAGGAGAACAACGTCATCAACATCCTCATGTCTCCTCTACGACCATTCGGTCAGGAGAATGAAGTGAGGTGAGGTGAGAATATCTATACATATGTAGATGCAAATATATATATATATATATATATATATATATATATATATATATATATATATATATATATATATATATATATATATATATATATATATAAAAGACAAGACAAGACAAGACAAGACAAATTCTTTTATTCGAGGATAATAGATAAGCACTCATGTGCTTTTTTACATCCAGTCCCCGCCCTTTTCAGGGATAACATCAAGATAAAAAGATACTAAACAGTAAAACTAAATGTAGTACCAAACAACATAAAGGAATAAGAACATTATATATAATAAGGTAATAAAAATGCACTCGTTCAGAAGACGAAAATCAGAAGTCACAATAAAATGATTTTGATTATAGAATAAAAGAGAAGCGTTAATAGATAAAGAGCAAACAAAGGAACATAATGAAATAAACAGCTTAGCAACCAAGAAAAGTCCACCCAAAAATATTTAGCTACAACATTGTTACAACTCATAACAACAAAATGAATTCAAAAGGAACTAAAGATAATACAATGATTATAATGATAACAATAAGAATAATATCAACAATAGTAATAATAGTATGATAATAATACACATAAAACTCACTCCTACACGTAGGTTACACACACACACACACACACACACACACACACACACACACACACACACACACACACACACACACACACACACACACACACACACACACATACATACATACATACATACATACATACATACATACATACATACATACATACATACATACATACATACATACATACATACATACATACATATACGCAACTCACTCACGCATGCACGCTCGCACGCAAATGCACATACAAATACCACACACACACACACACACACACACACACACACACACACACACACACACACACACACACACACACACACACACACACACACACACACACACACACACACACACAAATGCACACACACACACACACACACTTACTCACACTTATATTTATAAGCACATATCCGCAGGCGCACATGTACTTGAGGTGGTGGGTTATTTTGTTTTTTTGTTTTAAAAAAAAATTTAGTCATAAAAAAAGAAGAATGATAAAAGTCAAACAATCATATCAGGTGACAATATTATCCTTTCTTTTACATTCATACTTCATATAAAAAAGAAGAAACAAAAGCTAACAGCAAAGTTAAAACAACAACAACAACAAAAAACAAGAACAAAACATCAAAAACTTGAGGTACAACCTATCAACAACGACAAAAAAGTCATGCAAATTATAATATTTTAGTACAAGGGGGGATGACAAATAAAAACAATTATTCACACACACACACACCCACACCTCCCACACATACACCCAAACACACCCACCACACACACACACACAAGTTCGCGCTAGAGAGAGAGAGAGAGAGAGAGAGAGAGAGAGAGAGAGGAGAGAGAGAGAGAGAGAGAGAGAGAGAGAGAGAGGAGAGAGAGAGAGGAGAGAGAGAGAGAGAGAGAG
>CM060338.1:33209861-33227361 GCA_030674155.1 Stramonita haemastoma | reverse complement strand
AGACAGCAACGGGGTTTGAATATAGCAAGTTTGTCTGAACGTATGCTGGTACAGTGTACACAATAAAACGTTGCAGTACACATAATAATAATAATCATAACAATATGCAGTATTATCATGCACCACAGCTTTCGCTTCGACAAGACTTGCTATATTCAAACCAGGGCGCTCTTTTTGAGGCTGTGGTGTCGCCACAAATCATTGCCTCTAATATCAAAGATGCTAGTAAAGTGTGTATGCATAGAGTAGGGCTCTGTCAAGGTGCCCTGGGCTCTGTTGCTGTGCACAAGTCGGGGTAGTACGGGACTCAGCCCGGCATTGTATCACATCTTGTCCATAATTATGCGCTTTATTCGGGGGGGGGGGGGGGGGGGGGGGGGGGGGGGGGGTATGTGCGGGAGTATGCGTGGCTTGTGATTGTGTAGTTTTTTTGTGTATGTGCATGTGGCCAAAACCCTTCACTACGCTGTGGTACATCGTATTGTTTGTTGTCATTATTGTCTTAATATTATTTGTAATACTGTGTATTGTTGTATACACCTTACCAGCTTTCGTTCCGACACGACTGGCTATATTCAAGCCAGGTTGTCCTTTTCGGGGCTGTGGTGTCGCCACAAAAGCAGCGCCACCCGTGAGAAAGAAGCTAGTAGTTTGTGGATGCATACAGTAGAGCCCGCTGATGGTACTGTGGCCTTCGTTACTACACTTAAGTCCATGTTGGACGGGGGATCTAACCGACACTTTGTTACATCTCGATATGTACCGTATTTTTGGAGGTATATATGCGCGCGCGTAAGCGTGTGCGCGCTTGTGATTCTGTTCGCGTGTTTTTTTTTTGTAAGTGTGTGTGTGGTGATGACCCCTGCACTGTGCTGTGGGACATCATATTGTATATTATCATTAATACTATGTGTAATATTATGTATTGTGGCATACACTGTACCGCGTCTCATTCCGAAAAGATTGGCTATATTCAAGCCTCGCAGTCCTTTTCGGAGCTGGGGTGGCGCCACAAGAACAGCGCCACCCACATCAAAGATGCTATTATAGTGTGTCTGCGTACAGTAGAGCACTCTGATTGTGCTATGGGATCCGTTACTGCGCAAAAGTAGGACGAGACTCAAAGGGAGGCTTTGCCATATCTTTTCGATATGCGCCTCAATATTGGGTGTGTGTATGCGTGAGCATACTCGTTTTTGTGTTTGCATGTGTTTGTGTGTGAGCGTGTGATGACGTTTCTGCACTGTCTGTGGTGCATCATATTGTATATTATCATTTTTATTATGAAAACTACTATTTGTTTGTTGCATATACATTGTTCAAGCTTTCGTCCCGACAAGACTTGCTATATTCAAGCCAGATTGTTTTCTTGGCTTCAGTATCGCCCCAAGAACAGCGCCACCCGTATCAAAAATGCTGGTAAAGTGTGTATGCATACAGTAGAGTACTCTCCTGGTGCCGTGGGCTCTGTTACTGCGCAAAAATCCGAATAGGACGGGATTCAAACCGGCACTTTGTTATATCTTCCCGATTTGTGCCTTTTTCTTGCGGGTGCGTATTGCGCGTGCATAAGCGTCCGCGCGCTTGCGTTTTTGTGTGCATTTTTCTTGGGTGTGTATATGCGTGCACACGCTTGTGTTTGTGGTGTGTGTTTTTTTGTGTGTGTTAGCGTGTGGTCGTCTTTCTGATAAACATACCATTTTCCCTAAAGTTTTTCGGTTGAGACTACACTAAACCGATGTCCTGTGTGCGCACGAAGGCAAAACATCTTCCGCACACGTTAAAAACCTGTTCCACCTTTCGGAAGTGTAGGCCATTGTGTGCCAGTGCGAAAATACGACAAACTTTACAAAACTGTATGCATAGGGATACTGGATGTAAAAAAGCCACACATGTTTGTTTATTCCATTATCCTCGAAATAAAAAAAATTTCAAACAAAAAAAACTAAGCCAAAATATCACTCACTATGATTACCTTACCAGTAACAAGCTGATTGATTAAATGACATCCTGCCAAGACTGACTCACTAATAAATAGCTAACGAGGCAACTAGCTGACTGACTACTGACTAACAAACCAAACATACCAACAACGAACTGACTAGCTTAGACAGTTCATCAAGCCCATCCCACATCAGCCTTGGTAAAGAGGTTCAGACAAACGAACGGACAAACAAACCAGTAAACGAAGGAGGCCAGTTTGACAAACACACAGACTAAATGGTGCAAAAACGATTTCTCAAAACAAAAAACGTTGCTACAGAAAGCTAACATTTACAGAAAAATATCTGAATATTTTCCCCCGAAATCATCAGATTGTTAAGCTTGAAATGTACAAAGAATATAACCGCGGAATTTTCACATAAATACACAAGCACGCACGTGCACACACCACACACACGCACGCACGCGCACACACACACACACACACACACACACACACACACACACACACACACACACACACACACACACACACACACGTGTGCGCACGCACGCAATAACGCGCGCGCGCGCAGGCAAGAACGTACACACGTACACACACACACACACACACACGCACACGCACACAAAACACACACACACACACACACACAACACACACACACACACACACACACACACACACACACACACACACACACACACACACACACACCACACGCACACGCACACACACACACACACACACAGAGGCGGACGGAATAGCCTAGTGATCAAACATTGCGCTCGCAATTTGACAACCCGAGTTCGATTCCTGTTCGAGGGGATTTTTCTCCTGGAGTTACCATCAGTGCTTACTCCACTCTCCCCAAAAGTCCTTCGATGAGACTATAAACCTAGGCCCGTGTGCGAACGCACCAAGATGCCATGTGCGAACGCACGCAGAACATCTTGCGCACACGTTAAAACCTGTTCCACTTTTTTTGCAAGAGTAGGCCATTGTGTGCCAGTGGGAATGGATGACAAAATTTACAAAACTGCACACACACAGGGACTGGCTGTAATAAAAGCACATGAATGCTTATTCCATTATCTTCGAAATTAATTAGATAAATGTATATAAAACACACACGTGCGCATTCAAATGTACAGAAACGGAAAAAAGCTGTCACAAAAACATACTTTACTTCAAATGCAGTGTTTTTGTATACTCAACTGCACATTCTCCTTCAAACATAAAAAACATTACGCACAAACATTAACAGGCTGACGAACCAACATGCAGGACAGAGCAAAATGTTTATCACACACACACACACACACACACACACACACACACACACACACACACACACACCACACACACACACACACACACACACACACACACACAGCACACAATATATGTATCATATTATTTTTCTTTTATAAAGGCCTCAGCTGTATGCAGATCGTGGAGCACCATCTTTTTGTTTTTTGTTTTATGTCTTTATTCGCTCTCTTTCGTGTGGGTGCTGTACACGTCTTTCTTCATTGGCCGAACAAAAAAAATTAATTGTCAATCATAAACATTATACAGACGACAATTCACACGTTAAATGAACAAGAAAATAAGAAACAAGCAATAATAAAAGAAACAGTCTTGAACTATTCACCAGTCTAAAAGAAAATAAAAATATAATGGCTTGTATTTGTGGAGGCTACCTACTTTTTTTTCCAAGTCTAAACCCATTGAAAAACCATGATTCCAAGCTATAAAAAGGTATATCAATATAAAAATCAACTATCAATTCACATGTAAGTTGACTCATATGTACGCACATCAGAGCACTAAAAATGTACAATACAAAAGCAGGGCATATTTCTAACAATGACTGTCTAGAAATATAAAAAAAGTTCCGTCTAATATCAAAAGGCATCCTCAATACTGATTTAAAACCAAAGACGTGTAAAGTTTGTAGGAAAACTTTTTTTTCGGGGGGGGGGGGGGGGGGGGGGGGGGGGGGGGGGATGGGGGGGGATAGATATCTGAATATTCAAAAAAATATATGTAAAAGTACATTAGCTTTTCTTTAAAGAAAATAAATAAATACGAGATAATAAATTGTAGACCTATAAGCATCAAAAGTCCTCACTAGCATTATAATAATAGTTTTGAGCAATCACCTCAATCAGAATGATGGCATAGTTGCTTTCTTCAGTCTAAGATAGATAAAGAGTGTACACAGCACTATAAAAACCCATTGTTAGAGTTACAATCAGAAATTCCCTGCTAATGTCAAGGACCATCTCAGTGCCAGAGAATGGACATTTAATGCGCAAACAAAACTTTAAAAAAATCATAATATCTACTACTACAATACAGAAAAAGTATGTCATATTAAATACACGAACATGATCACACACACACACACACACACACACACACACACACACACACACACACACACACACACACACACACACACACACACACACACACACACATCCTTCGGATGAAACTATAAACCGAAGTCATGAGTGCGAACGCACGCAGAACGTCTGGCTCACTTGTTAAAACCTGTTCCGCTTTTCGGAGAGTAGGCCAATGTGTATCCGTGGGCGTGGTTAACAAAATTGAAAAAAAAAAGCATAACATGAGAAATGGATGTAAAAAATGACCACGAGTGCTTATATGTTTATCATCGTAATAAAGAAATAATAATAATAATAACAACAACAACAACAACAACAACAACAACAACAACAACAACAACAACAACAACAACAACAACAACAATAATAATAATAATAATAATAATAATAATAATAATAATAATAATAATAATAATAATAACAATAAAAATACATACATGCGCTGGTTATCTTTATGCTTTACCCAACCAGCCAAACAAAACATTCACAAAAAAAGACCCAATAACAGCTTCTCATGTTAAAAAGCAATACAGTTATCATATAACTGCAACTAAAATTAAGCCATACCATATTTCCATTTCTATTGAGACTAATCATTATCACACGATAAAATCGATCTAGATCTAGATAGAGGGACATAAACGTTTCTTGTTGGAAAGAAAAATCGAAGGTAGCATTGGGGCCGATTACTTTGATAATATTTTGTAAGATAAACAGAAAATTACAAGCCAAGAAAAATCTAAACAAAAAAAGAATAAAACAAACAAACAGATAAAATTGAAGTACACATTTTTTTTCAGTCAGGTCAAAACTACTTACCATCACAGCAATGGATAAAAATGAATGACAAAAAATTTCAGTCAGGTCAAAATTACTGACCATCACAGCAATACCAAAATATTTGTCCATGGACCAGTTAATCCAGCTTTTACAGAGAGTAAATGAGAATATATATATATATATATATATATATATATATATATATATATATATATATATATATATATATATATATATATATATATATTATATATATATATATATATATGAAATGCCTCAGTTGCATGCAGATCATGGAGCACCATCTTTTTTTTTCCATCTTTTTTCTTTCTTTCTTTGTTTTCTTTTATGTTGGTGCTCTACACGTCTTTCTTCATTGGCCGAAAAAAAAAAACTAAAAAAAATTCAGTCTCTCTAAAATTACACATGGTCATAGCAAGACAAAAATGTTTCTTGAGCACATCAGTCAATCCAGTTTTACGACAAAAAATATAACAAAGCACACATAACTATTACATATAAACCCCAACAACAAATAAATGGCAAAATAATATATTTTGTGGGCCCAAAGCTTTTCCACTATCCATTAGACCATGAGTGGTGGTCTGGGTGCTAGTCTTTTAGACGAGATGATAAAGCGAGGTCCCATGTGTTACACATCATTATTTAGCGCAGGCAAAAGAACCCATGGCAACAAGAGGGTTGTCCCTGACAACATTCTGTAGAAAAAAGCCACTCTGATAGGGAAACAAATACACTTGCAGGAAAAAGAAAAAAAAAAAGGGTGCGCTGCACTTGTGGCCACGCACTCTCCCCCCAGGAGAGCAGCTCGAATTTAACACACAGAAATCTGCTGTGACAAAGTGGTATAAAATATAAAAATAAAATAAAATAAAATAAATATATATTAGGCCTCAGTTGCATGCAGATCATGGAGCACCATCTTTTTACATCTGTTTGGTGGGTGCTTCACACGTCTCTCTTCATTGGCCAAAAAAAAAAAACCCTCAAAAAAGCAAAAAACAGAAAAAGGAAAAAAGTCTTTCCCTTCCCATCTCATTCCTATCATCCATGAACCTGAATCAGAATTTCTCATCTTCCCTAGGTCCGGAGCACTAACTGCCCCAGTGTAAATTGCTGCCTGTGTCTATTCATGTTCAGCGGCAGTGAACAGTCGGCTGGGTTTATTGGTGCTCTAGTGTGTGCTGCTGCTGCATGCGTGTCTACAGGTGTAAACCAGTGATTTACAATTGTCTGGGTTTATTTTTGCTCCGGTGTGTATGTGGTAGTGTTAAATTCTAATCCTTCATTTCTAGCTTTTTTGCTTTTGCTGCACACTTTCCTGACATTATCATGTGCCTTTGGTTTTCCTGGGCCTAGTTTGGTTTTTTCAGGGGGATAATCACGCTTGTATTCATTTTTCAACCTTTTGCTCTCGCAATTTATCCAGTGGGTATTGCAGCCTGGTCACCACAAGGAAAGGTGACTATTTCCTGGCCTAACATCAGTTGTGACAGGACTATACCAAATTTCAGGTTTAAAAAGATCACCTAAATGCATTCAGAAAAAAACAGAGCTAGAGACAACCTGATGTTAGGGACCGCCTATAACAAGGTTCACGACGGGACTATGAATTAAATGCATAAGGACAAATATTGTTTCCTTTGAATTCACAAGTTGAAAAAACCAGGGCCAAATCCCTTTGGAGTTTTGCAAACATTCAAAAAAATCATTTCAAAGCCATTATCCAATCAGAAAATTGAGAAACCAGCCTCAAATAACTCTAGCCGAGCTTATTTCAAGTACCATATAAGGGTTTTATACAGCTTTATAATCATACCATCAGAATAAAACGGGAGGAAACTCGTAAATTATAGGCCAAGCTAATAAATCTAACAAAGCTATCTGGGCACCCAAAACACTTCAACAGATTGATGTAACAGAAAAAAGGAGGAACTTGCTTACCAGTAATCATTTACAGGATTGCAAAAACTTTGGGAATTAAAAAAAATATCTTGATATCAATAATCATCTTGAGTAGCTTTGACGTTTTTTTCAACAGCTCTATAAGAAAAAATATCTTGAAAGGAAATTAATTTATAAACAGTCGATGGAAAATTTTGGAACATTACACAGTGACCAACGCTCCTTATAAAGGGAGGAGCTTTATTTCGCGACACCAACTCAATAGGAATGGAAGGATTTATACTTTATACCAACTAATTAAATAGGAAAAGAAAAGCTTTATACTTTAGACACCAACTCACTACAGGGGAAAGGACTGTAAACCTTGAAAAGAACTAGTTTCATTTGAAGCAGAATCTACAGGTGGAAAGTGACAAAGACAAAACAGTGCACGGACTTCATTACACCCGTATGTGCAATAAATATTACATTTTGACACCAAATAACTCAATATGAAAGGAACTACTCTATACATCAATTTACAACTCAATATGAAGAGAAGAACTTTATACTTTGATATCAGCTAACTCAATATGAAGGGAAGAGCTTTATACTTTGATATCAGCTAAACTCAATTTGAAGGGAAGAATTTTGTACTTTGATAACAGCTGACTCAATATGAAGGGAAAAGAACTTTATAATTTGATAACAGCTAACTCAATATGAAGGGAAGAACTTTGTACTTTGATAGCATTACATTGAACGTGAGGGGAAACAACTTTACACTTTGATACCAGCTAATTTAATGTGAGGAAAAACACTATACTTCGGTAAAAATCTAATTCAATGCAAATACAACTTTTTAGATACCAACTCACTCCATATGACGGACAAGTGCTTTAGACCTTGATACCAATTAAAACAATTTTAAAGAAAAAGCTTTACACTTTGATACCAACTAAATCAGTGTCAAGAAATATATTGCTACAAACCAGTTTCATACGAAAAACAGAACTTATTCCTTGGTACCAACTTAATTTGAAAGAAAAAACTTTATGCTTTGATACAACTATTTCAATAAAATGAGGGAAAGCTTGATGCGTGGACACCGATTCCATATGGAAGAAAGACTTTATCACTTTGACACCGGCTCATTCACCATTTAGGAAAAAAAACTTTATGCTTTGATAGAAACTAACTCAACATAAAGGAAAAAGCTTGTTAACGCCAACTAAAGGAAAATGAAGGGAAGAACTTCATACTTTGATACAAAAAAAGAAAAAGAAATATGAAAGGGGGAACTATTTTTCTTGTAATATCTGAATCTGAGGGGGGAAAAATACAGTTTGGTAATTTCTTGATACCTTTATTCCTTGACTCAACTAGCTCAGTAGCAAGGGGGTAATTCTATTCTTTGACACCAGCTTATTTCATAGAATGGAAGAAAAAAAAACTTTTGTGACAACTTCAAGAGGAAGGAAAGAGATCTACACTAACCAGCCTAAGTGACTCAATGTAAAAAAAAATGTATGCCTGATAGATCTAACGAATAGAATTTAAAGCCAAAACTATGTGTCACATTATGGAGATAAAACCGTGGTGTTAACTCCCTACAGTAAACACTTAAACATTTTTTTTTTTAGTATTGCCCACTATTTTGAAAGGCTAGCTGAAGGCTGGCGTTTTTCTGTTGTTGATGTGATGTTATAGTCCCAGCGGGAGATATCTGATGTGTGGACTGTAGTCGCAAAGTCATCCTACTTCAGAGCTGTGGGTCCTCTAAAAATTGTTACAATTCTTGAAGCATCAGTGCATGCAAGCATTAAGGATGCTATAACTATTTTCCTTATTTTTCTGCATGTATCTCTCGCAAATCCTTCCTCTATCACTGTTTTCTCCGGAATAAAATATTTCAACGGTCAGTAACCCCAAACCTCTCTTTCCCTGGTGCTGCTGTTCCCTTATAGAGCTGTGGCCCCAGACCGCAGAACTGAGTCAGAGTTATGGAACCTGTGTCAAAGAGTTAATAGTTAGGATCAAAATGATGAAGTGTTAGGGTTTGCGGCATGGGGCAAGAACTTGGGTTTAGAGTTGAGTGTTAACAGCTCCAGGGAACAGCACTACAGGGAAAAAGGAGTTATCGGCAAAATACTGCTCTTTCTTCAAACACCCTGCACTCGGCTTGTGCATCATTTTGTCTTTAAGCTGATCTCCGCAAATCAAGGTTAAAATAATTTGTTTTACAAAATAGGCCATGCTTTACAGTAATGACAAGAACCAAAATTTGCCACACCAAAATGTTGAATCTGAGTGTGCATTTCTGAAGTTTTCGTCGGTTTATGTTTTGTTTGGACTTCTGATCGGAAATTAGATTTAGAATTTTGCTTTTTTTGGGGCCAAAAAAAAACGAAGTTGTAAGCCAGTAAAAAATTTGTTGGACGAATGTTTTTTTTCAAAAGCAATCAAAATGAACAATGGTGTGTGTGTGGTGTGTGTGGTGTGTTTGTGTGTGTGTGTGTGTGGGGTGTGTGTGTGTGTGTGTGTGTGTTTGTGTGTGTTGTGGGTGTGTGTGTGTGTTTGTGTGTTGTGTGTGTGTGTGTGGTTTGGGGCCTCTGTCTGTGTGTCTGTGGTATGTGTCTGTGTGTCTTTGTGTCTGGGGGGTGTGTTTTATTAGTTGTGTTTGGGACCTAATCCTCCCTATCTCAGTATAAGAAAATGTCTTTATTACCAAAAGCTGTGATTTGAAGAAAAAACCCCCCATTTGATTAAAAAAACCGGGGCCCAAAATTGTTTTTAAAAAATTTTATAATAGAAAAAAATTTTTTAAAAAACAGAATTAAAAATTACTTGGAAAACTATTTCAATATGGAGGAAGCTTTTTAATCTTTGCCCTTTTGGTACAAAAAAAAGGGGGGGTTTTAAAAGAAAAGAGAAATTTTACTTTTTTGAATTTTAATGGTTACAAAAGATTTGTTTCGAATTTTGACACCGAATTAAATAATTTTATAAAAGAAAAAATTCTTATAAATCGGTAAAAACTAACTTATCATGAAGGAAAGAAACTTTTGCTTGGACACCAAATAACTCAAAAATTAAAAACTTACTTTATGTTTTGATACTAGCAATTCTCTATGAAGGGAGATTATTACATTTTCATAAAACTAAATTTTGTTAAGGAAAAATCAATTTTTTTTAAAAGGAAACCCGTCAATTATAAAAAAAAAGGGGTTTGGTTTTTTTTTCCAATTTAATAAAGGGGAGGAAAAATTTTATACTTTCAAAAAATTTTAACTCAACTTTGGGGAATTTGCGGGAAAACCAAGATTGTTATTAATGGTTGTGTGATGTATAGGTCGAATAAAAGCGCTTTGATTTGTTTTTAAAAAAATTTAGGTAAAAGGGGTTCCTTGTATTTTTAAAAACGGGTAGAAAAAAAAATTTTTGTTCAATGAAAAAAATTTTACAAATAAAGTGTGAAGACAGGGGTTTAATACTTGATACCAAAAACTCAAAAAAAAACTAAAAAACTTAGTACTTTGGGGGAAAAAATTTTTAAAATTGAAAAAAAAACCCCTTTGCGGGGTGTTCAGCAGCTAACTCGACAGGGGGGAAAAAAAGGTTTTAAAAACCTTGTTTTTTTGAAAGGGAAGTAAGGGGAATTTCTATCCCCCGACAGAACTAAACACGGGGAAAAGGGGATAAAAAAAAAGGAAAAAAGAGTTTTTTCCCCCCATTTTCCTAAAAAATAAAAGAATTTTTTTTTAAATAATAAAAAAAAAAAAAGAATATAATTTGAAATTTTAAAGGAAAACAGCTTTTGCTTTAATAGTGGGGAAATTAAAAATTTAAAAAAAAAACTTCAATAAAAAAAAAAAAAACTATACTTTGATACCATTAAAAAACCCCCCATAAAAAACGGGTTCTTATTGGGGAAAACAAACAAAAAACCCATAAAGGAAAGGATTTTTAAGGGGGCTTAAATACAATCTAGCCCAATATGAAAGAAATTTCCTGTTTTCAACTCACCCAAAAATGAAAAAAAAAAATTTTTATCCCCTTAAACCAAAATTTAACCCAAAAAAAAAGGGGGAAAATTTTTTACTTTCCCTTTCCCCCCCTTTTTTTATTAATTAAAAAGGGAAAAAAAAGTTGAGTTTTAATGAACTGTATTTTTTTTCTTTTACTTTTTTTCCCCGGGAAAAAAAATAGGTTGGGGGTAAAATTGTGGAGACAAAAATGGCAAAAGCGAGTGGGGTTTTAGGGGACGTTTTCCCTGGAGGGGAAAATCGTGCTACTTTTCCCCCACCCCCTCCCCCCCAAAGTCCCCTTGGGGGGAGAATTAACGAGGTACCGGTTTTTTGGGGCGCACGGCCCCAAATCTTGCAACACATTTAAAAAACCGTTCCCCTTTTTGGGAAAAAACAGGCCCCTTTTTTGGGGTGGGAACGGGATGACAAAAAAATTACAAAAAACATTCAAAAAAGGGGGGGAATTTTAAAAAAACCCACAAGTGGTTTTTCCCTTTTTTTCCCGGGGAAAAGCGGGGCCCCGGGGGTCGAAGCAAGCACGCATCCTGTGCGCGTAAAAAAACACCACACCCCAAAAAAAAAACACACCACACAACACACACACAAAAACACACACCAAAAAACAAAAACACACACACACAGATAAAAGGTCTAAAGGGAAAAAAATCTACCTTTTAACGACAAAATGCAGCTTTGATCTCCGTTCAATTTTTTTGTAGTTTTTGGGGGGCGTCCCCGGTTTAAAGGGGTTGTGGCATTTTTCCCCGGTTTTAAATGTTTAGTCTTCCCCCTTTGGGTAGCGTAGTCTTCCCCGGAGTAGGAGGGGTTTTCCTTTTGGGGGGAGCGTTTTTCTTCCTTGGAGGGAAAAAGGGGGTTCCCCCTTTGGTTTTTGCGGGTTTTTTCCCTTGGGGGAGCGTTTTCTTCCCCTTTGGGTTGCGTTAGTCTTTTCCGGGGTAGGGGTTTTAAAAGGGGTTTTTTGCGTTGTTTTCAGGGGAGTAGCGAGGTCTTCCTGGTTTTTGCGAGGTTTTCCCCTGGAATAACGAGGTTCCCTTGGTTTTAGCTTTGTTTTCCCTTGGGTTTTAGCGTAGTCTTCCTTGGTTTTTCCCTTTTTTTCCCTGGATTTGCTTTTTAAGGGGTTTTTTCCGGGTTTTGGGGGGGTTTTTCCCCTTGGGTAGCGGGTCTTCCTTGGTTTTTGCGGGGTCTTCCTTGGTGTAGTTTTTTTTTGGGTAGCGTTTTTTTACCGGCTTTTTAATTCTTTTTTTGTTTTGTGTAGTCTTCCTTTGGTTTTTTTTCCCCGGGGGGAAAACCTAGTTTTTTTGGAGTGGGTTTTGTCTTTTTTGGTTTTTGAGTTTTCCCCCCTTGGGGGTTGCGTGTCTCCCTTGGTTTTAGGGGGTTTTTCCTGGGTTTTTGGGTTTTTCCCCTTTTGTAGGGGTAGTCTTTTTTTGGGTGGGGTTTTTTTCCTTGGTGTGGGTTTTGTTTCCTTGGTGCGCGTATTTTTTCCCCTTTTTTAGGGTAGTTTCCCGGGGTGTGGGGGTAGTCTTCCTTGAGTAACTTTTGTCTTCCGTGTTGTAGGTAATTTCCGGGGTGTGTTTTCCGCGGTATAATTTTGTCTTCCAGGGGGTTTTTTCCGGGTAGGTAGCGTGGGGTTCCCCCTGGTGTTTTCCGGGTTTGGGGGGAGTCTTCTTGGGGTGTTTACCCCCCGTGAAAACCGGGGTCTTTTCGGGGTGTTCTTTTCCCCTGGTGAAAACTTAGTTTTCCATGGGGGGTTTTTTCCGTGGTGGAGCGTTTTTTTCCTTTGGGTTGTTTTCCGTGGTGGTGCTTTGTTTTCCATGGTGTTGTTTTCCGGGGTTTGGGAGCGGGGGGTTTTCCTTTTGGGGTGTTTTCCGTGGTGGAGGTAGTTTTCCATGGTGGTGTTTTCCGTGGTGGAGCGTAGTTTTCCAGGGGGTTTTTCTTTTCCGGGGGGTTTTTTACCCCTTGTTTTCCAGGGGTGCTTTTTTCCCGGTTTTAGTGTAGTTTTCCGGGGGTTTTTTTTTCCGTGGTGTAGGGTTTTTTTTGTGGGGGTTTTAGTGGTTTAGTGTAGTTTTTATGGTGGTGTTTTTATGGTTTTAGCGTAATTTCCTTGGTGGGCTTTTGTCTTCCATGGTGTTGTTTTCCGTGATAAAAAGGGGGTTCCCCTTAAAAAATTTAAAAAAAAAAAATACATAGACATTATATAGTGCTTTATCTTCCCAAAAAAAAAAAAAATCAAAAGCGTTTGGGAAAAAATACCCCCAAAAAAAAAAAAAAAACCCCCCCGGGGAGACTGGGGGGTGGTTTTCCCCGGGGGCAGTCATCCAGGGTGCAGACTTTGTGGTCAGGTTTTCACTGGTTTTGTCCCAAACCTGCATCGAGGGGGGCCGGGGAAAAGGAAAAAAAAAATTTTTGTTGAAGTTTTAAAAAACCCCGGGGTTTGGTTTTTTTTGTTTTTGGCTTTTCGTTTTTTCGGCTAGAGCCCAAAAGGCCCAAAGGTGAGTTTTGGGGTTTTTCCCCACCTTTTTTGGGGTTTTTCTTTTTTTTTTTTTTTGGTTTTCTAACTTTAAGGGCTGTTTCCCCAGGGGGGAAAAACTAATTTCATAAATTTTTTATGCAGTGAAAAAAAGGGGGGTTTTCTCTAGGTACAACTAAAAAAAACCCCCGTTCGAAAGGTTTTACCCCCCCCCCCGGGGTTTTAAAATTTGTCCTGACTTCCCCTTCCAAAAATTTTAAAAGGGGTGTCATAAAATTTTGGAAACAACAAAAAACCTTTTCATGGCCCCGGCTGATTGGGGGTGAGTTTTCGTTTTAACAAGGAGCTCTCCCCCTTAATTTTTTGTTTTTTATGTATTTTTACTTTTTTTTTCATCCATGACAAAGTTTTAGCATGAAAATTTATCTCCAGGAAAAGGGTAAAAAATTCTGAAGCCCGAGTTCAGTGCCTACATAAAGTGCTTGAAAAAATTTTGGCCCATTTTTAAATTTTCTCACCCAGGAAAAATTTTGGGAACCTTTTAGTCAGTGATATTCCCCCAAATAAGATGTTTTGGGGAAAAAAGGGGGTATTCTTTTGTACACTCAGAACGTTCAGCTGGGGAAACCCCCCAAAACAGATGACAAATTTTGGGTTTTACCTTATTGAGTGTTCCCCTTGCTCGGCCGCGTCCTCGGGCTTTTTAAATACCTTGGAGGGAACGTTTTTTATGAAAAAAAAGGTTTTGCACAACCCCCCTGGCATTTCAAAAATTTTTAAGTGCCTGCAAATTTCCCCCGAGAGGAGGGGGGAGAGAGGGGATGGAAGGGAAGAAAATTTTTAGGGGAGTGAAGGGAGAGAGAGAGAGAGAGAGGACGGGGGGACAGAGAGACAGAAGAGACAGAGAGGGGAATCAAAACAGCCAGCCAGCCAAAACCCAAAACCCGCCAGCCAGAGGGGAGAGAGAGAGAGAGAGAGAGAAGGAGAAGAGAGATTTGGGGAAGGGGGGTTTTGGAGGAGAGAGGAGAGAGAGCGAGAGAGAGAGAAGTCAATTTTTTGAGGAAAAAAAAACATGCAGGGGAAATAAATCTTAAAAAAATAGGAGGGGAAAGTCTTGTGATGACTTGGGGCGCCCCCCTTTGGGGTCAGCTTTTAATTTTTTCACAGAGAAATGTACGATAACAAAACTAAACAAAATGACGCAAAACGACGCGACTCGGCAAAAGGCCAAACACGGCACAACTCGGCCAGCCGGCACTCCCCCCCCGGGGCCCGACCAACCCGAACCCCCCCCCCCGGGCGGCACGACCGCGAAAAGGGCACGGGAAGGACTTGCCCGGCCGACCCGACCCGGCATTTTGCGAAAGCGACGCGGGGCCCACCCCGGTTTTTGCGAAAAAGGGCGCGACCCCCCCCCCGGCATTACGCGGGGGCACGCGACCTGACCCGGCATTAGCGACGCGGGGGCGACCCGACCCCCCATTACGCGCGCGACGGGACCCCCCCCCCGGGAAAATTCACGGGGGCGACGCGGGCCCCGGCCCGGATTACGCGACGGGGGGAGACCCCCGGATTTCGCGGGGACGACGCGGGGCCCGGGGTTACCCCCACGGGAAAACGACCCGAAAACCGGGGCGGGCAGGGAAAAAAAACAAACGAAAACGCTTCAAAAAGGTAAGACAGATAAACAGACCTAAAAGGAAAATTTGCTTTCCATTCCCGACTGCAGGGGTGTGGCCCCACATCCGACAGTGAGTCACTTGGGGGTGCAGGATTCCCCGGGTTTAAGGGTTTTTTAGGATTGCTGGGTGGGATTGCGGGTGCAAAAGGATTTTTTTTCAGTGTAGTGTGGGGGGGCTTCCATGGTTTTAGTGTAGTGTGGGGGAAAACTTCCCCGGTTTTGGTTTTTGTGTGGGGGGAAAAATTCCATGGGAGTGTAGTGTTTTGGGGGGTCTTCCCCTTTTGGGAGTGTTGTATTTTTGTTGTCCAATGCAGGTGTAGTTTTCCAAGAGTTCCCCCTTTGGGGTAGTTTTCTTTTGGATAAATTTTCTGGTGTAGTTTTCCCCGGGATTGCTTTTTCCCGGTGTAGTTTTCCTTGGGGGAGTTTTCCCGGGGTAGTTTTCCTGGGGGTAGCTCTTTTCCGGTGTAGTTTTCCTGGGGGGAGTTTTCCCCAATAGTACTCCTGGTGTTTTTTTTCCCCGGGGTTTTTTTTCCAAAATAGTTTTTGGTTTTTGTTTTCCTGGTTTAGTTTTCCTGGTGGGAAAAATTTTCCCCGGGGTAGTTTTCCTGGTTTGGGGTTTTCCTTTTTAGTTTTCCTGGGGGGGTTTTCCCCGTAGTTTTCCTGGGGGGGTTTTTCCCGGGGGGAATTTCCAAAAGGGGTTGTTTTTTTTTCCCAATGGATCATTGGGCTGAAAAAAAAAGGGGGGTGTGTAAGCCAAAATTTTTAAAAAAAAAATTTTTTTGGGGTTTTAATTAAAGATCACCATACTGTGGACCCCAAAAAATTCTTTTGGCACCCCTTAAAAAATTCCCCTTTGTGGGGGGTTCCCCCTAAAGCGAACCCTTTTTTTTTCACATTACGCTCCTTCCCCCTTTTTTTTAGAATTTTAGACCTGCTACAGCCACCCCTTGGGGGAGCAGTATGCCCCCTCAAAACCTAAACCCGCGTTGGGGCCTGCTACCCCGGAAAAAAAACAGGCTTGTCAGGTTTTAAAGTCATTTTTCCCCCCCCGAATGGGGTGTAAAACAAACTGCAGTGCCCCCCCCAACCCGGGGGGAGTGAAGAGGAAGTCCCCCCCCCCAAAACCCTTGGAAAAATGATCCAGTGGACAAAACAGAACTTTTTTGGGCCCCCGGGGGGGAAAAAGGGGCCCCTTCAGTGAAATTTTAAAAAAAGAAAAGAAAAAGTTTTTTTTCCCCCCCGGGGGACATCCTTGATTATAAGTAGAGTCACTTGCTCTAAAGCAAACACCAAAAAAATTTGCTTGGGGTTTTGCAAAATTTTAATTTTGGGGCCTAATTTTTCACTTGAGTTTTTTTTGGGCCCAAAAAAAAAAAAACTTTTTTCTCCCGGCTAAATTTTTTTATTTTAGATTACTCTTTTGTCAGAAAAAGTTAAAAATTTTATACTGAGAATTTTTTTTGTTTCATTTTTCATTATAAAATTTTTATTATCATTACCCCAATTTTATTACTATTAACTTTTTTTTTAAATTATTATTTTTTTGGATTTTTTGTTTTTTCAAAGTGCAAAAAACCCCTTTTTAAAAAATTCTGATTTAAATTTTTGTTTTGATTTTTTTTTTTTCCTGACATACCCCTTTGCATCGGGGTTTTCTTTTTAATAAAGGGGAAAAAAATCCTGGAAAACCCAAAATATAGCTGCCCCCTTTTTTTTTTAAGGCCCTTTAAAAAAAAAGGGGATTTTCACAAAAATTTCCTCAGAGATTTCTTTTAAAATCAGTGAATTTTTCAGCGAGACAGGAATTATTCTTGAGTACCATCGGAAGGTTAAGGTATGGAAAATTTCCAAAAAACCCCAAAACAAACAACCGGAAAAAACTGGTGATACCTTTTGGGTGTTTCCCCCTTTCTCGTGCGCGTCCCCCAGGCAGTGAAGTTCCTAGGACGGGAAAAATTCTGGGGGAAAAAAAGGATTTTTTCTTCTTCTTTGGGGGACCGGGGCAGACAGCAGCTAGTGTTTTTTTTCCATGAGCAGGGGCTTTTTTTGGGCTTGCCGTTTTAAACCCCTGACAAACAGGAAAAATTCCAAATTTTTGGGCGTGGCGAGCCAGAATGAATTACAAAAAGGGAAAAAAAAAAAATATTTTGGGGAATCAAAAATTTTTCACACACACACACACACCACAACCCCCCACAAAACACCCCAAACCCCCACACACAAAAAGGGGAGAGAGGAGGGGGAGAGGGGGGAGAGAGATTT
>CM060338.1:33204126-33209761 GCA_030674155.1 Stramonita haemastoma | reverse complement strand
TTTTATTAAATCAGCAATGGCTCATTTTCTCTGTCTCTTGCTCTCAGTTTCTCTCTCTTTCTGTCTCTCTCTTGATTTCTCTCTGTCTCTGTCTGTCTGTTCGTTTGTCTGTCTTCCTTTCTCACTTCTTGCTTGTTCTTGTGCTATTTTCCCTCAATAAAAAAAGATTATCAATTAATTATTTAGTTATATAATTCTTTCTCTTTCTCTCTCTCTCTTCAATAAATGAATGAACTTTTGAATCGTTATTTAAGCAGAGAATGAAAGATGTGTTTATACAAGAGTGGAATGGATCTGTCATGGTCAAAGACATATGTCAAACATATAGACTGTTTAATTCACTCAGGACGGCCAGTTCTCTCCCTTGCTTTTCCCCACAGACGGCCCATTTGTAATGGTTAGTAAAAAAAATCAGAAAAAATACAAAACACATACTAAGAAAATGAAATTTTGTGAACTTATGAATAACATGCTGGGTTAGTAGGTAGCAAAAGATTTAAGCTCTCACTTAAATATTTTAGCTTTGACTAGCATGAAGAAAAATACTCCGAATTTTGTACTCCGTGTCACTACTCCATGTCAGCTACTCTCTACAACCACAATAAAAGAGTTCAGAACACATGGAACCAACTGACAGTGCTCTGCATTCGACCGTGGATAGGCTCACGAAGCTATGTTTAGCTGCACTAGTCATAGGATCATGCGGGTGCCAGGTGAAAAATCCGCACACAGCAAATCCGCTATAGCAGACAGCCATCCAAAACTGTTGCTTTACACTGATCCGCTATATCGGACGGTCGTCCTCTGAGAGCTAAGGCTAACTTTGAATGTGAACAATATTTTGATGACACAGATATAAAGCGTTTCAGGTACTGTGTAATAAAACTTTGTCTTGGCTTACTACCAATGAATGGATCATATTCCAAAAGAACTTTTAAGAAGAATACTGACCACATGTGTAAGCTGTGTAATGTAGTAGAAGATGAGGAACATTATATTAAGAGCCGTATGCTTTATGCTGCTATAAGACATAAATATTTGGACTCTAGTAATCAACCATATGTGAATTTGCTCAAACTTGGTTCAGTTTCTTTCATTCACAATCTCAGCTTTTGTCTTTTCAGTACTTTGAAAGTATGACAGGATCATGTTGGAACATTTGGAGAATGGACAGTGAGAAACTGTACACAACTGTCTAAAGTAGATTATTGTCTCATTTTGGGATAGTCTCATGTTCACATTTGTCCTGTTTTGGCAGTTGCCAAATATGTCATTTTTTTGTTTCGGCTTTGTTTTGACCCCCCATTCAGGTGTTGGAAGCCTGAAGAATAAATTGTGTTCATTGTTCTCTCTCTCTGTCTCACTAAAACATTTATCAAAATCACATTCAGATTTTTCTATTTCTGGCCCATCAATCTGGAATGACCTCCCTCTCTCCCTTTGGCAAAAGTCTTCTTATGACACTTTCAAATCCAGCCTTAAGACACATTTATTTCAAACCTAAGATTTTCGCCTTCTGTTTCCATCTCTTATCTGTTCCTGCCTTCATAATCTGAAATCCTGTTCACCCATCTAAAGTGTATTACCTTTTTTTATTAATTTTTTTTTTATATAAGTGTGTGCATGCAGGCATATGTGTGTGTGTGTGTGTGTGTGTGTGTGTGTGTGTGTGTGTGTGTGTTATTTGTTATTGATTGCTTGTGTCTTGTATAGGTCAAAAGCAAAAGCTTTGATTTGTTTTTGCAAGATATAGCACTATATAAATTCCATGTATTATTATTATTATTAATTACACATCTGATCATTCATTCATTCCTTTATTTATTCACTCTGCTGCAGATAACCGAGCTAAACCAGAACTCAGACAAGGAGTTTACCCTCACTGTGTCCACCAATGCCATTGCCCTGTTTGTCTGGCTGGAGTCCAAAGACATCCTGGGACGGTTCTCTGACAACGGCTTTCTCATGATGACCCCAAAGACCACGGTCAAATTCTACGCCTGGGAGGACGTCACCTATGCTAAGCTTCATGCGGCTTTGTCCGTGCACTGCTTGACCGATGTGTACAGGGCCTAGAGGTCAAGAGTAGTGGTCAGGGTGTGGGGCATGGTTTTTGTTTGATTTTGAATGTTTGTGTAGAGGTCCATGAAAAAAACTTGGTTTCTGGTGGGGTCACTTTGACAGACTGCAGACTTTGCCTTCCAGACTGGATTAAAGATTTAGCATAGCCAGGGAATGTAGGAGAAGAAGGAGGAGGAGAGGAAGAAGAAGAAGAAGAAGAAGATGAAGACAATGTTGAAGAAAGAGAAGAAGGAAAAGAAGAAGAAGAAGAAGAAGAAGAAGAAGAAAGAAGAAAAGGAAGAAAAAAAATTATAACATGTAAAAATTAAGAGAGTATATTTGTGAGCATAGATGCCATATGGATATTATATAAGTTGACATAGTTGTTTTTGGATTGTAGATATTTTGCAGTTTGTTTGTAGGCATTTGGAAATTAGTTGAAAGAGTGGAAAGAGTGTTTTTGGAGTGTAGATACTTTCAGAGAATAGATACTTTACAGTTTGTTGTTGGTTTTTGGAAATTAGTTGAAAGGTGCTTTGGAGTTTTGATGCATTTCAGTTTTTGTTGGTTTTGGATATGTACTGTGTCAAAGTTGAGAGAGTTGTTTTTGGAGTGTAGATACTTTCAGAGAATAGATACTTTACAGTTTGTTGTTGGTTTTTGGAAATTAGTTGAAAGAGTGTTTTGGAGTTTTGACGTATTTCAGTTTTTTTTTAGTTTTGGATATGTACTGCGACAAAGTTGAGAGAGTTGCTGTTGGAGTGTAGATACTTTCAGAGTTTAGATAATTTACAGTTTGTTGTTGGTTTTTGGAAATTAGTTAAAAGAGTGTTTTTTGGAGTGTAGCTGTGTTTCAGTTTTTGTTAGTTTTGGAGATGAACTGTATAGAAGTTTGAGACATAGTGTTTTTTTTTTTAAAGTAAAGATGATATGAAAATTACACTAGAAACAATATTTTAGAAGTATAGACAGTTTACAAGTTTTTTTTGTGTATATTAAAAAATTGGTTGTTTGTAAGGTACAGAAGATGAGAAACTGTTTTGAAAGTACAGATGTAATTTTTTTTTTTTGGTGGGGGAGGGGGGGGAGGAGGTGGATGTGTTGAAAGGAATAGACTTTAGAACTTAGTTTTCAGGGTATAGATGTTCGATAAGCTTTTGTTGGAGTCAGGGTGTGAATAACCAATAAGATGCAGCATTCTAGATAATTTGTTTGAAATATCAGTGCTTTAAGGCGTGTGCTGGTTTTGGATAAAGTGTGAGGCATAGGACCTGAAAAAAATGTTTTGACAAGCTCTAGTGCTTGGTTTTGGTTGGTTTGGGATATATATGAGAAACAGAACTTTAGAGAATGTTTTTGGAGTGCAGATTCTTCACTGTTTTTGTTTGTTTGTGTGGATATGTAGAAGGTATAGGATTTGAAAGAATGTTTTTGCCGAGTGAATCTGTCGATGTGAATTGAAATATTGAGTTTGAGGCCTGTAACTCTGTAGTGAATTTTTGTCATTGATTTGTAGTTCTTTCATGAGATAGGAAAATGGGATATTCTGTCATTGATTCTACTGAAAATGACCTTGTGGATGTTCCTGATGCAATGTACCTCACACTAGAATCACTTTGCATTCATTTAGCTGATAAGAAAAAGTACAGATGGACTCCATGGCTGAGTGGTGAAGATTGAGTTCAGTTCCATGGACCCATGGTTCAAATCTTGGTGCCGTCTGGTGAATTAAGGGTGGGGATTTTTATCATCTCCCAGGTCAACTTCAGGAGCATACCTGCCAGTGTGTTTATTTCTTTTGTGTATACACACATACAGAAGATCAGATCTGCATGTTTAAGATCTGGTAATTCATGTTAGCGCTTGCTGGGTTACAGAAACATGAACATACCCAGAATATATCGCAGAAGTCAGAATGCGGCTACCTTCTTGGTTGGCAAAAAAATGGCTGCATACGCAAAATCTCACCATTGGTGAATCTCAAAGCTCTAGCTGAGGTACAACAACAACAACAACAACAACAACAACAACAACAACAAAAGTTCAGACATGTCACTGTTTCAAATGACTGCTGTGGGTGAAGCATTGTTCACAGACCAACCTTAACATGGAGGTTTCTCTCAGCAACTGGTACAAGGGCTTCCAACTTGGTATTCTGTAGGTAGGAGCTGTCCTGTCTTGAATGCTGCCATTAATTCCCCCCCCCCCCCCCCTTGCTCACTTACCACGATTGCCATAACCTGATGGTCGTGTCAGAGTCTGTGACTCACAGAAGAACTGTAGCATTGAAGATGTCTGAGTCTGTACACTTTTGCTGTGTTGAAGTTGTGTAGTAGAAGGAGAATGTTGGGGCTTTCTTGTCAAGTATGTACAGCGTGTGTGTTGGTGTCCCTGGCATATATGGCCCGGTCTCTGTGGTCAGGAGGGTTGTATGTAAACAGTCTGACTGAAACCTGTGTATTTTTATTTATTTTTTTATATTTTTAATTTAAAAAAATTTAATTAAGTAATTTACTCTTTTATATAGAGGATAATGGAATAAGCACTCATGTTTTTTTTTTTTACATCCAGTCCCTGTGTGTATGCAGTTTTTGTAAATCGTGTCATCCATTCCCACCAGCACATAATGGCCTACTCTTACGAAAAGCGGAACAGGATTTAACAGGTGTGCAAGATGTTCTGCATGCGTTCGCACACAGGGCCTCGGTTTATAGTCTCATCCGAAGGACTTTTGGGGAGATCGGAGTCAGCACTGATGTTAACTCCAGAGGTAAAATCTCTTGAATGTGAATCGAACCCAGGTCGTCAAACCTGTGCATACTTGTATGAAGTTATGAAAAGGTTTTTTGGGGGCTCTGTAGATCACATGTGTAGTACAGTAGAGGAATTACTTACAGTAGCTTATTAAGGAAGCTGGTAGTAAAATATATAATTTTTTTTGGTTTAACTGTTTTGTTTGTGTTATGTTTTTGTATTGAAATCCAAGGATATAACTGTGTGACTGTCCACCTAATAATGAGTTGCATTGCACCAAAGGTAAATTTTTAATTGTTAGCATATTTTTAATATGCAGTTAAAATTTTTTAAGCTATTTGATGAACAAGGCAGATTGAAAATCAGAACATTTCTGTAAAAATTTATTACAGATTGAAATTCTAGTCACCAAAAAGTGACAAAATATAAAATTAATTTATTTTGCATCATAACAAGTGGTAAAGATGAGGAATTAGGTTGTTTTTAAAAGTACTTTTGAAGCAAAAGAAAGCAGAATTATGCCTGGATACTTCAGTACAAGGTTAAAGAAAGGTTTAAGTTTAATGAATAAAAAATAAATAAAAATTTTTTTTGACATGGCTCCCACCTGCCTAAAACGGCTTCCGACGGAAAAGGGGGTCAAGGGCAATAGGGCTCATTTTATGGTGGAGTGTCACCTGTGACAAATCAGTTGTTTGAAAGACATTGTCAGTATTCTTGTCCTCAATGAAGTATACTTTAAAAAGCATGTTGTTGTTTTTTTTTGTGCTAGTGATTATGTCAAGTATGACAAATCCATTGTTTGAAAGACATTGTCAGT
>CM060338.1:33176002-33199026 GCA_030674155.1 Stramonita haemastoma | reverse complement strand
ACCTGGCGCCAGGTAAGTACCAGGTAAACCAGCTGTTGTCAGGTACTTTGCCATCAGGCCCTGTCTCCAGCGTCAGTCACCAAAGAAAAGTAAGGGAGATGGTAGTAGTTCTGTGTGTGTGACTTTGTGTATTTATGTATCATGCCTAAGGGAAATGGTAGTAGTTCTGTGTGTGTGACATTGTGTATTTATGTATCATGCCTTTGCCTCTATGTCTGTCATCCACTCTCCCTGCCTTTCTCTATCTGTCTGCCTTTCGGAGGTGCCAAGTCTGTATGGTTTTTTTCTGCCCTTTTCTGTCTGTCTGAGTCTTTCTGCATGCCTGCATTTCATGTTGAAAATGTTTTCTTGCTATGTGATAGAATCAGTTTGTCTACAGAGTCGCTGTCAGGTGAATGGATGTGACCACGTCGCAGCTGCCTGCACTGAGGGGACCTAACTGGTCACATGCTACTATAAAAGTTGCAGGTGAGAAAATTATAGATTTCATAGGTAGCTTGAATTCTTAAAGTGGTATAATTAACTGAATGTAACGTGCTTACAGGAAACTTTTAGGGTTGTCAGAATGAGTAGTGATGTTTTCAGTCTTGGGCTGGAGTGGGGTGAGAAGAACAGTACAACTGATAATGAATTACTGTTCAGTACAACTGATAATGAATTACTGTTCAGTACAACTGATAATGAATTACTGTTCAGTACAACTGATAATGAATTACTGTTCAGTACAACTGATAATGAATTACTGTTCAGTACAACTAATAATGAATTACTGTTCAGTACAACTGATAATGAATTACTGTTCAGTACAACTGATAATGAATTACTGTTCAGTACAACTGATAATGAATTACTGTTCAGTACAACTGATAATGAATTACTGTTCAGTATAATTTATGATGACTTACTGTTCAGTACAACTGATAATGAATTACTGTTCAGTACAACTGATAATGAATTACTGTTCAGTATAATTTATGATGACTTACTGTTTTCAGAGTCTCTGGGGCTGGAGTGGAGTGGCAAGGATGACACATGTGCTATGACAGTGACCAAGAACCGCAGTCTGTCAACAAGGTATAGTTCTACATACTCCTGTGTCTTTAATTATAATTTGTGTCTCTTATTTCTGACCTGACTTTTTCTTTGTTCAATCTGTGTTGATATTGACTTTTATCTTTGGTAGTCGCTGTTACACCCATCATGTATTTCTTCCTTTTATTTGTCATTTTGAGTTGTGGTTTCTTGAATTGTGCTAGCTGTCTACTTTGTGATGCATACCTGTTTGAGCAAATACTATGTAAGTGCAATTATTTATGGTGATGTGAGTATTTTAAGATAAAGGAAAATGGTTATACACCTGCCTCAGTGACCCTTCTGTGGTAATTATACATTTACGACTTGTATCGTTTGTCGCTTACTGCTCATGCTTTTTATTTTATTTTATTTTTTTTGTGCTGTTTATTTTTAAATGCTATTTCTAATTGACTGATGTCTGTGTTTTACCAGGTATTGTGGAAGCCTGACCAGCAGTGGTCAAGTTCAGCACCTGCCTCAGACAGCAGTTACTAAGGAAACATCAGGGCACTTGGTAACTTTTGGTATTTTTAGTTATAGTCTTTGTGATGTTGTGTGTGTTATGTTAGTAATTGTTTTTGTGATGCATTTGTCTTATTGTCTATCATTTTTTGTGACGGTGGGTGTATGTTAGTTATTGTTATGAGATGCGTTTTTTTTATGATTTATCCATTCTGCCTACCTGCTCTGTATTTTTTGTGTATGTGTTTCTTTGTCATTTTCAGTCTATCTTTCTGCAATTTTCTGTCTGCCATTTTCTGTCTGCTATCTTATGTCTGTCTCTCTGTCTTCCTAAGGGTCTGTCTGTATTTCATCATGAAGATATGTCACTGCTATGTGATAGAATGTCTGTCAACAGATAGCTGCTGCCAGGGTACCACTGACATCAACACCTGCCGGCATTAAGGGGAACTTCACCTTCACCTTCACCTGTCCCGAGGTCCCACAGACCGTGGGGGCACCACTGAAGATTTTGCAGCCAGCTTCCTCCACTCCCCACGGTCCTCACTCCCTCCATAGCAGATCACTCCACCCAAGGCCTGTCCACTGTCTGATGTTGTCTTCCCATCGTTTCCTCTGTCTGCCTCTTCATCTCCCTCCCCTTACTGTTCCCTGTGAGACAGTCTTGGCCAGTCCAGATGTTGGTGTGATGTGCCTGTACAGGGGGTAACATTTGTGACAAAATGCAGGTGAGAAAATAATTTCCTTTATCCCCTAAATGTCTTTGTAGTCACTGATTCATTGACATGTAAAGGGATCTTCTATCAGCTGTGACTGTCTCCTTCAATGTTACTAAAAGGAAATCCAGCAAATAAAATGTTCAGGTGACAACAGATTTTTGTTTGCATTTTCAGTTTTTCTTGTGTACCTTGGTACTTAAGCTGATTTGGGATGGTGGGGGGGAGTTTCCATTGGAGAGGTTGAAGATAAAATGTGACATTGTTTTTTGAGGTAATCTTTGTGAATTTGATCTTTGAAAATGGTGCAATCAAGTTTTAATATCTTAAAAAAAATAAAACAGTAAGGAATTTTAACAAAGGCTGTAAAGAAAAAAAAAAGTCTATAAAATACAGTTTTGAATCAATTCTGTTTCTAAATGAAATGACGAGATGAATGTAATGTATTAAAGCCAAAGAATCTAAGAAATTTTCAGTGTAGCTCATCATTTGTTATTGCTTTCAGGAACTATGGGGGTGGACTGAATCAAGTGACAAAGAATGGATGTCAGGGTGGAACGACAACTGCTGTGAACTTCTTGGTGCTAAGTATTTGACCTAATGAAGCAAGGTATGGAACGATGATAAGTCATTGATTCATTGTGTTATGAAGTCGTAGCATTGAATCATTTCAGTGAATGAAATTAAAGATACAGTGAAATTGACTCATTTAGGTATTTGACCAAAAGAAGCAAAATTTGAAACGGTGATTTTTTGGTAAGTCATTGACTCATTGTGTAATGAAGTAGTATTGAATCATTTCAATGAATGAAATTAAAATGAACTTAACTCATTTAGTTATTTGATCTGATGAAGCAAGGTATGGAACGATGATGATGTTTTTGATAAGTCATTGATTCATTGTGTTATGAAGTCGTAGCATTGAATCATTTCAATGAATGAAATTAAAGATACAGTGAAATTGACTCATTTAGGTATTTGACCAAAAGAAGCAAAATTTGAAACGGTGATTTTTTGGCAAGTCATTGATTCATTGTGTTATGAAGTCGTAGCATTGAATCATTTCACTATTTCAATGAATGAAATTAAAGATAAAGTGAAAATGACTCGTTTAGGTATTTGATCTAATGAAGCAAAATATGAAACAGGAATGATGATGTTGAAAAGTCAATAATTCATTTTGTTATCAAATCATAACGTTGAAATAATCTTGGGAGGGGGAGGTGGCTTTTTAAGAATTTTTTTATCATTAAAAAATTTTTTTTTTACATAATTTTAATATTTCAACAAAAAAGTAAATGACTGCTTTGGTGCCTACAGAAACCACTGGACTGGAGTCAAGTGCCAAGGAACACAACGCCATCCAGCATATCTCCATATCGGTGTCCAGAACATGATCAGGTAGATAGATGTTTGTCATTGATCTTTCTCTATGATGCAGCATTTTCAGAAAACAATTCATTGGTTATGCAGTAAATCATAAATGTTGTAACAGCAATGCAGGGTTTACTTGTGCATGTCAGTCAAGATTAGGAAGTATGTTGATTTCATTGTTGTTTTGTTTTGGGTGCAGGAGGGAGGAAAGGTGGGGGGGGGGGGGGAGATAGCTTAGTGGATTGAGCTCACAATGTGATGGCCAGGGTTTGAACCCCTACTAAGATGCCTGATTTAGGGGAATTTTCCCTGGAGTTAACATCAACACCCACTTTATTCCCCTGAAAGTCTTTTTTAAGCACCATGTACAAATGCATCCAAAACATCTTGCGCACACATTAAAACTCGCTCTGTACTTTGGAAGAGTAGGCCATTGCATACCCTTGGAATGGATTAAAAAAACTAAATGCATGCACATTTCTGTGTGTTTAAAATTAATGTTCAAAGTCGGAATGCGGCTACTTTAATGGTGAGCAAACAGTCGCATGCACAAAGTCTTGGTATTAGACAACCTTGGAGCTCTTGCATTGGAATGAAAATGTCATGTTAAGGGAAGCATGAACTGCAGTATGTGATCAGCCCCAGAGGTCAATCTCTTTTAAAACAAAAAAATTTTTAAAACCTGTGGCTTTGAGTTGGTAAATCGTAGTATACTGGCTTTGGTATGTGCTTGCAGGAAGCAGGATCAAGATCTCATCTGGACAAGCCCCAGGTTAAAAAATAAAATCATTTGCTTCATACTTAATTTCTTTATTATGTAAACGGCTCTATAGTATTAGTATAGAATAATGTAATGTTCTTCAATACATAGCAAGTATAAGAGACCTCTTCCACCCTCTTTCCATGAGCAGAAAATTCTGTAAAATACATATTGCACCCAAAAAAGATTTTTTTATAGGTGGAGATTGCTTTTTGATAGGTAAAGATGGTTTAGGTATACATTGTCGGGTTTTTTGATAGGTAAAGATGGTTTAGGTATACATTGTCGGGTTTTTTGATAGGTAAAGATGGTTTAGGTATACATTGTCAGGTTTTTTGATAGGTAAAGATGGTTTAGGTATACATTGTCGGTTTTTTATAGGTAAAGATGGTTTAGGTATACATTGTCAGGTTTTTTGATAGGTAAAGATGGTTTAGGTATACATTCTCGGTTTTTTATAGGTAAAGATGGTTTAGGTATACATTGTCAGGTTTTTTGATAGGTAAAGATGGTTTAGGTATACATTGTCGGTTTTTTGATAGGTAAAGATGGTTTAGGTATACATTGTCAGAACAATCCACAGAAAGATCGGATTAATTCTCATCTTAGATAATATGCCAATGTTAGTTATTTCTCACAAATAAACCATTAGTGTGATTCTCTGTCCTGAACTTCGCTAAATTCTATCAAATGAATTTTTTTTTAAAGAATTAACAGTGAAGATTTTTTTTGTGCAGTTGAAGATTTTTATCTCCATTTTCAGAGTTTAAGCAACACAAAAATAAAACAGTTGACGGCATTGAAATCAGACAATGAAGTGATGAATACAAATACATCATTGTTTGGGGAAAACGAGAAATTCATATATATTTTTGTAACTTTGAATAAAGTAAAGCAATGCTTTAAAGAGTAATGTCAAATTTACTGATGTTGGTTCATACATCTAAAAGTATTTGAATAAAACTGTTGCAGTCTCTGAGCTTACTGAAGCTACTGACTGCTTTCAGGAGCTGTGGAGCCAGACTCAAGTGCCCAAGAATCTACTGTGGACAAGTCACCAGGGACGGTACAGGTATGGTTTTAGCTACCTTCTCTATCTTTACTGTACTTGTTCCACTGGCATGCTCTTGAAATCCTCCTGTGGATGGAAGGGAGGACGGTCCCCTATACTTGCTATAGGAGGGGGGGACGGGATAGCCTAATAGTCAGAACATTGCGCTGGCAATTTGACGACCCGAGTTCGATTCCTGGTCGAGGGGATTTTTCCCCTGGAGTTAACATCAGTGCTGACTCCACTCTCCCCAAAAGTCCTTTGGATGAGACTATAAACTGAGGCCCCGTGTGTGAATGCACGCAGAACATATTGCGCACACGTTAAATCCTGTTCTGCTTTTTGTGAGAGTAGGCCATTGTGTGCCAGTGGGAACAGATAAGATTTACAAAACTGCAAACACAAGGGGACTGGATGTAAAAAAGCATATTATGGCTTATTCCATTATCCTCAATATAAAACAATAAATAAATCTCTCATATGTACTGCCTCTCTCTCTCTCTCTGTCTCTCTCTCTCTCTCTCTCTCTCTCTCTCTCTCTCTCTCTCTCTCTCTCTCTCTCTCTCTCTCTCTCTGTGTCTGTCTCTCTCTCTCTCTCTCTCTCTCTCTCTCTCTCTCTCTCTCTCTCTCTCTCTCTCTCTCCCTCTCCCTCTCCCTCTCTCACATACAAGCGCTTTGATTTGTTTTTGCAAGATATAGCTCTATATAAATTTCATTTATTATTATACACACACACACACACACACACACACACACACACACACACACACACACACACCACTTCATCTTCATCGTCTTGCTACTTGGTAGGATGAATTGTTGACATAGTTGAGGAAATGAAGACAACTTGATGTAAACAAACAAGAGCCCTAAAAATGTTTTTCTTCTTTTTCTCTCCAGGAGGAGACAGCATCAGCCATTGCAGCTGAGGACAGCACTGCAAGTCATCAGGAGGACGCTTCCTTCGAATCTGGTTTTGGTTTTATCTCGTTTTAAGTGTGATCTATGTGGGTTTTCCCATGACACGGTGGCCGTCCTGGGCTGACCCTTATGGTTGGCCGGTGCGTCGATACAAGCAAGGACAGTTGAGTTGGTTTTATACCTCGTTTTAAACTGTACATAGTCGCACACTTTTAATACAAGTTTTAAAATGTGACGAGGTGATAGCCCTGATATGGCCTATGTGGTCGGCAGGGCTATAAGCAACATAATTAATTGGATAAATGGATTGGCCTCATCACCAAGGACATTTCTTTCATTGATGTGATGTTTGTAGTCACTAAGATAACCTCAACACATCCTAGTGCAAAACCTCCAATACTTTGTGGAACACTGCAACTTGCAAAGTGAATTGTGCAAAACCTCCAATACTTTGTGGAACACTGCAACTTGCAAAGTGAATTGTGCAAAACCTCCAATACTTCGTGGAACACTGCAATTTGCAAAGTGAATTGTGCAAAACCTGGGGAAAACAGTGACATGAAGCCTGAGTGGTGTGTACAAAAACTGAACACTTCACACAAACCAGCGCTACATCATCGTCAGCATCTCTTAGGAAAGAATGGAGCCATCAACTGCATATATATTTTTGTAAGTCTGCTGTGAGTGCATGCCTCAGCACACAGGAGAGCAACAGCAGACTGAGATAAATGTGGGTTTTTAAAAATTTATTTACTCTTTTATTTCGAGGATAATGGTTTTGGTGGGGTTTTTTGCTGCCTCGTCTTGTGTGACGTCCCCATACTGTTGTTCTTACACCACTCATTTCATGTGCTTTTTTACATTCAGTCCCTGTGTGTATGCAGTTGCCTACACTTCATAAAATGGAAACGGGTTTTAACATGTGCGCAAGATGTTTTGCGTTCACACACAGGACTTCAATTTATATTCTCATCTGAAGGACTTCTGGAGGGAGTGGAGTTGGCACTGATGTTAACTCCAGAGAAAAAATCTTTGAACAAGATTCAAACCCAGGACAGCAGATCATGAGCACATGACTGTAACCTCCAGACTGCCCTGTCCTCTTGTTAAAAGAGAGGAAACAGAGAGGAAAGAGGTTCTGCTGCTGTTGTTGGTGGTGACTTTTTACCTGTGATGTGTGTAAAGTAAGGTAAGAAAGATGGATCTTTATAATAATTGAAAGAATGGCTGTTATTCCCATTTAAGCTTCTTTTTAGTGATGATTTTTCATGATCAAGGTGGGGTTATTTTCCCAAATACATGAATGATGGAATAACTTCAATTGTTAAGAGAATTCTCTTGACCAGAGAAGCTTCCCAATGCTTGCAGGATATGTAATAATTTGTGATTGTCTTTTTTTTAAGATAAAAATGTAGTCATTTTAACCCAAACCATAGATGGTATATAATTTGCAGAATTTAATCAAGGTTTTGACATTTGTTTTGTTTGAAAGTTAAAAGTAGGAGAAAGTTTCTGGTCCCCAAAACTATTCTGAAAACTGTTCTTAAATCAAGACAGGCTAAAAGCATCACACAATAGGAGATTGGTTTATGGGTGTGAGCACACGGGCAAGTGTGTTCTGTTCAATTTCTTTTTTTTCTATTTCTTTTATTTCGAGGATAATGGAATAAGCACATGTATTTTTTAAAAATCCAGTCCCCATGTGTATACAGTTTTATCGATTTTGTCATCAGTTCCTACCAGCACACAATGGCCTACTTTTCTGAAAAGTGGAACAAGTTTTAACATGTGTGCAAGATCTTCTTGAACGAGAATCGAACCTGGGTCAGAGTGCATCACTAACCATCAGGCTATCCTGTCCCCAAATGTAAGAGTGTGTGTGTGTGTGTGTGTGTGTGTGTGCGTGCGTGCGTGCGTGCGTGCGTGCGTGCGTGTGTGTGTATGTTAGAGAGGAGATGACATTCGGTTTTATAGGAGAGATGTGCAAGGAGAAGGTGTGTCCAGCAAGAGGAGGCAGGGTAGGTTGGGTTAGTCATTGTCATCATCTTTATCATCCTCCTCATCATCAGTTCCTTGACAAAGAGGGTTGTTGGAGGGGCATGAGGGATTTCCCCACATTGGTTTGTCTTCAGCCTTTTGCAGCAACACAGCCACGTCGAGGCTGGTCCTATCTTTGATGTTCACTGTCCAGTTCTTCATTTTGAAGTAGATTTTTGGAATGGAGTTGGTTGTTGAGCTGCTTTAGAATTTTTTCAAGTACCATAGAGAATAAAGGTAAGAGACAGGTCTATAAATAATTCTTCCGACTGTTGGGATCAAAGTCGTGCTTTTTTTAGTACAGGTGTGACTATTGCGGTTTTGAGAGCTGATGGAAAAATTCCTGACAGAAGAGAGAAGATGACTATTTCAGTGACAGTGGGTCCAAGTTGTGGAAGGCATGAATAAACAGGAGCAGTTACAGGATTAGGATTGCATGATCTTATAGTTGTAGTCAGGTCAGAGGCTTTCTCTGCTACTGGTAACCATGTAACCCAGTACTACCTGCCACATGTGGGGAGTAAACCCAACCAAAAAATCTGACTTGGAGAGGGATGGGCTCCGCCAGGTTCGATTTGCCCAAGATACATTCATGAAGACAGCTATCGGAATCTCCATACCGGATCGGTCGTTGCCTGGGTTACCAAGGACCGTGCTTTCTGTTGCACATCAGGACAGAGGTAGAAAGTATGCTACTGGTGTACAGCACAGCAAAATCCATGCCAGAAACTACATCACCATTGGCGTTTGGAATGTACAAACACGTGGAAAAACATGGGAGAAACAACGACCCAGGAAGACAACAAAATAAGGGCAGCCATAAATTTGTACAGCATCAATGCAAACTTGATCATTCATCAAATAGCTGTACAGCAAGGCCACCAGTGCAGTGTACTACAACAGCAACATTGGAGAGTGGTTTTGAACGACAGTTGGAGTAAGGCAGGGCTGTCTACTCTCACCCACTCTTTTCAACATCTTCCTTGAGAGAATCATGACTGATGCACTGGAACACCATAAAGGATCAGTCAGCATTGGTGGCAGGACGATTACAAACCTCCGCTTGGCAGATGACATTGACAGACCAGCAGGATCAGAACAGGAGCTTGCCAGCCTAACAAAACACCTTAACAAGACCTCAAAAACATACGGCATGGAAATCAGTGCAGAGAAGACCAAATTGATGACCAATAATGCCAAGGGCATCAGCACTGATATCAGGGTCAATGACCAGAAACTGGAAACGGTTCAAAGCTTCAAGTACTTGGGAGCCATTGTATCAGACAAAGGGTCCAAGCCAGAGGTAGTATGCAGGATTGCACAGACAATAACAGCACTGTCAAAACTGATCACCATCTGGAAAGATAAAATTATTTCACTCAACTCCAAGATCAGACTAATGCGCTCCCTTGTCATATCCATATTCCTGTATGCCTGTGAATCATGGACCCTGACTGCTGAATTGGAGAGAAGAGTACAGGCGGTAGAGACGAGATGCTTCCGGAGACTCCTTGGCATCTCCTACAGAGACCACATAAGCAACAAAGAAGTGTATAACAGAATCCAGCAAACCATTGGTCCCTACGAAAATCTTCTATCAATTGTAAAGAAGCGTAAACTGGAATGGTACGGGCATGTCACAAGATCAAAAGGACTTGCAAACACAATACTGCAAGGCACTGTCCAAGGAGGAAGGAGAAGAGACAGACCAAGGGAGAGATGGTAGGACAACATCAGCGAATGGACAGGCCTAGAACTCAACCAAATTTTGAGAAAGGAAGAACAGAAAGAGGAATGGAGGGAACTGGTTGTCAAGTCTTCAAGGGTGCCCCCACAGCCGCCAGACTAAGGGATAGATAGATAGAATTGAAATAGAGAGACAAGACAAGAGACATGTCTAACTTTTCAGGATGTTGGAATCAAGATGGTGCTTTTTTAGTAGAGGTGTGACTATTGCGGTTTTGAGAGCTGATGGAAAATTCCTGACAGAGAGATGAGATTACTATTTCAGTGACAGAGGGTCCTTGTTGTGGAAGGCGTTGTGAATAAACAGGAACAGAAATGGGATCAGGATCGCATGATTTTATAGTGATTTTTTCCAGATTAGTCATGATTTCTGTTGGTTTTTCTGAACTCTGGCTATCCCTGCCAGGGCTGAGGTTGCAAGGGCTTGTCTGATTTTTACCTCAGCTGCATAGGGCCAGTTTTGATGCCAGGGGCCTGTCAGTATAAATAGCATCCCTACTTTCTGGAAATTCTGTGCTAGGAACTCCCTCTTTTCTCTGTCCCTCTCTGTTTCTGCCTTGCTCCTTTTCTTCCTGTCACCTCTGTCTTGTCTATTTTCTGCCTCTTGGTTCATTCTCCCACCTTTTTTCCAGAAAGATTTAAAAGATAGCAATTTTCTTCCAGGCTGAAGCTGGATGTGCTGGGCCTGTCTGTCAGGCGCTTCACAGCTGTGCAGCACATTTTCACTGATATGACAGACAACAATAGTAGTTGTCAGAGCGTTTGATGAAGAAGAAGATCTGATCCTGATTTAGTATTATCAGGTTAGAAGAAATGCAAGAAAAAAGGGAAGGCTAGTGGAAAGAGTGGGTTTTTTCCTCCTTGTTTGTTTTAGATTTAACCAATTATTTTCTTTTTTTAATTTGGGTTAAATATTTCTCAAAAGTGAACAAAACTTGTACAAAAAATGACATAGGCAGACAACCACTCTGCTAATAGCAGAACTGAAATTTGTCTCAAAAAAATCCAAATAGCAGCCTAAGCTGGTAGGATTGGTAAATTATGATTGAAATCATGTTCCATACCACTGTGTCTACAGCTACGTACCATTGTGTTTACCTGCTGTTGTGTCCACATGCATTCAGACTGACTGACCGACCAACAGCCCCTACCCCAATGCATGCTAACTGTTATTGCTAACACTAACACTAACCCTGTTTCTTAATTCTGGCCCCACATGTGGACACAAAGACAGGTAGACACTTTGGTACAAGCTGACAACAGTGGTCAAACATTTTTTCCTAGGGTTTGAGGGAGGGAGGGAGGGACAGCGTTTTCAGAAAAGGATGCTAGGAAGGGGAGGCTGCATGGTGTAGTCTGTGGGAATAGGGAAAGGGGGATAATGGCTGATGGACAGCGAATTCTTTCACTCTGTCAGGAGTTCTTTTGCCTGTCATTTTCACACTTTGTAGTCTGTCAGGAGTTCTTTTGTCTGTCATTTTCACACTTTGTAGTCTGTCATTTTCACACTTCTGTCTGTCAGGAGTTCTTTTGTCTGTCATTTTCACACTTTGTAGTCTTTCATTTTCACACTTTTGTCTGTCAGAAGTTCGTTTGTCTGTCATTTTCACACTTTGTAGTCTGTCATTTTCACACTTTGTAGTCTGTCAGTTCTTTTGTCTGTCATTTTCACACTTTGTAGTCTGTCAGTTCTTTTGTCTGTCATTTTCACACTTTATAGTCTGTCAGTCATTCTTTTGTCGGTCATTTTCACACTTTGTAGTCTGTCAGGAGTTCTTTTGTCGGTCATTTTCACACTTTATAGTCTGTCAGTTCTTTTGTCTGTCACACTTTGTAGTCTGTCAGTTCTTTTGTCTGTCATTTTCAAACTTTAAAGAACCCTATTTCAGCCAGCTGCACTTTTTTTTTTTTTTCTGACATCTTTCTTCATAGTCCAGACTTTACATCCCTACATGACAATAGGCAAATGAAGCAGCGTAAAATTCTTATCTTCAACTTTGCTAGTATGCCTCTGTCTTTCCTTTCGCTGTTCAACTTGACCATTTTTTGCTTGGCCGTGTCTGTTCTTGAGCGGATGTTCTTGTTGCAAGATCCTGAGTTGGTTTGGACAGAGATCACATCCTTGAAGTTGTGCAGGTTTTTTTCAGCTCTGGTTTTATTTATTCCTATGCTGTGCTGTGGCTGGTTAGCTGATCCTTCTGTGTGCATCACTTTACCCTTTTTGGCATTCATTGTCAATCCTGCCTTGTTTTCTGCAGTAGCTACTTGAATTAGAATTCTTAGGAATAGACAAAGAGGGAGAAGAGAGAGAGTGTGTGTGTGTCTGCAATTTTATATCTCTTCACTTAAAGTAATATTAGATGGAGGATGAGATGAGGGCTTTCAAGTAAAGAGATGCAGGTTGATATTTAAAAAAAAGAATTGTGTGTATCAAAATACTAACTTCAAACATGTTGCAAAGTCATGGCAAAGAAACGCAGAAAGAGAGAAAAAAAACAACCTATGGTACAAATGAAAACTATGCTAAAGGAAGAACCTGTGTAATTACTAATCTTTCTGAAATTAAAACTGGAGTAATATTTTATAAAGAAGTTATTGGGGACCACATCAGAGACCGTTCTTGCAAAATAACTGGTTTAGTTAGAACCTCATGCAGAAACTTATCTTGAAATTTGAGTAGGAACTTTTTTAAGCCTTTACATTGATACACATGAATATATCAGTTTTTCATTGCATATACATTGTCTATTTTTTACCAGTTTTGCTAGAAAGACTTTTAATTTATGTTATTTATTTTTATTTATTTATTCTTTTATATCGAGGATAATGGAATAAGCACTTGCGTGCTTTTTTACATCAAGTCCCTGTGTATATGCAGTTTTGTAAATCTTGTAAATCTTTGTAAACCTTATCCACTAACCAAACTAATATAAATTTAATAGTGCTAATAGTCCCTTTAATAGAAGTAATAAAATAAATTAAAAAACCGTTTATACTGAAACTATTGAACTGGGTAAGAAAACATGCATGAAAAAAATGTCTCCAATCTAGTCATCAGATCAGTGGTTTGGTTTTCTCCTTTTGAATTTGCAGAATGTACACGTGTTTACATACATCACATATACCCTTTCCTGTTCATTTTTTTTTTTTTTTTAAACCCATACACACACAACAAAAAAACTGTCTCCTCCGTTTCCCCCTTCCACATACATATAGCAATCAAGGTGTAGATTTTTCAGTCACAATAAACCACATGTGAAAGATTTTTAGGGTGAGCAGAGAGTATCATTATCTTTAATCTAAATATGGTTGATTGGATTCATGATTAGATCTTAAACATTTTTGCATAAGTGCATTGATTTTTCAACTGATTTTTATTTTTGATACATTTTAAACGTTTTAGGAGCTTGTTCCATAAATCACTACCTGAATATAAGAAGCTTGTTTTGTAAAGATTGTTTCTGGGTCTGGGAAATGTTAGTAGATGGTTATGCCTGTACTCATTAATTTTGAATCTATTGGTGATCTTTGGAGGGGCATTTCCATTGACAAGTTTTTGTACAAATAGAGCTTTATTGAAATAAAGCCTGTTTTGGAATGTAAGAATATTTGTTTGCTTATAATCATTTATGGTTAGTGAGCTTGATTTTAATAGGACAAGTTTTAGTGCTCTTTTATATAATTGATGAATAAATTTTAAATTAATTTCACTGCAGTTGTCTCAAAGAGATGAGGCATAGTCAACTAAAGGCAAGATATGTCCACAAAAAAAGAGTTTGCGTGAATGATTATCTAGAAAGTGTTTTATTTTTTGTAACTGACATACTTTGTTTGTAAGACGTTTTCCTAGTGCCATCACATGGTTGGTCCAAGTAAGATTTTTGTCAATAATTACACCCAGAATTTTGTGTGAGTCAACTTCTTCAATAATTTTTTGATCTATCAACAGAGGTTGAAATTTACTTTTCTTTTTTTTTTCCTCTTTTGTCTTGCTAGTACATACATACTCTTTGTTTTTTGTGCATCTAAGGACATATGGTTTGAGTCCCAAGTAATCAATCTGTTGATATTGTTTTGAAGTTTGAGTGTCAGTCTGTGGGGGTCAGTATCACTACAATAAATTTGATGTGGGTAGCAGTGCCATGAGTTTTTGTTGGTGGCAAATCTGTCCACTGATTTTCCATTTGTTGGAAGATGAGTCGCCGATTTTACACCCACATCTACAACTGATGAAAAATGTGTATGAAAGAGTTGTGCCATATCCTTTATTTTTTTGTTGTGCTTTTTTTTTTGTCATGAGATAAATTGGGGTTTAAACAGATATATCAGGACCTGTAAGGGGTTTCTGTCCCGATGGTGCGTTACCTTGACGTGGTGGGATGGCTTGCGTGTTCTGTTTGATCCCCAGAGCTATGTGGGCGGGGGCTTCGGCCTCCGGCAGGTTCAACCATGCTCAACAGGTCTGTGGGGTAGGAGCTAGACTAAATTTGCACCCTGGTCCTCCAGGTTGGGGGTTGTGCTTTGGGTTAACAACCCATTCACTTAAAAATCAGTATGTTACAGAAACCACAACAATATCTCTAAACAGCGACCTGGTTGGGGGAGAGTCCTCTCTGGCAGAGTCTATGACGCGAGCTGGTGAAAGCCTTCGGGAAGCCAGTGCGCCGACAACTCTTCTGTCAACCAAGTCAACAACCAGGATAGGGACCTGGAACATCAGAACCCTATATGAAACTGGAAAAACAGCACAGGTATGTAGAGAAATGCATAGGTACAACCTGAAGATCCTTGGCCTGTGCGAGACTAGATGGAATGGAACGGGACGGTCAAGACTAGCGAGTGGAGATACCATCATCTACTCTGGACAGGAGGAAGGCCAGCCCCACACACATGGAGTAGCGCTGCTGATGAAACCTGAGGCAATGCGAGCACTACTATCCTGGGAACCAGTGTCACCACGGATCCTCACTGCCCGTTCAACTCAAAGGGCAGGAAAGTTACCATCCTCCAATGCTATGCTCCAACAAATGCCGCTGATTTAGAAGAAAAAGAAAACTTCTACGAGCAAGTCCAAGCCATAATGGACAAAACACCAAAGAGGGACATGAAGATCCTAATGGGAGACCTGAATGCAAAAGTTGGGTCAGATAACACCAACAGAGAACTGATCATGGGCAAACATGGCACGGGAGACCAGAACGAAAATGGTGAACTCTTAGCAGAGTTCTGCACCTTCAATGACCTGGTCATTGGAGGCACCATCTTTCCCCACAAGAAAGTCCACAAGACCACATGGACTTCCCCAGATGGCAGGACTGAAAACCAGATCAACCACATCACCATCGGGCGAAAGTGGAGAAGGAGCCTGCACGATGTCAGGGTGAAGCGTGGAGCAGACGCAGCGTCAGACCACCATCTTGTAATAGCCATCCTCAAGACAAAGCTCAAAGCCTTCACCGACAAGGCAGGAAGACCATCGCACAAATTCAACGTGCAAAGCCTTAAAGACAGAGCGAAAACAGAGGAATTCAAGCTGGAACTAAGAAACAAATTCAGCATGCTTGCCCAGATGCCAGAGGAAACAATCGAAGAGCAGTGGCACAGTCTACATGAGACCTGGAAAACAACATGCCAAGCAGTCTTGGGAAAAAATACAAGAAAACGCAAGGAATGGCTGACAACAGAAACATGGGCACTGATCACCGAGAGAAAACAGCTGAAAGACCAGATCAACAGAACACAAGATCAGGAAGAGAAGCAGACATTACAAGCACGATACTGGGACAAAAACCGTGCAGTAAAAAGAAGTGCAAGAAAGGACAAGAGAAATTTCATCGAGGAGCTGACTCAGGAAGCAGAGACTGCAGCAGGCCAAAGAAACATGAAGAGACTCTATGAGATCACGAGGACTCTCTCAGGAAAAAACAGTAAACCTAATTGCCCCATCAAAGACAAGAACGGCAATACCATTCCAGGAGAAGAAGACCAGAGAGCAAGATGGGCAGAGCACTTCAAAGAAACACTCAACAGACCGGCACCATCTGTCCCACCAGATATCCCACCACCTACTGAAATCCTTGGCATCAACACCGGCCCCCCCACCAAAAATGAGATCACCAAAGCCATAAAGTCTTTAAAGTCAGGCAAAGCAGCAGGTCCTGACGGTATACCCCCTGAAGCACTGAAGGCAGACATCCAGACTTCAACTGACATGATGTATCCACTCCTACACAAGATCTGGGAGCAAGAGAGTGTGCCAGAAGACTGGAAGAAAGGCTACCTCGTGAAGCTTCCAAAGAAAGGGGACCTGTCATCCTGCAACAACTGGAGAGGAATCATGCTGCTGTCTATCCCAGGGAAAGTACTGACGAGAATAATCTTAGAAAGACTGAAGACGGCACTAGACAAGACACTCAGGGATGAACAGGCAGGCTTCCGACAAAACAGATCATGCACAGATCAGATCGCCACAATGCGCATCATCATCGAGCAGTCCCTAGAGTGGCAGACCCCCTTGTATTCAGTCTTTGTCGACTTCCAGAAGGCATTTGACAGCGTCGACAGAGATGTCATCTGGAGACTGATGCACCACTATGGTTTCCCACCAAAGTTCGTCACCATCATCCAACAGCTCTATGAAGATGCCACTTGCCAAGTCATCCATGATGGTAAATTGACGGAACCCTTCTGCGTACAAACCGGCGTTCGTCAGGGCTGTCTGTTGTCACCAACCATCTTCCTGTTGGTGGTTGACTGGATAATGCGACAGGCCACAGCAGGCAGGAGAACTGGCATACAGTGGACCATCACAAGGCAGCTGGAAGACCTGGACTTCGCAGACGACATCAGCCTTCTCTCACACAGGCACCAAGATGCACAAGAGAAGCTATGTCATGTTGCGGAGGAAGCCGATAAAATAGGCCTCCAAATCAACATCAGGAAGACGGAGGTCATGAGGGTGAACAACAAAAAACAAGACCCAGTGCGACTACACCAAGAAAACATCAAAGAAGTCGACAAATTCACCTACCTGGGCAGTGTCGTTAGTAAAGATGGGGGAACGGACGAAGACATCAAGTGCCGAATAAATAAAGCACGTCATGCCTTCAACACCCTTTGCCCAATCTGGAGATCAACATCCCTCTCACTCCACAACAAGATCCGGATATTCAACACCAATGTCAAGTCGGTCCTACTGTGTGGCTCAGAAACCTGGCGGGTGACAAAGACCAACACCCACAAACTCCAGACATTTACCAACAGATGTCTTAGGAACATCCTTGGTATCAGGTGGCCAGAAGTAGTCTCAAACGAAGAACTATGGGACAGGACCAGACACGCTCCAATTGACACGGAGATCAAGAAAAGGAAATGGGGATGGATTGGCCATACGCTCCGCAAGCCTGCTTCAGACGTCACCAGGCAGGCCCTTGACTGGAATCCACAAGGGAAGCGGAAAGTAGGCCGACCAAAACAGACCTGGCGCAGAAGCATTGAAGCAGAGACGAAAGCAGCCGGAATGACATGGGCCGAGCTGAAGAGGATCTCCCAGAACCGAGTCCGTTGGAGGAGTGTTGTTGTGGCCCTATGTTCCCACGGGAATCCACAGGCATAAGTCAAGTAAGTCAAGGGGTTTGGAATGGACAAGATTGTTGTTTATTTTTATTTTATTTTATAACCACTCTATGTTGTGAGCATTGCTGACAATTCGATTTACTGACCTTTGACTTCTTTCTATGCTTTTTTAATTTTTTTTTATTCTTTTATGTTGAGGATAATGGAATAAGTACTCGTGTGTTTTTTTTTACGTCCAGTCCCAGTGTGTATGCAGTTTTGTACATCTTGTCACCTGTTCCCACCAGCACATAATGGCCTACTCTTATGAAAAGCAGAACAGGATTTAATGTGTGCACAAGACGTTCTGCGTGCATTTACACTCAGGGCCTTGGTTTAAAGTCTGATCCTTAGGTTTTTTGGGGAGAGTGCTTAAGTTATCTATGTTCATTTCGGATATCTGTGTGTGTTCAGGCATTTAATTTCTCCGCAAGATGTTCTGTGTGAGTTTGCAAACAGGACCTTGGTTTATAGTCCCGAAGGACTTGTGTGTTTCTGTTAGCCTAGCCCAGTAAAACAATCGGAATGTGAGTAGTTTTTGCAAATCCTATGCTGGAATTTTTTTTTTTTTTTTAATGTATATGGATAGCAGCTGAGAGTAGTTGAAAGTGGGGGAGAAATGACAGCAGCCCCCCCCCCCCCCCCCCCCCCCCCCCCAACACACACACACACGCACACACACACTCTCTCTCTCTCTCTTCTCCCCCTGCATATGTGTGTTGTGATTGTGATGGGTAGTGATTGTGTTTGTCCACAAGGCATTGCTTACTATAAAGTGTGTGAGCAGTTTGGGGGCAGGGGAGGGGGATGTTTGTGTTCGGGTGTGTTTTCATTTTGTTTTTCAAGTAATGTTATTGCATTGTGGGTTTTTTCACGTAGATGTTAAGTGTTTTATTTGTTTTATTTTATTTTGTTCATTTGTATCAAGGATAATGGAATAAGCACTCATGTGTTATGTATGGCAGAGGGATAGATCGAGCTCTATTACTGCTTTTTACTTTGGATGTTTGTCCAGGTAATTGATAAACTTTTTGGAATGCATCATTGTGTTATCCCATGCTCAAAAGTGAGGAGAGGAGACTGTATAACTATTGGGTGTTGTTTGTTTATTTATTTATTTATTCTTTTTTTTATCGAGGATAATGGAATAAGCACTCAGGTGCTTTTTACATCAAGTCCCCGTGTGTATGCAGTTTTGTAAATCTTGTCATCTGTTCCCACCGGCACACAATGGCCTACTCTTACAAAAAGCAGAACAGGATTTAACGTGTGCACAAGATGTTCTGTGTGCGTTCACACACGGGGCCTCGGTTTATAGTCTCATTCGAACGACTTTTGGGGAGAGTGGAGTCAGCACTGATGTTAACTCCAGGGGAAAAATCCCCTCCAATGGGAATCAAACCCAGGTCATCAAATTGTGAGCGCAATGTCCTGACCACTAGGCTATCCCGTCCCCAGTTTGTGTTAGAAGTGACCAACAAGCAACACCACAAATGAAAAAGAGAAAGGGTGGGGGTATCAATTCAGTGTGGTATGAAAAACATGAGAAATGGACAAGAATAACAGTGTCTTCAATCAAGTGTCACATATGGTCAGATATCTGATTAACAGTGTAATGCATTTTGAATGGAGGCTGTCAAAAGTGATTACTTGTACTTTTGTGACTGCCACAAGTACTGGTCAAGTTTGCCTCTTTTTTCTGGATTTTTCCTTTTTTTTTTTTTTTCTTTTTCCATATTCGATGACAATTCTCCTCTTTTTTTGGGGGGGGGAGTGAGCATTTTGCATTGACATTTTACACCACTTTAAGTCATGTCAGATTTCTCTGCATGAAGTTCAGGCTGCTTTACCTGGGAGAGCGTATCGCCACAAGAGCAGTGCCACCCATTTTTATTTTCCTGTCAGCAGTTGTATTTGTTTCCCTATCAGAGTGGCTTTAGTCTACAGAATTTTGCCAAGGACAACTGTCTTGTTGCCATGGGTTCTTTTACATGTGCTAAATAAATCTGTGTAACACACAGGACCTCGGTATATCTTCTCACCCAGAAAAGTAGTACCCAGACCACCACTCATGGTCTAATGGATTGGGGGGGGGGGGATTTCAGGCCTAAACGGGATTCAAACCACAGCATATTTCCTACCCGGATTTCTGCTTTCTAGGCAGGTGCGTTACCTCTAGACCACCTGTCCCATGCCCGTGTATTTTGTAGACTTATGGAACACTCCCTATGTTTTGTTAATGCTTTTTTCCTCCTTTAATCTGATGAAATGTGGAACAAAGAAATGAGACCCTGTGATGGCCATTGGCATGGGTATTTATTTATTTATTCTTTTATGTCAAGGGTAATGGAATAACCACTTGCATTTTTTTAATGCAATCCCCATATGTATGCAGTTTTGTAATTTTATCTGTTCCCCCTGGCATGCAATGACCTACCCTTTCAAAAAGCGGAACAGGATTAACATGTGCGCAAGATGTTCTGCATGCATTCGCACACTAGGCCTTGGTTCATAGTCTCATCGGAAGGACTTTTGGTGGGAGTGGAGTCAGCACTGATGTTAACTCCAGGGGAAAATATCCCCTTGAAAGGGATTCAAACTCGAGTCATCAGATTGCGATCGCAATGTTCTAAGCACTAGGCTATCCCATCCCCGTAAAATGTCATCAGTTTGTGTCAAATCTGTCAACTGATCTTTCACTGGCTGGGAGATCATTGCAGATTTGGCGCTAACATATGTACCTTACAAAAAAAACAAGGGAAAGATTTATGCTATATCATTTATTTGCATTGTGTGAATACCGTTTACTTGTATTGTGTATGCCATTTACTTGTATTGTGCACATACCATTTACTTGTATTGTGTGTATACCATTTATATATATTGTGTATATATCATTGACTTGTATTTACTTGTATCATGTGTATATGACATAGGAAATGAAGGATGTCAATAGAAAGTCATCATCATCATCACCATCATCGCCCCTTCCCAAGGACACACCCATATCATCATCATCATCACCCCTCATCATCATCATCATCATCATCACCCCTTCCCATGGCTACACACTCCTGTTGTCATCGTCATCACAAGCATAACCCCCTTCCCATGGTCATACACCTCTATCATCATCATCATCATCATTATCATTATTATCATCAGTGCAAGTGTGACCCACTTCCCTTGGTCACACACCCCTATCATCATCATCATTATCATCAGTGCAAGTGTGACCCACTTCCCTTGGTCACACACCCCTATCATCATTATCATTATTATCATCAGTGCAAGTGTGACCCACTTCCCTTGGTCACACACCCCTATCATCATCATCATCATCATTATTATCATCAGTGCAAGTGTGACCCACTTCCCTTGGTCACCCACCCCTATCATCATCATCATCATCATCATTATTATCATCAGTGCAAGTGTGACCCACTTCCCTTGGTCACCCACCCCTATCATCATCGTCGTCGTAATCATCATCATCGTCGTAATCATCATCATCGTAATCATCAATATAAGTGTAGCCCACTTCCCTTAGTCTCACCCCTTGTTATTATTATTATTAGTGTGACCCATTTCCCTTGCTCAACCACCCCTATCACCACCATCATCATCATTGTCATCATCATCATCATTGTAATCATCATCATCATTGTAATCATCATCATCATTATTATCATCAGTGAAAGTGTGACCCACTTCCCTTGGTCACCCACCCCTATCATTATCATCATCATCATTATTATCATCAGTGCAAGTGTGACCCACTTCCCTTGGTCACACACCCCTATCATCATCATCATCGTCGTCGTAATCATCATCATCGTCGTAATCATCATCATCATCATCATCAATATAAGTGTAGCCCACTTCCCGTAGTCTCACCCCTTGTTATTATTATTATTAGTGTGACCCATCAATATATCATCAATATAAGTGTAGCCCACTTCACTTAGTCTCACCCCTTGTTATTATTATTATTAATGTGGCCCATTTCCCTTGCTCCACCATCCCTATCACCACCATCATCATCATTGTAATCATCAACATCATTATTATCAAGGCAAGTGTAGCTCCCGTCACTTGATCACAGCCCGCCTTCCATCATCTTCATCATCATCATCAATGTGAGGTCCATTTCCCTTGGTCATACACCATCATCATCATCATCATTATCATTATCATCGTCATCATCGTCAATATAAGTGTATCCCACTTCCCTTAGTCTCTCCCCTTGTTATTATCAGTATTAGTGTGACCCATTTCCCTTGCTACACCATCCCTATCATCATCATCATCATTATCATTATCATTATCAAGGCAAGTGTAGCTCCCCTCACTTGATCACAGCCCGCCTTCCATCATCATCATCATCATTATCATCGACATCAGTGTGAGGCCCATTTCCCTTGGTCATATACTTCCATCATCATTATCATCGACATCAGTATGAGGCCCATTTCCCTTGGTCATACACTTCCATCATCATCATTATCATCGACATCAGTGTGAGGCCCATTTCCCTTGGTCATATACTTCCATCATCATCATCATCATTATCATCGACATCAGTGTGAGGCCCATTTCCCTTGGTCACACACTTCCATCATCATCGTCATCATTATCATCGACATCAGTGTGAGGCCCATTTTCCTTGGTCATACACTTCCATCATCATCATTATCATCGACATCAGTGTGAGGCCCATTTTCCTTGGTCATACACTTCCATCATCATCATTATCATCGACATCAGTGTGAGGCCCATTTCCCTTGGTCATATACTTCCATCATCATTATCATCGACATCAGTGTGAGGCCCATTTCCCTTGGTCATATACTTCCATCATCATCATCATCATTATCATCGACATCAGTGTGAGGCCCATTTCCCTTGGTCATACACTTCATCATCATCATCATCATCATCATCATCATCATCATCATCAATCCCAGTGTGGCTCACTTCTTTTGGTCACACTCCCCTATCATCATCATTATCATCATCGTAATCATCAATATAAGTGTAGCCACTTCACTTAGTCTCTCCCCTTGTTATTATTATTATTAGTGTGACCCATCAATATATCATCAATATAAGTGTAGTCACTTCACTTAGTCTCTCCCCTTGTTATTATTATTATTAGTGTGACCCATTTCCCTTGTTCCACCGTCCCTATCATCATCATCATTACCAAGGCGAGTGTAGCTCCCCTCACTTGATCACAGCCCCCTTTCATCATCATCTTCATCATCAT
>CM060338.1:33161002-33166002 GCA_030674155.1 Stramonita haemastoma | reverse complement strand
CTAAAACCTCTTAACAGCATGTACAAAAGAGCACTCAAAGCAGTTCTCTTAAAATCATCTACTTTAACTGAGACAGACTATGAAAAACTTGAGGTTCTTCCATTAAAAGATATGTTCACCATAAATAAAGGAATATTTATGCACAAAATCATGACAGGACTTGCTCCACAAACCCTCCAATCTAAATTCCATATGTCTTCCCGATACTCCAACAAAGTTCAACTACCAAAACCTAGAATTGACTTGTTTAAATCGAGCCTTGCATACTCAGGTGGCTTACTCTGGAACACGCTTCCGGCACACGTGAAAACATCCCAGAGTAAAGAAACTTTCAAGAAAGCCATTTATACCCACCTCAAAAATACTTAATAATATGCTGACACAACAGAGCCCCTACTATATGTTATGAATAGTATGTTTACAAACTGAGTGCTTGTATGTTAATTACACAACAGAACCCCCACTACATGTTTTGAATAGTATGTTTATGAACTGAACACTTGTATGTTATTTGGAATCCATGTTATTTGGCAATCCTTTTTTTTTTTTTTTTAAATAGTAAAACTTTTTAGTTGCTGAATTAGGATTTGTATCTTATGTGTATTATTATTTGAAAATGTTATCTTGATTTTTCATCATGTATTGCACTATCTGAAAATGCATTAGATTATGTCTAAATACTAGACTTTTTTATATAAATGTTTTTATACATACTATTCTTGACGTGTTTTGCCTGCTTGTAGTTACATTGTTGTTGTTTGGTTTTTTTCTTTGTCTTTTTGTTTGGGTATTTCTCTTAGTAATGGCTCTCCTTACTATTCCCTTGGAATGTATTTGATTTTCATAATATGAATGTTCTGGTTTAAAGATATGTCGCATTATGTGATGCCTTGTGTACCATGCCCTAAATGGTTGTAGTCTTCTTTTTTAATAGTATATATGATATTTTAATGATTTGAGTTGATTTAAACCTGGTTCATATAACTTTCAATGCTGTTTCGTTGCTATTTGATATTTTTATATCTACAGTTTTGTTGTTCTTAGTTCTATTTTGTTTTTTGTTTTGCTTTTTGATTGTTTGTTTCTGTGTTGTTGCTTCTCATGGTGGTTTTTTGTTTTGTTTTTATTTTGTTTTTTTGTTTGTTTTTGTTTTGTTTTTTGTTTTTTATGTTTTGTTTTTTTCATCTCCTATAGGTTTCATTGATGACAATTATTGTTTAAAGAAGTATTTTTATGGATGTTTTCAAATACTTTATTGACTGGGTTTTTTATGATGATGTAATCTGAATATGCCTCTCTCTCTCTCTCTCTCTCTCTCTCCCTCTCTCTCTCTCCTCTCTCTCTCTCTCTCTCTCCTCTCTCTCTCTCCTCTCTCTCTCTCTCTCTCTCTCTCTCTCTCCTCTCTCTCTCTCTCTCTCCTCTCTCTCTCTCTCTCTCTCTCTCTCTCTCTCTCTCTCTCCTTTCCTTTCCTTTCCTTTCCACCTTCCACTCTCACATATATACTACCCTAGACTTATCGTGTTTGGTTCCTATGTTGAACTGAAATGGAATTCTACTGTTTAAATATAGATATGATTTTTAAATAGTTTTTTGTGTTTAAGGGTTTTTTACTTTTGTATGTGTGTGTGCGTGGTTTTTTTTATGCCTTCTTTGCTTGTTCCCCCCCCTCCACACACACACACACACACACACACACACACACACACACACACACACACACACACAGGTACACACACACACACACACGCACGCACGCACGGAAGCACGCACGCACACACAGCATGCACGCACGCCACACCAAAACACACACACACACACACACACACACACACACACACACACACACACACACAACACACACACACACACACACACACACACACACACATACACACACGGAATATATTACTTTTCATATAAATGTTTTTGGCTTATAGATTTGTAATGCCTTGTATACAATTGTCCTGAATAATTGCATTTTCCCCTTCATCTTCATTAGTATATTATTTTTAATCTTTCAATGTATGAATTTGATTTAAAACTGTTTTATATAACCTTAAATGTTGTTTGGCTCCTATTTGATATTTCTTTTATATAATTTTGCTTTTTTGTTTTTTTGTTTTGCTTTCGGGATTTTTCTTATCATTGTAAGGCTTGGCCATGTTGTGAGCTTACAGGTTTCTTTGATGATAATTATTGTTTATAGAAGTGTTATGTGGGTGCTTTAAAGTACTTTATTGACTGGTATGTTTTGATCTTGATGTAACTTGAAGATGCCCTCCCCCCCCCCCCCCCCCCCCCTCATCTTCCATTTCCACATATGCAAATCCTAACCTTATCATTGGATAGGAATTTTTGGTTCTTATTGAAATTTGAATTGAAATTGTATTCACTGTTAAAATATAGAGATACGAATTGTATTTAGGGTTTTTTGTGTGTTTAAGGGTTTTTATGTTTGTTTGTTTTTCGAGTGCCTTCTTTTTCCCTTTTGCCTTCTTTGCTTGTTTTTTCCCCCCCCCTCATACACACACATGCGCGCGCGCACGCACGCACGCACACACGCACGCACATACGCACTCACACACACACACACACGCGCGGGTACACACACACACACACGCACACGCACAGCGCTCACACACGCAACACACGCACAACACAACCAACACACACACACACACACACACACACACACACACACACATACACACACACACCACCACACACACACACACACACACACACACACACACACACACACACACACACACACACACACATGGAATGTATTCTTTTTCATATGAATGTTTTGGCCTATAGATTTGTAATGCCTTATGTTTAATGGTCCTGGTGAATATTTGCTATTTTCTCATTTTCATAAGTATATATATATTATCTTTTAAAGCATTGAGTTTGATTTATAACTTTGAATGTTGCTTCGCTCCTATTTGACATTTCTTTTATATAATCCTTTTGTGTTGTGTGTGTGTGTGTGTGTTGTGTGTGTGTGTGTGTGTGTGTGTGTGTGTGTGTGTGTGTGTGTGTGTGTGTGTGTGTGTGTGTGTGTGTTGCTTTTTCGGGTTTTCTATTCCTTGTTAGGTTTGGCCACATTGTGAGCTTAAAGATCTAGGTTTTCTTTTTTTTTTCTTTCTTTTTTTTTCTTTCTTTTTTTTTTAAAATAGAAGTGTGAGTCTTCTGACATATTTTGTAGACTGTTTGTTTTGATGACGATGTAACTTGAAAATGCTCTCTCTCTCTCTCTCTCCTCCTCTCTCTCTCTCTCTCCTCATCACCTCCTCTCTCCTCTCTCTCTCTCTCTCTCTCTCTCATCTCTCTCCTCTCTCTTTCTCTTCATTTCCTTTCCCTTTCCTTTCCCTTCCAACTTCCACCATTCACATATTCTATTCTAGACTTGTTATGGAGAGGAGTTTTTTGGTTTTTATGTTGGATTCAAATTATGTTACCATTGGAATATAGAGATGTGTTTTCACGTAGCTTTTGTATTTAAAGGTTTTTTTATGTTTTGGGTTTTTTTTTTCATCTGTTTTTTCCCTTTTATGCCTACTTTGCATGTTTTTCCCGCTTACAACACACACACACACACACACACACACACACACACACACACACACACACACACACACACACACACACACACACACGTTTGTTTAAATAGTTATTAGTGTAATCCAGTTAGGATGACGCGTTTTGTTGAATGTATCCCTTTTTTTTTCTTTTAAAATATTGGTTGAACTGCTGTTGGTGGTGATGCTGGTTATGTAGGGGTAGGAGGGGGGTTCTTAGCTTTATTCCCTGATCAGGGCAAGGCCGGATGAAAAAAAGTATGTAATGCTTACTCTGAACCCTTGAAAAATAAAGAAAAATCTCTCTCTCTCTCTCCCTCCCTCTCTCCTCTCTCTCCCTCTCTCTCTCTCTCTCTCTCTCCTCTCTCTCCCTCTCTCTCTCTCTCATCTCTCTCTCTCTCTCCTCTCTCTCTCCTCTCTCTCTCTTTCTCCCCCCCTCTCTCTCTCCTCCTCTGTCTCAAACTATGTCTCTTTCTGTCTCTCTTCTCTTCTTGTCACACACACACACACACACACACACCACACACACACCACACAACACAACACACACGACACAACACACACACACATTTCTTGTGGGAATCTGTGCATGATCTTGTCTTAATTCCAGATATCTATCTATCTTTATATATATATATAATATAAATATATAATATATATATATATATATATATATATATATAAATAATATATATAATAATATATATTATATATATATCCCTTAGTCTGGCGACCGTGGGGGCACCCCTGAAGATTTGACAACCAGCCCCTCCATCCCTTTCTCTGTTCTAACCTTTCTCAAAATTTGGTTAAGTTACTAGGCCTGTCCATTCGCTGATGTTGTCCTCCCATCTCTTCCTTGGTCTGCCTCTTTTTCTTCCTCCCTGGACAGTGCCTTGCAGTATTGTTTTTTGCAAGTCCTTTCGATTTTGTGACATGTCCGTACCATTTAAGTTACACTTCTTTACAATTGATAGAAGATTTTCATAGGGACCAATGGTTTGCCGGATTCTGTTACGCACCTCTATGTTGCTTATGTGGTCTCTGTAGGAGATGCCAAGGAGTCTCCAGAAGCATCTCATCTCTACACCTGTACTCTTCTCTCCAATCAGCAGTCAGGGTCCACGATTCACAGGCAAATTTTATAGGAATATGGATATGACAGGGGAGCGCATTAGTCTGATCTTGGACTTGAGTGATATATTTTTATCTTTCCAGATGGTGTTCAGTTTTGACAGTGCTGTTATTGTCTGTGCAATCCGCATACTACCTCTGGCTTGGACCCTTTGTCTGATACAACGGCTCCCAAGTACTTGAAGCATTGAACGTTTCCAGCTTCTGGTCATTGACCCTGATATCAGTGTTGATGCCCTTCGCATGTTATAGAGGCCTTGTTCATGTGTTCTGTTATGCTGG
>CM060338.1:33126124-33160902 GCA_030674155.1 Stramonita haemastoma | reverse complement strand
CATGATCTGTCTGGTTTTTGGTGGTCCCATCTGGCGACGTCCACGTTGTTTTATGGATGTGTTTGTGCGGGAAAAAGGTGCCTCCGATCAGCAGGCTGTTCTCTTATTTCATAATCCACGATATAATTTTTTTTTAAATGATAAATAAAATAAATAAATAGCTCACACACACACACACACGAACATTGGAAACAGTCACACACAAGCCCATGTATTATATATATATATATATATATATATATATATATATATATATATATATATATATATATATATATATATATATATATATATATATATATATAAAACCAAATTGTTATAACGTGTATAATACGAGAAACATCACTTAAATTGATACTCTGTTCTATAGTTAAGATATTGAACAGTCTTTAAAAAAATATCCTCACTTAACCAAAGCATACACTGTCACTATGACCCTACTCTATACAAATCCACCTCCCTTCTTATGCTCACATATACCCCCCCCTCCCCCCCTTCCTAATAAAAAGAGAAAACAAGTCAAGTCAAGTCAAGTCAAGTCAAAAATACTTTAATCATCCCTGAAGGGCAATTACAATACTGACAGGCATATTGCTACAAATTCATAATCAAACACACGAAGGAGCTACATTTCTTTTTTGTTCAAACATTATATAACTTCAAATAAAATGTCACAAACACTCACACTCTACGCGCGCGCGCTTGCACACACGCAAACACACGCATACACACACACACCAATGTTTAGATACAATGTTCTTAAAAACCATTCACTAGAAAAGACATATGATCACCATTATTTACACATTATACGCACGCGTTCACACCCGCACATATACAAAGCCAAAAATAAGACATACTTATTTTATGGGTACATATGCATGTATGTGTACACCTGTATGCATTGGCTACATACATAATAGTGGCAGGTAAGTAATTCAGAGAAGCTTATACACACACACACACAATAAATAAATAAATTTTCTCTCAACAATTTTTATGACCCCCTCCGGAAAAAAACGAAATTAATCAAAAGAATTTCTCTCACACACAAATTTTCCATCCTCTCCCATCCACATATACTTAGATACATGAAATTAAACAGAAAAAAGAATCTTTCATATAATCAATTTCAAAGATACAGGTGTAGGTGTAAAATCTGGGATGATCTGCCATCCAGTGGAAGATCAGTGCAATATCTGCCACCAACACAATCTGATGATATCACATATCCTGACTTGTGTCATCCACATTTCATCACATCATTAAAGCAATGATGCATTGTTCTACACACACAAATCATAATTGGATATCCAGAACAAATTCAAATAAACATAATCATCACAAATAAAAATAAATCAGGTCCAAAATGACACCATACCACACAAACAGAGACACAGACACAAAATTACACACACAATATCACACTCACACACACACACACACACACACCACACACACACACACACACACACACACACACACACACCACACACACACACACACACACACACACACACCACACACACACACACACAACACACACACACACACACACAAGGACGGGATAGCCTAGTGGTCAGAACATTGCGCTGGCAATTTGACGAATCGGGGTTCGATTCCCATTGGAGGGGATTTTCCCCCTGGAGTTAACATCAGTGCTGACTCCACTCTCCCCAAAAGTCCGAGGCCCCATGTGAAAACGCACACAGAACATCTTGCACACGTGTTAAATCCTGTTCCGCTTTTTGTAAGAGTAGGCCATTGTGTGCCGTAGGGAACAGATGACAATATTCACACAACTGCATACACACGGGGACTGGAAAAAAAAGCACATGAGTGCTTATTCCATTATTCTCGATATAAAAGAATGAAAAAATAAATAGGTAATAGATAAAGAACTTTTTTCTATAAATAAAGAAATAAAGATCGCCTTTTCCAATACAAATCCTCCAGGCACATCATCATCATCATCATCATCATCATCATCATCATCATCATCATCATCATCATCATCATCATCATCATCATCATCATCATCGCTGTCAACGCCATGAACGTCATTGGAGACGTTGTCATTGCCGTCATTGTCATGAACATCATCTCTAATTTTGAACAAACTCACAACCATTATCATAATAATTTTGTTGTTGCTAACAGGCAGCAGCTGAACTGGATATGCAGTGTAAGGGAAACAACCGTACATTGGGTAGCCTATGCGCTAGTTCTCTCTCTTAGACCACTCGGTGGCAATTCTTTTTTTGTTGTTTGTTTTCAATATTTTGTTGTGGTAATGTTGTGTGTGTTTTTTTGTTGTTGTTGTTTTTTTAATGATGTTTCTTTCCTTTGTGTGTCTCTTTGTGGTTATTAGGTGAGGGTTGTCTGTGTGTTTCTTTACAACAAATTTTAGGTGTATTTTTTACATCGAAGTTGATGTGGAATACCCATCTCAGTACATTCTAACTAAAGCAAGAAAAAGCTTCATTCACCTGAAATTTATTTGTAAGCAATAGGCTATTAAATGAAAGATCTGTAAATCCTTTAACATTTATGGACGTCAGTAATCAGATCAAATCATTATAGACAAGAAGTCTTCTTTAATGCTCCAGAATATTTACTGAGGAAGCTTCAGAGTATAGATTGTAAAGCATAGGCTACAGGCTTGCTCTTGGTGTACCTTTTCTTGCATCAGCAATTGACACATATGAAGTCGAAATAGTGCCGTTAGATGAATAATCCTACCGAAAACTTGCATGCCACAAATATGTACTGAGAAGTTCAACACCCAAAAACTTTGCGTTGGAAGACGTGAAAATAAAATCTGATACATTTTTTTTTACCAGACTCTCATGACTCAGTCCCATGTCCCAAAGGACGTAGGGGGGACATGAGAGAAGACGCAACAGAGATCTTTTTCCATGCTTCACGATCCTGTGTGGCTAGTAGGAGGTGTTGCAGGGGTTGGGCGGTCCAGTCTTTGATGTTGTCAACCCATGATTTCTTTTGGCGGCCTCTTCTTCTCTTGCCCTCGACTGTTCCTTGCAGGATGGTTTTTGCTAGGGTGTTGTGTCTTGTGGTGTGACCAAACCACATCAGCTTTCTCCTCTTTATGGTGGAGAGCAAAGGCTCTTGGGGGCCCACACGCTTTTTGATTTCTTCTTTCACATAGTTATTGGTCTTGTGTTCTTTGTATGATATTTTGAGGAGTCTTCTGTGGCACTTGTTCTCGAATGCTTGGATTCTCCTCTCTAACTCTGCTGTCAGAGTCCATGATTCACAGCCATATAGGAGGATAGATATCACGAGGGATTTGTAAAGGTGGTATTTGGTGCCGAAGCTGATGTTGTTGCTTCTGATGATCTTCTCGAGTCTGACTAGAGCAGATGTTGCTATTGCAATGCGAGCTTTCACTTCATTGTTTGATGTGCCATCTTTTGTTAGGATGGAGCCTAAGTATTTGAATTGGCTCACCTCTTCTAGTGTTTCTCCATTCATCTTTATTTCCGTGATGTCATTACCAGAAGGACGCAGCAGCAAATCGGGTGCACTTGTGGGGAAGGTTCTCTCTCCCCGGGGAGAGCAGCCCGAATTTCACGCAAAGAAATCTGCTGTGACATTAAGTGGTATAAAAATAAAATCAGAGTTAGGTTACCAAAATTTGATGGAAAATGAGTCTTTAGGAAATTAAGCTGGTCAATAGTCTTTCAGGGCTTTTTATTTATTTCATTTTATACCACCTTATGTCACAGCAGATGCAATTCGGGCTGCTCTTCCCGGGGAGAGTGCGTTGCCACAAGTGCAGCACCGCCCATAATTTTTTTTTTTCGTTTTCCTGTCTGCAACTGTATTTATTCCCGTATCAAAGTGGCTTTATTTCTACAGAATTTTGCCAGGGAGAACCCCCTTGTTGCCGTGGGTTCTCTTACGTGCACTAAATTATAATGTGTAATACACAGGACCTCGGTTTATCGTCTCATCCGAAAGACTAGCACCCAGACCACCACTCATGGTCTAATGGAAGGGGGAAATGTTTTGGGAGCGAACCAGATTTTTCGCTTTCTAGGCAGGCACGTTACATCTAGACCACGGATTCATAGGGAATAGTCAAGATTGGCTGCTTAAAGCTTGCTCTGTGGTCAGCATAAAATGACAGAGGCCCAGTTGGTAATCTCTCCTGATCATCGAAATTATGAAAGAAAAAATAATTATGTATACTGGATTTTTCTATGAAAGGGAGTCAGGCAGAAGTCCCCTCCACTTCTGCCTTCCCCTCCCCCTCTACTCCCCCCTCCTCTCCACTTTCCTGTGTGCAACTAACAGACAAGTAATGAAAGTATCACCAACAAACAGGGAAAAAAACATATAAAGGTTGACAGAAAAAAAGAGAAGGGATGCATTTCTAAAAAAAATATGTAGGAATCAAATGCCTGCACATTTATTGTACTCGCAATTTTGCAAGTATCCTGTTGGAAAAATTCCAGTTTGTCAAAACTCGTGGCCTTTTGGCCGAGTGTAGAACTAGCTGCCGACTGCCAATTGACCGCAGAGTTATCCCACCCTTGGTCGTTACATGCGCAGAAGACCGTTCCGGCTATGAAGTGAGCACGAATTCATTCTTTTAAATGAGAGTGCGTTGATTTGTATCGCCATTTTGACTTCTGTGCTCTCTTCCAACAAGTTCGAGATCAACTGTAGGTGATAATCTACACGCAGATGGTTTCATTGCATACAAAGGTTTGTGGTAATTTCCGTTCAATGTATGCCTTCATGCTAACGACTCCCAGTGGTTAATGTCTTTCTTTGGAGGCAAGTTTTAAGTTTCAAAATGTAGGTGGGTGGTTTTGACGTTACAGTAGTTAAGATGCACATACAATTACCCACTCGCGTGCCCCCCACCCTCCACCCCCACCCCCCAACACACACACACAAACGAAGGGATGGCCTAGAGTTCAGAACATTGCCTTGCAATTTGACGACCAGGATTCAATTCCAGGTCCAGGGGATTTTTCTCCTGGAGTTAACATCAGCCCTGACTCGACTCCCCCCAAAAAGTCCTTAAGTCCTTCGGACGAGAATCTAAAGGGATGCCCGGTAGGCGAATGCACGCAAATCATCTTGCCCACACGTTAATTCCTGCTCCGCTTTTCGTAAGAGTAGGCCATTGTGTGCCGCTGTGAACAGATTAGATTTACAAAACTGCATGCACATGGGAACTGGATGTAAAAAAGCACGAGTGTTTATTCCAGTATCTTCGGTATAAAAAGAATAAATAAATAAACAGAGAAATAGATAAATAAATAGATAAACAAACACAGGTACTGAATAGGTTTTATAATAATGTAACCAAAGCCTTTGTGGTTGAAAGAGAGGGAGGGTGAGGGAGAGAGAGGGGGGAGCCGGTGGAGAGGCCCAAATGTCTGATAAGATTTCCTTGCATACCACTGGTCACGAGGCCTGTTGACGTCACGTACAAGCCGACCATGAAAGTCTGAACACTTGGCAGGGCCTTTGACCAATCTGCTTTTGTTTTTGTTCCTCAGCTCCCAGGTTCATCAATGGTGAGATTGTTCCTATGTGACCGTTTTTGCCCACCAGTAAGGTAGCTACATTCTAACTTGCGTGATGATGTCCAAACACGATACCAGTATGGTTGTGTGTCAAAAACTGTATGGCATCCATTCCCACTGGCACGCAATCGTCTACCCTTTCGAAAAGCGAAACGGGTTTTATAGTGTGTGCTAGATATTCTGTGTGCTAAAAGCAAAACGGGTGTTAATCGTGTGTGCTAGGTTTTTTCTCATTCAAACAACTTTTGAGGGGAGTGGAGTGAAATTGGAGTCGGCACTGATGTTGATGGGGGCGGATAGCTCAGTGGTCAGAGCGCTGGCTTTCCCCATGTCAACTTAAGCAGCTTGAGCGTGGCTACCAGTTGGATGGGTGACCATTTGCTCGCCTTGGCTTCAGTACAGCTCCCCCCCCCCCCCCAGTTTACCCAGCTGTAAATGTGTACCTGCCCTCTTTAGGGTCAGGAAAGGTAAAGCAGCGAGTGAGAGATGGGCACCGCCCCCAATATGCTGACCCTCAGAGAAGCTGAGGCCTCTGATGCCTTGCTCCCCTACGGCCGCCTAGGTTATGGGTCAGCTTCACATTTACCTTTACTGATGTTAACTCCAGAGGAAAAAACACCTTGAAGGAGCATATCTGGATGGTAGCTGAAACGTGGGGTTGATCCTGGGTTGTCAGATTGCGAAGGCAACGCTCTAACTACCAGGTTATCCCGTCCCCAGACAAAATTATGAACATTACAATTGTAGACAGACACCTACAACCATAGTGAGGGCACAACAGTCACTGGTCGTTTTATGTACCAGAATGCTTTAACATTTCGTTTTGTTTTTTCGATCTTGGCTAGAGCTAGAGGTTCGCCGACGGTGAGGTTTTGCGTATGGGAACGTTTTTTGCCTCACCATGAAGGTAGCTGCATTCCGACTTCAGGAATGTGCGATAGGTATGGTCGTGTTTCCATAACCCACTGAAGGATAACTTTTTTTCAATTTTTGTTTGGTCCTCAACTAGAGATCTGAGGTTCACCAATGGTGAGATTTTTGCGTAGCAAACGTTTTTTTCCCCCCATCATTTAGGTAGCCACATTCCGACTTCGGGAATTGCTGTCATTAATTATGGGTTCTTTAACGTAGATATTTGATCTTCTGCATGTCTCTATACACTGAGAAAATTAAGGCACTGGCAGGTCTTCCTTAATTGGCCAGAGCCACAGTTTCGAACCCACGACCATATGGACCCACGAGATTGAAGTCAAACGATGTTAACCACTCAGTTGCACACAACACACACACACACCACCACCACACACACACACACACACACACACACACACCACACACACACACACACACACACACGACCGTGGGGACGGGGTAACCTAGTGGTCATAACATTGGGCTCGCAATTTGACGACCGGGTTCGATTCCAGGTCGATGGGATTTTCCCCCTGGAGTTAACATCAGTGCTGACTCCATTCTCCCCAAACGTCCTTTGGATGAGACTATAAACCAAGGCCCCTATGCTAACGCATGCAGAACATCTTGCGCATATGTTAAATCCTGTTCCGCTTTTCGTTAGTGTAGGCCTTTGTGTGCCAGTGGGAGCAGATAAGATTTACAAAACTGCATACACACGGGACGGATGTAAAAAAGCACATGAGTGCTTATTCCATTATCCTCGATATAAAGAATAAATAAATGAAAATGAAACACACACAACACGCACGCACGCACGCGCGTGCGCGCGCGCACGCCTCCTCTTACTCTTCTTTAAATTACGGTAATATTTTTACTTTTTTTGTTATCAGAAGCCTATCTGCAACCTCGGACGTTCTGGCCACAAACACCATGTTGTGATCCACATTGGTTTTTAGCTGGGTTGGACCTTTGTTAGATAGAGGGTAGGGAATGGAGGAAGGAAATGTTTCAACAAAGCCTTCATGGAGCTTTGTTTCCATGGACTTCAGATATGGAATATGTTTGACCCTAATCCTTCAAAATGGGGATAGTCTTGCTATCCCATAGGTTCTTCGTATTGGGATATCCTGCTATCCCCAAAGTTTTCAAAATGGGGATGTTCTGCTATCCCCAAGATTCTCGGAATGGGGATATTCTGCTATCCCAGGTTCTCGGAATGGGGATATCTGCTATCCCCAAGTTCTCGAATGGGATATTCTGCTATCCCCAAGGTTCTCGAATGGGATATTCTGCTATCCTAAAAGTTCTCAGAATGGGGTTATTCTATTATCCCTAAAGTAATCAGATTGGGATATTCTGCTATCCCCAAAGTTCTCAGTGTTCATGAGTCCCAGCCGTGCAGATTTTGTCAGCAAAGTTCTTTGTCAGACGATGTCTCTGCCATTGAACTGAACTGTCAGTTGCCTTTGAACGATCACTGGGCACCACATTTCTGATTGCATCTCCGATCCTTGCTAAAAGATAGATTTAATAGAGTAGAATAGGACAGACTAAAATAAATAATGAAATTAAAAAAAAAACTTTCAGCCAAAAACGATAAAATAGGAAATAAAATCAAACTAGCATAGCATTAGAAAATAAAATGAGTTAAGAAAAAAAAAACTGGCCACAAAAACAGTAAAATCAAATTTCAAACTAGGGACAAAACAGCACAAGAGATCAAAGTAGAGAGCAATCTCGGTGACAGTGATGTCTTGGTGTTTAAACACTGACGCCACCTTCAAAGGCTTTTGAGAGATTGGTGATGAGAAAGTTACCTCATCTTGGGGACAGTGATTGTGAGAAGAGTTACCCCATCTTTGGGCCATTGGTCTTGAGGGAGTGTGACATCATCTTTGGCACAGTGGTTATGAGGGAGTGTGACTTCATCTTTGGCACAGTGGTCACGAGGGAGTGTGACATCATCTTTGGGACAGTGGTTATGGGGAGTGTGCCTCTGCCGTCCCCTCACATTTTCCAAACATTTCCTTCAGTTTCTTCCATCCCACCCTTTATTTGACACGGGTCCTGGCCTGGTTAGTCATGTGGATCACATGGGAGTCGTCGCTATCGCAACGGGGCTGTTTCATGTGGACCACCTGGGAGTCATCGCTATAGCAACGGGGCTGTATCACGTGGACCACATAGGAGTCATCGCTATAGCAACGGGGCTGTATCACGTGGACCACATAGGAATTCTCTTCTGACCCTGGGATGTCATCTGGAGCTCTCCCTCAAGACCGCGCAATGTAAGTATTGAGAATGATGATAATAATGATAAGTAATGATAATAATGATAGTAATAATAATGATAGTGTATAATATAAACAGAAATGATAATAATGGAAATAATCATATAAAAAACAATATAAAAAGAAATGATACACACAGCATCCCAAAAATGGGACAGTGGGCATATATGGGCTAAAGTGACATGGTCAGGTGACTGTCATGTTTGTCCAAGAAAACCAGCAGAATTTTCAGTGGTACTGATTGGGACTGCCTTGCTTTCAGGGGCTGTGGGACTGGAACCAAGGATCCCGTGTGCAGTGGCAGCCATGATGAACTGGGGTCCTTTGTGGAAGAGTGGAATGCTATGGTTTAAAAGAAAGGTATGATAAACTCTTTGTTGTGGTTGGGCTCTGAAAGCCAAAGGCCTTTTTATTTTTGTTATACTAAATTGCCTGTATCCCTCATTGTTGATGAAAAAGATAAACATAATTATGCAAATCGAGGTCATTTCTTTTTTTTCTGTGTTTGTGAACATTTTTCAAATTTATTCATCAACTTAAAAGACTGCTTTCAAATACTTTTGAAAATGAAATATAACATTATGTACAAGTTTCGAGAAAATTTTGAAATATTGAAACAAAATTTTGAACTCGTAAAGTAACTGGACAGTATGCCACAGTAAATAATAATCCTTTCATTCAATCTTTCCTAAACTAACATGGTCAGGAGTCTGTCATGTTTGTCCAAGAAAACCACAGAATTTCAGTTGGTACTGATTGGACTGCCTTGCTTTCAGGGGCTGTGGGACTGGAACCAAGGATCCCGTGTGCAGTGGCAGCCATGATGAACGGGGTCCTTTGTGGAAGAGTGGTAATGCTATGATTTAAAGACAGGTATGATAAACTCTTTGTTGTCATTGGGTTCTGAAAGCCAAAGGCCTTTTTATTTTTTTCTACTAAATTGCCTGTATCCCTCATTGTTGATGAAAAAAGATAAACATAATTATGTAAATCGGTCATTTCATTTTTTGTCTGTGCTTGTGAACATTTTTTCAAATTGATTCATCAACTTTAAAAAGACTGCATCAAATAAATGTTGAAGATGATTTGTAACATGTGTACGGGCTTCGAGTTTGTTAAAAAAAAACAATCAATATTAATGATTAAAATTTGAACTTATATAGTAACTGGGCAGTACAGTACACTTTGTAAATAATCATCCTTAATTCAGTCTATTTTTAAGTAACTTGGTCAAGAGTCTGTCATGTTTGTGCAAAAAACGAGCAGAATTTTCATTGGTACTGATTGGGACTGCCTTGCTTTCAGGGGCTGTGGGACTGGAACCATGGACCCGTGTGCAGTGGCAGCCATGATGAACTGGGGTCCTTTGTGGAAGAGTGGTAATGCTGTGAGTAAAAGAAAGGTATAAACTCTTTGTTGTCTTGGGCTCTGAGAGCCAAAGATTTTTTTTTTCACCAAATTGCCTCGTATCCTTCATTGTTGATGAAAAAGACTAACATGTGTAAATAGAGATCCTTTCACTTTTTTCTGTGTTTGTGAACATTTTGCAAATTTATTCATCAACTTAAAAAGCTGCTTTCAAATAATTTTGAAAATGAAATGTAACATTATGTACTGGTTTCGAATTTGTTAAAAAAAAGTATTAAATCAATTAAACTTGAAATCATAATGTCATTATGAGCTATTCTCGATATAAAAGAATAAATACTAAATAAATAAATAACTGGGTAGTATGGTACACTCTGCAAATAATCATTTATTCAGTCTCTTCTAAAGTAACTTGGTCAGGAGTCTGTCATGTTTGTCCAGGAAAACCAGCAGAATTTTCAGTGGTACTGATTGGGACTGCCTTCTTTCAGGGCTGTGGGACTGGAACCAAGGATCCCGTGTGCAGTGGCAGCCATGATGAACTGGGGTCCTTTGTGGAAGAGTGGAATGCTATGGTTTAAAGAAAGGTATGGTAAACTCTGTTGTCATTGGGCTCTGAAAACCAAAGGTGGTTTGTTTGTTTTTTAAATAAATTGCCTCCTATCCTCATTGTTGATGAAAAAGAAAAACATATGTAAATCCTGGTCATTTCAGGTTTTGTTCTGTGTTTGTGAACATTTTTCAAATTGATTCATCAGCTTAAAAAGCCTGCTTTCAAATAATTTTGAAAATGAAATATAACACATGTACTGGTTTCGATTTTGTTAAAAAATATTAAATCAATTAAACTTGAACTCATTATGTAATTATTAGCTATCCTCGATATAAAATAATAAACAGATAAATAAACAAATAAATAAATCCACAAATACATAAATAAATAACTGGGCATTATGGTATACTTCGGAAATAATATATTCCTTTATTCAATCTCTTTTTAAGTAACCTGGTCAGGAGTCTACCAAGTTTGTCCTAGGAAACCAGAATTTTCAGTGGTACTGATTGGGACTGCCTTGCTTTCAGGGGCTGTGGGACTGGAACCATGGACCCCGTGTGCAGTGGCAGCCATGATGAACTGGGGTCCTTTGTGGAGAGTGGTAATGCTATGGTTTAAAGACAGGTATGTTAAACTCTTTGTTGTCATTGGGCTCTGAAAACCAAAGGCGGCTTTTAAAAAATAAATTGCCTGGTACCCCTCATTGTTGAAAAAAGATAAACATATAAATAAGGTCATTTCACTTTTTCTTTGTTAAAAAATTTTGCAAATTGATTCATCAACTTAAACAAAGGCTGCTTTCAAATAACTTTGAAAAATAGGAAATGTAAAATTTGTCTTCGAATTTGTTTTGAAATATTGAAACAATTAAATTTGAACTCGTAATGTAATTATGAGATATCCTCGATATAAAAGAATAAATAAATAAATAAATAAATAAATAAATAATACTGGGCCTTATAGTACACTTTGGAAATAATATATTTCTTAATTCAGTCTCTTTTTAAGTAACTTGGTCAGGAGTCTGACATGTTTGCCCAAGAAAACCAGCAGAATGTTCAGTGGTACTGATTGGGACTGCCTTGCTTTCAGGGGCTGTGGGATTGGAACCATGGACCCCGTGTGCAGTGGCTGCCATGATGAACTGGGGTCCTTTGTGGAAGAGTGGTAATGCTATGGGTAAAAAGAAAGGTATGTTAAACTCTTTGTTGTCATTGGGCTCTGAAAGCCAAAGATAAAATCCATCTTTGAGTGAATATGAATTTTTGTTTTCAAAGTGTTATTTCCAGTTTAAACAAATGGAGTGAATCTGAAATATACATCTTAAAAAGGACTTAATGAAGGTTCCCCCCCCCCTCCCAGTTGACGAGACTAATATCACGGGCCTAGACAACCATTTCTCAAACTTTAATTTTTTAACATTTCCATCGGCATAAAGACATGTAAAACGGTCGCTTACGCAAAATCTCGATCTCTGATAAACCTCGGAGCTCTAGCGCAGGAATAACAAAAATAAATATAGTGAATGATGATACTGACGATTGTGACGTGTGTTCTGGCAGGAAGGTGAGAACACCATCCATCTAGGACTTCGCCGTCGCTGCAGAAGACTTCGCCGTCGCTGCACACGACTTCGCCGTCACCACACAAGACTGCCGTCTCCGCAGAAGACATCGCTGCAGAAGATATCACCGCCGTTGCAGAAGAATTCGCCGTCGCCGTCGCCGCAGAGGACATCCCCAGATCTGATTAATGATGGTCGTGATTTGAAGTTTTCTTTCCTGATTTGTATTTTAAATAAGTGTTTGAGAGAGGACAATTATTTTGTAGACATAGCTTAAAATGGTGGTAGTTTTTTTTTATCATTATACTGGTTTTCTTCCTTTTATTTTTTTTGTAACTTGAATCAGATCATTTAGAAAATACTATCATCCTAGTATCTAGGAAAACTTTGTGATGAATTTTCAACCAAGTTTTTAGATTAAAAAAAATAGATCAGGGGATTTAAGAATTAGCTAAGACAATAATTATGGTTGAAATAAGCCCTGTAGGTCTGACAATTATTTTAATGCTTCCTCTTCCATTTAAAAGCATTAAAAAATATATGGTACCAGCAGGCTATCCATCTGTTTGATGATCGTAGGATTTATGATACTCTTTTTTTTTTCTTTTTTTTTTTACAGTATTGTAAAGCATTTTATGTGGTGATCTACCTCTAGTTATCTTTCTATGATTTTACTGCAGTGTAAAGTTTTATAGTTTCCCGTTAGAAAGTGTGTGTATGTGTGTGTGCATGCGTGTGCATGCGTGTGCGTGTGTTTGTGTGTATGTATGTATGTGAGTGTGTGCGACCGCGTGTGTGTGTGTGTGTGTGTGTGTGTGTGTGTTGTGTGTGTGTGTGTGTGTGTGTGTGTGGAGAGAGAGAGAGAGAGAGAGAGAGAGAGAGAGAGAGAGAGAGAGAGAGAGAGAGAGAGAGAGAGAGGGGAGATTTCTAGTTTGTGGGTGTGTTGTGCGTGCATGTTTGTGTGTGTTGTGTGAACCCGCATGTGTGTGTGTTTTGTGTGGATGTTTGTGCGTGCATATGTTGTGTGTGTGTGTGAATCAAAGAGGGGACATGGGCGTTACTCTGGGGAAAAGGTGTTCGGAGGAGGGTCAGGACACAAGTCGGGATCAATGGGGATAAAAAAGAGGGCGGTTGTTGGTGATAGATTTTTTGGAAGCCTACATTTTTTTAAATTTTGGGCCCTTTTTTTTTATACTTCAGTGGGTTTTTGGGTGGTTAAAGCCTTTTTTACATGGATATAACGCCGTGAGGTTGTGGGTTCGACTCTCAGTCCTACACTTTCTTTCCAGTTTGACGTGAAAATCAAATTATATATTTCTTTTTAAAAAGCAAAACTCAGGATAGTTGAAAATCGAAAAGAGCAGGGAGGTACCTCCTGACTGTCCTAGCAAACTTGGTAGGTTTGAATTCTCAACTGGATCCCTGAAGTTCAAATGCAGCTACCTAAATGGTAGGGCTGCGTATGCAAAAAAAAAAAAAATCTCACCCGGAGTAAAAGTTTGGAGCTCTAGCAGGAGAAACAAAAAAAGAAATTGTATTCCCAAGTCTTTGGCCTGAGGCAGCTTTGATGGCAGCAGAGCCGGAAATTTGGAATTAGAAATTCAAACAAAAATCAAGTACAACAGAGCCTTAGCAATTGATAGGACCAGTAATTTTTAAAGAAAATTTGAATAGAGCTCCACATTGTTGTGTCTACAGCTAAGTACCGTCAGTTCTATCTGCTGCTGTGTCCACATGCTTTCTCACACAGACCAGCCAACAGACTGGCAACCCTCCCCCTTTTTGCATGCTTCTTTCCCCTTTTTGTAGGTGTCCCCCTTTATGCATGTGTCCCCTTTTTGCACGCTTCCCCTTTTTGCATGCTTCCTTCCCTTTTTTGCATGCTAACTATTCTTACTAATCCTAACCTGTACACTAACCCTGGACCCTCATGTGGACACACAGCAGGTAGATTAGATGTTACTAGCTGACACAATGGCAAAATTTGAGTTTTGAGGGTTGGGAGGATTGGTAGAATTTTAGGGAAAAGGGTGCTAGGATGTGGGGGGGGGGGGGGGGGAAGTAGGCAGTTAGGACTGTGGGAGTGGGGAGAGAGGTATGACTGTGTGTGTGTTTGTGTGTCTGTCTCCGTGGGTGTGGGTGTGACTGTCTGTGTGTGTGTGACTCTGCGTGTGTGTGTGTGTGTGTGTGTTGTGTGTGTGTGTGTGTGTGTGTGTGACTGTGTGTGTGTGATGCTGTGTGTGTGTGTGTGACTCGTGTTGTGTGTGACTGTGTGTTGTGATGTGACTCGTGTGTCGTGTGTGTGACTCGCGCGCGTGTGTGTGTGTATGTGTGTGTGTGTGACGCGCGCGCGCGGCGTGTGCGACTGTGTGTGTGACTCTGCGTGTATGTGAGACTTGTGTGTGTTGCGTGTGTGTGTGTTGTGTGTGTATGTGTGTGTGTGTTGTGTGTGTGTGTGTGTGTGGTGTGTGTGTGTGTGGTGTGTGTGTGAGAGAGGAGAGAGACAAAGACAAAGACAGAGACAGAGAGAGGTGACTCTGGAGGTGTGTGAGACTCTTGTGTGTGTTAGGTTTTTTTAGTTTTCATATATATATATATATATATATATATATATATATATATATTATAATTTGTGTATATATATATATATATATATATATATATATATATATATTATATATATAATATAATTATTTATATATATATATATGATATAATAAATATAATTAATATATAATGTAATTTTCTATATATATAGAAGGAGGAGACAGAAGTAGACAGAAGAGAGAGGAAGAAGAGAAATAATAGATGATGATAAGTATACATTCATAATACATACTATCAAACTACATACATCATATCATACAGACATAATACATTACCTCATACAATACAACATAACATAATACATAAATGCAAAACATATACACAAACACTAAAGTTTTCGATAGTTTTATATATTCATCGGCTGATATTTTTGTCAGATTGAAAATTGATATTTTATGAAGCACCAGCCCTACTAAATATATGGACTTCTGTAGTAATCACAAAATTGGGGCCAGCAGCTTTTAAGTTTATACAAGCAGGCAAATATCTACTCATCTCTATTGTAGATTGTACAATGTTGTGCCTATGTAATGAAACATGAAGGAATTTGATGACATAAATTTTGAAATATGAAAATTAATAATCTGTGATTGATCTTCACCGAAGATGATTGCAGATTTTACACCAACACGTCTTTTGTCAAAATGTATGTGAAGCACTAGTTTAGATGATTTTAAGTATAGTATTGAATCAAATGTGATGTGTGGGGGGTTTTTCGAAGAGGTTTTCTTCTCTTTTTTTAATGAAATGCGAAGTAAAAAGAAAATTTTGCTGTGATCTTACGAAAAATGTATGTGAAAGACAAATGGTATATGATCATAATTATAGTTGTGAATAAAATGTGGATTTTTTTCTTCTTTTTTTTTTGGGGGGGAGGGCTTTTCTTTTTTATCACATCAAATTTGAAAACAAAAAGAAAGGTGGTGTTGTGATTGTCATTGATATTTTAATGATTTTATGTAAAGTATTGGATAAAAGGTGCCTGGGTGGTTTGTTTCTTTTTTTTTTTAAATAATGAGATCAATTGGAAATTTACAAGAAACAGGAGTATGCTTTATGATAGTGTAGAAAGTGTGTGAAAGATTTTTTTTTCTAAATGACATTAAATTTGAAAGCAAAAAAAAATCTTGAGCTGTGATTGACATCAGTATTCTGTGAAATAACTTTAGATGATATTGGTGGCAGATTTGTGTATTGATCTTCTGCTGGAAGATTGATGGCAGATTTTACACCAACATTTGTTACGAAAAATGCATGTGAAATACTGATCGTTTATGAAGTGAAATGTAAGAGGAAATAAAATCTACGTTTTTTTCTGAAGAGGTTTTTTTTTTTTTTGGGGAGAGGTTTTTTCTTTTTTCTCCCTCCCCCCCCCCCCCCCCTGAAGTTTTATAGCTTTTTTTCAATCACATCAAATGTGAAAACAAGAAGAAAAGTTGTGCTGTGACTGCCATTGATATTCTGATTTTTTGCACAGTATTGGTTACAATTTGCCTGTATGTTTTGATTTACTTTTTTTCTAAATTAATAATGATATGAAATGGGAGAGGAGATGGGCCCCTTCTCAATATGCTGGCCCCTAGAGAAGCTGAAGTCTCACTCTGGGATGCCTCGCTCCCCTTTAACCACATGGGTTATGCAGCACCTTTACTTTTTGTATAAAATGGAAAATTAACAAGGAAATGTAATGTTGTATAATAGTGTAGAAAGTGCTCCAGAAGGTTTTGTTTCTTTATTATTTCATTTTAGTGAAATCACATTAAATGCGAAAACAAAAAGAAAGCTTGTGCTGTGATTGCCATTATATATTATTGATTTTTTAATATAGTATTGGATGAATATGCCTTCGTGTTTTGTTTCTCTTTTTTGTCTTTTTTTTTAATAATGAGATCCAATGGAAATCGACAAGAAAGTGTACAATGTTGTCTGATAGTGTAGAAATTATGTGGGAGAGGGATTTTTTTTAAAATTGCATCAAGTTTGAAACACAAGGAAAGCTTGTTGGTGGCAGATCTGTATATTGATCTTCTGCTGGAAGATTGATGGCAGATTTTACACCAATACACGTTCATGCTATGTGGAAAGTGTGATGCCCGTTTTTGTTTATTTAACCGATTGAAATGAAGATAGAGGAGATACTGCACAGGCTGTATAATGGTATGGACAATGTCTGGGGAGAAGGAGTCTTTTTTCCTTTTTTTAATCACATTAAATATGGGAGGAATAACAAAGATTGTCATATAATTGCCATGTTGGTGGCAAATCTGTGTATTGATATTCTGCTGGAAGATTAATGGCAGATTTTACGCCAGCACACATTACGAAAAATGTATATGCAAGATTGCTATGATTTAAGTAGAGTAGTGGTTAAGGAATCGAGCACCTATGTGCTTTTAAAAGTTGTTTTTTTTATAATGATGGGATGAAACGTAGATTCTTAAGCTGTATGCTGTATGTGTGCAGTGTGTGGAAAGGTTTTTTTTTTTCCAAATAAGCCTTTATTGTGAAAAGAAAAACAAAGCTGGCACTGTGATTGTGGTAAAAGAACTTCTAGTTTGTGTTGGTGGCAGATCTGTGTATTGATCTTCTGCTGGAAGATTGATGGCAGATTTTACACCTACACATCTTGCAAAAAATGTATGCGAAGGACTACTGGTATATAATTTTAAGTTTAGTAGTGAATAAAAAGTGACTAGGGTGTTTTTTTTTTTGGGGGGGGGAGTTTTTTCTTTTTTTTTACTTTTTTCAAAAAATCATATCAAATTTGAAAACAAAATGAAAGCTTGTGCTGAGATTGCCATTGATATTTTAATGATTTAATTTATAGTACAGGATAAAATGCGCCTGTTATTTTGCCTTTTTTTAGATAATGAGGTGAATGTAAAATGAAATAATATCCATTCTAAAATGACAAGAAATATGCATGTTGTATAACAGTGTAGAAATCATGCCCAAAGAGGTTTTTTCATTTATTTATTTTTAAAGCATAAGCAAATGTGAAAACACAAAGAAAGCTTGTGCTGTGATTGGCATTGATATTCTGTGAAATGACTATAAATGATGTTGGTTTTAAGTATAGGAATGGGTGAAATGTGACTTTCTTTTTCTTTTTGGGGGGTAAAGAAATCAAAATCAATAGTTTCTATAATGTTGTGGAAAGTCTGTCAGGAAAATGGGGTTTTATTTTGGCTTTTTTGGGGGTAGAGGGTGAATGTGCCTGTGTGTTTTGTGGGTGTATTTTTTTAGGAGGGGAGAGGGTAAATGTACCTGTGTTCTTTTATCTTTTTTGTTTTGTTTTTTGGGGGGTGGGAGCAGTTAAACATCTGTGTTTTTTTAATGGGGAAGGAGGGGGATAGGGTAAATGTGCCTGTGTTTTTCTTTAGGGGGGGGGGGGGAGAAAGAAAGTAAATGTGTCTGGGTTTTTTTTGGGGGGAGAGTGAATGTGCCTGTGTGTGTCTGCGTGTGTCTGAGTCTGTGTCTTTGTCTGTGTGTCCCTGTCTGTGTGTGTGTTTTGAGGAAAGGGTAAATGTGTCTGTGTGGTTTTCTTGCAGTTTGGTGTTTGTTTTTTTAATAATGACTTAAGTGAATGTGGCAGATCTGTGTATTGATTTTCTGCATGAAGATTGATGGCAGATTTTACACCAACACATCTTACAAAAAATGTATGTTCAAGGCTAATGGTATATGATTTTAAATGTAGTATTGGATAAAATGTGCCTGTGTGTCTGTTTTTTTTTTACTATTGAAATCAAATGTGAATTTACAGATAAATGTATGTTGTATAGAAAATGTATGTTGTATAGTATAGTTGTGTAGAAAATGCCTGGTGTGAGGTTTTCTTTTTTTATTGCTATAATCACATCGACTTTGAAACCAAAAAGAAAGCTGGTGCTGTAATTGCCATTGATAGTTTTAATAATCTTATGCATAGTACAGGATAAAGCGTGTCTGTGTGGCTTATCTTTTCTTTTTAAGAATGAGATTAATGTAAACAGCAAAGAGCAATGTAGCAATGGTGCATAATAGTGTTAAAAGTGCGCCAGGAAGATTTTCTTTTTTTTAATTCATTTATTCTTAAAGTCCATCAAATGTAAAAAAACAAAGAAAGCCTGTGCTGTGATTGACATTGCATTCTGTGAAATGACTTTAGATGACTTTGGTGGCAGATCTGTGTATCGATCTTCTGCTGGAAGATTGATGGCAGATTTTACACCAACTCAACTTAAAAACAACGTACAGGAAAGACTTCTGGTATGTGATTTTAAGTATAGGAATGGGTATAATGTGACTGTTTTTCTTTTCCCTTTTTGGGGGGTAAAGAGATCAATATTAACGTGAATTGGCAAGAAAATGTAATAGTTGTTATAATCTTGTGAAAAGTGTGTAAGGAAAATGGGGTGGTTAAATGTGCCTGTGGTTTGGGTGGGTGGGGGAGGTTAAATATGCCTGTGTGGTTTGGATGTGGGGGGGGGAGAGTTAAATGTGCCTGTGGTGTGTTTTGGGGGTGGGGTGGGGGAGAGGTTAAATGTGCCTGTGTGGTTTGGGTGGGGTGGGGAGAGGTTAAATGTGCCTGTGTGGTTTGGGGGTGGGGGGGGAGAGGTTAAATGTGCCTGTGTGGTTTGGGGTGGGAAGGTTAAATGTGCCTGTGTGGTTTGGGGGTGGGGGGAGAGGTTAAATGTGCCTGTGTGGTTTGGGGTGGGGGAGGTTAAATGTGCCTGTGTGGTTGGTGGGGGGGGGGAGGTTAAATGTGCCTGTGTGGTTTGGGGGGGGGGAGGTTAAATGTGCCTGTGTGGTTTGGGGGTGGGGGGAGAGGTTAAATGTGCCTGTGTGGTTTGGGGGGGGGGGGTTAAATGTGCCTGTGTGTTTGGGGGGGGGTTATGGGGTTAGGTGGAGTTAAATGTGCCTGTGTGGTTGGGGGGGATGTTAAATGTGCTTGTGTGGTTTGCTTGTTCTTTGGTGGTTGTTTTTGTTTGTTTTGTGTGTTTTTTTCTTTTTATTAATGACTGTAGATGATGTTGGTGGCAGATCTGTGTATTGATCTTCTGCTGCAAAATTGATGGCAGATTTTACTCCAACTCGACTTCCAAAAAATGCACAGGGAAGAGCTCTGGTATGTGATTTTTAGTATAGGAATGGGTAAAATGGGACTGTTTCAATTTGCTTTTTTTGGTAAAGAGATCAATATTGATGTGAATTGGCAAGGTAATGTGATATTTTTATAATGTTCCAAAAAGTGTAAGGAAAATGCTTGTATTTTGGCTTTTTTAAAATCGCATAAATTTTGAAAACAAAAGCAATCTTGGGCTGTGATCATTAATATTCGATGAAACATCTTTAATGCTGGTGGCAGATCTGTGTATTGATCTTCTGCTGGAAGATTGATGGTAAATTTTACACAAACACATCTTAGCAAAAATGTATGTGAAAGGCTGAAGTATAGTAGTGAAGAGTATGTGCCGTTTAAGATTTTTTTGTGCTGGTTTTGTTTTCCTTTTTTTTTTGGAGGAATAGAGGGTAAATGTGCCTATGATTTTTTTTGTAGGGGAAGGAGAGGGTAAAAATACCTGGAAAGAGTGAATGTGCCTGTATATTATTTTTTTTTTTTGGGGGGGGGGAGCGAGAGTGAATGTCCATGTCTTTTTCATTAGGGAGAGGATAAGTTTGTGTGTGTGTGTGTGTGTGTGTGTGTGTGTGTGTGTGTGTGTGTGTGTGTGCTGCGTGCGTGCGTGTGCGTGCGTGCGTGCGTGCGTGCGTGCGTGGTGTGTTTATTCTTTTATATTGAGGATAATGGGATAAGCACTCTTGTGCTTTTTTATATCCAGTCCCCTTGTGTATGCAGTTTTGTAAATGTCATCTGTTCCCACCGGCACACAATGGTCTACTCTACGAAAAGGTGTGTGTGTGTGTGTGTGTGTGTGTGTGTGTGGTGTGAGTGTGTGTGTGTGTGTGTGTGTGTGTGTGTGTGTGGAGTGAGAGAGAGAGAAGAGAGAGAGAGAGATGGTAAATATGCCTGTATTATTTGTCCTTTGGCCTTTTTTTTCTAAAAATGACTTCAGATGATGTTGGTGTCAGATCTGTGTATTGATCTTCTGCTGCAAGATTGATGGCAGATTTTACACCAACACACCTTCATGATATAATATATGTAGTTTGTGTGTAAACTGTGCCTGTGATAATTTTTTTTTAATAGATTGAAATCAAGATTGGAGAAAAAAATAGAGGCTGTATAATGGTGGGGACAGTGTATGGGGAGAAGGGGCCTTTTTTCATAATCTCATCAAATATCAAAGGAATAACAAAGATCGTCATGTGATTGTCATGTTGGTGGCAGATCTGTGTATTGATCTTCTGCTGGAAGATTGATGACAGATTTTACATCAAGACATCTTACAAAAATGTTTGTTAAAGACTGATGGTATATGGTTTTAAGTATACTACTGAATGAAATGTGCCTGTGTTCTTTTTTTCTAACTTTTTCTGGGGAAAGGTTTTCTTTCTTTTTCTTTTTTTTAAATGACTTCAAATCTTAAAAAAAATGCTTGAACTGTGATTGCCATTGATATTCTAATGGTTTTGGCATAGCATTGGAGAGAACGTGCCTGTGTGCTTTGTTTTTGTTTTTAAATTATGAGATCCAATGGAAATTGACAATTAAATGTAGAAGGTTGTATAATAAGTATAATAATGTTGTTGTTTTTTTTAAAAATTACATCCCCTATGAAAACGAACAGAAAGCTTGTGATGTGATTGGTATTAATATTGTGTGAAATGACTTTAGATGATGTTGGTGGCAGATCTGTATATTGATCTTCTGCTGAAAGATTGATGGCAGATTTTACACCAACACACCTTCATACAATATGTCTTGTGGTGTGTAAAGTGTGCTATGAATGGGGGGGTATTGTGGGTTTTTCTTAATCGAATCAAACGAACACTGGGGAGAAAAACATCGGCTGTATAATGGTGTGGGCACATTATGAGATGCTATTTACAGCATTGGAGAAAACGTGCCTGTGTGGTTTGGTTTTCTTTTCTTTTTTTTAAATAATGAGATCAATTGTGAAATGACAAAGAAATGGAGACTGTTGTATAATATTGTGTTAATTGTGTGCCTGAAGAGGATTTTAAAGTTTTATTACTGGTTAAATTGCATAACATTTTCAGACAAAAAGAAAGCTTGTGCTGTGATTGGCAGCGATATTGTGCGAAATGACTTTAGATGATGTTGGTGGCAGATCTGTGTATTGATTTTATGCTGGAAGATTGATGGCAGATTTAACACCAACATATGTTACAAAAAATGTATGTGAAGGACTGAAGTATAGTAGTGAAGGAAATGTGCCTGTGGTTTTTTGTGAATTTTTTTTTTTTGGGGGGGGGAGGGAGAGGGTGCATGTGCATTTTTGGGGGAGGGTAAATGTGCCTTTTGGGGGGAGGAGGTGAATGTGCCTTTTGGGGGGAGGGTAATGCGTTTTTTTTCGGGGGGAAGGAGGGTAAATGTCCCTGTGTCTTTCTGGAGGGGGGTAGAGGGTAAATGTGTCTTTCTGGAGGGGTAGGGTGAATGTTCTTTCCTGGAGGGGGAGAGTGTAAATGTGTCTATTTCTGGAGGGGGGAGGGGATAGTCTAAATGTGTCTTTATCTGGAGGGGGAGAGGGTAAATGTGTCTTTATCTGGAGGGGGAGAGGGTAAAATGTGTCTTTATCTGGAGGGAGGAGAGGGTAAATTGTGTCTTTTTCTGGAGGGGGGAGAGGGTAAATATGCCTGTGTTTCTTTAATTTTGTTTTGGTTTTTTGGGGGGGAAGGTAAATGTCCATGTGTGGGGTTTATTAGGGAGAGGGTAAGTGGTGTGTGTGTGTGTGTGTGTGTGTGTTTTGGAGAGGTAAATGTGCATGTATGGTTGGTTTGTGGTTAGTGGTTTTTTTTTTTTTTTAATGACTTTAGATGATGTTGGTGGCAGATCTCTGTGCTGATCTTCTGCTGGAAGATTGATGGCAGATTTTACACCAACACAACTTACGAAAAAAAGTATGTGAAAGACTTATGGGATATGGTTTTAAGTGTAGGGTTGAAGAGAGTGTGCCCGTGTGTTTTTCGTAGAGGGAGAGGATAAATTAATGTGACTGTGTTTTGGTGGGGGGTTTGTTGTTTTTTTAGGGGAGGGGGTTAGGGGGTTGAGGGTAAATGTGCCTGGGTCTTTTTTTTTTTTTGGGGGGGGGAGGGGGGGGCGAGGAGAGGGTAATTGTGCCTGTATACTTTTTTTTAGGGGGGAGAGGATAAATGTTCCTTTTTTTGGCTGGGATGGGGGGGAGGAGGGGAATGTGCCTGTGTGGGTTGTTTTGTTTTGTTTCGGGGGGCGGGGGGGGGGGGGGGGGGGGGGGAGGGGGGGCAGAATATACACATGCAAATTTTCTTCATTGTTTTGGGGGGTGGGGGTGGAGAGTGCAAATGTGCCTGTGTGAATTTATTGGGGAAGATGGTAAATGTGCCTCTGTGTGTGTGTGTGTGTGTGTGTGTGTGTGTGTGTGTGTGTGTGTGTGTGTGTGTGTGTGTGTGTATTTCCGGAGAGGGTAAGTGTGTGTGTGTGTGTGTGTGTGTGTGTGTGTGTGTGTGTGTGTGTGTGTGTGTTTCGGGAGATGGTAAATGTGCCTGTGTGGTTTGTTCATTGTTTTTTTTTTTGTTTTGTTTTTTAATGTTGGTGGCAGATTTTTGTAGGAAGATTGATGGCAGATTTTTCACCAACGCATCTTACGAAAAAAATGTGCATAGACTATAGGTATATAATTTTAAGTAAGGTATTGGATAAACTGTGCCTATGATATTATCGGTTTGGGGGGATAATGTTTTCTTTCTTTTTTAAATCATTTCAAATTTGAAAACAAAAAGAAAGCTTGTGCTGTGATTGTCATCGACATTCTAATGGTTTATGTATAGTTTTTGGATAAAGCAAGAATGTTGTGGTAAACAAATGTCTGGGATAGGTTTTATATTTTACTTTTTTCTAATCACCTCAAATGCGAAAACAAAAGAAAGCTTGTACTGTGATTGGCATTAATATTCTGCGAAGTGACTTAAGATGATGTTGGTGGCAGATCTGTGTATTGATCTTCTGCTGGAAAATTGATGGCAGATTTTACACCAACACATCTTTCTCATTCCTTTTCTTTTATTTCGAGGATAATGGAATGACTCATGCGCTTTTTACATCCAGTCCCTGTGTGTATGCAGTCCTTGTGTGTATTCAGTTTTATCAATTTTCATCTTAATGCTGTGTGTAAAACGTGCCTGCAGGTTGGTTTTAGTAGGGGTCTTTTTTTTAACATCAAATGTGAAAGGAATGACAAAGATGGTCATATGATTGCCATGTTGGTGGCAGATCTGTGTATTGATCTTCTGCTGGAGGATTGATGGCAGATTTTACACCAACTCAACTAAAAAAAAAACGTCAGGAAAAGACCTCTCATATATTATGTGATTTTAAGTATAGGAATGGGTAAGATGACTGTTTTTCCTTCTTCTTTTTTTTTTTTTTTTGGGGGGGGGGGGGGGGAAGAGATTAAAATCAATGTGAATTGGCAAGAAAATGTAATAATTTCTATAATGTTGTGGAAAGTGTGTGTTTATTTTTGCTTTTTTAAAATCTCACATCAATAATGATTTTTTTTAAATGATGCTGTGATTGTCATTAATACTCAAGAAATGTTTTTAGATGATGTTGATGGCAGACCTGTGTATTGATCTTCTGCTGGAAGATTGATAGCAGATTTTACACCAACATATCTTACCAAAAAATTGTGAAAGACTGAAATATAGTAGTAAAAAAAAGTGCCCTTGTGTGTGTGTGTGTGGAGGGGGGAAGTAGAGGGTAAATGTGCCTGTGTGGGTTTTTGGGGGGAGAGGTAAATGTGCCTGTGGTTTTTGATTTTTTTTTTTTTTTTTTTTGGGGGGGGGGTAAATGTGCCTGTGTGCGTTGTTTATTGTTTGGTGGTGTTTTTTTTTAATGACTTTGATGATGATGTGGCAGATCTGTGCATTGATCTTTTGCTGGAAGATTGATGTGCAGATTTTACACCAACACATCTTACGAAAAATGTATGTGAAAGACTCGTGGTATTTGATTTTAAGTATACTAGTGAATGAAATGTGCCCGTGTTTTTTGATTTTAAGTAACTAGTAATGAAATTGCCCGTGTTTTTTTTTTTTCCTTTTTCTGTGGAATAGTTTTTTCTTTGTCTTTTTTAAATCACTTGAAATGTGAAACCAAGGATAAAGCTGATGCTGTAATTGCCATTGCTATCTGTGGGCTTCTTTGTCTTTCTTTGTCTTTTTTAAATCACTTCAAATGTGAAACCAAGGAGAAAAGCTGATGCTGTAATTGCCATTGCTATCTGTGGGCTTCTTTATCTTTTTTTTTTTTAAAATCACTTGAAATGTGAAACCAAGGATAAAGCTGATGTTGTAATTGCCATTGCTATCTGTGGGCTTCTCTTATCTTTTTTTAAATCACTTGAAATGTGAAACAGGATAAAGCGATGTTGTAATTGCCATTGCTATTTGTGGGCTCTTTATCTTTTTTTTAAAGAATGAGATCAATGTAAACAACAAAGAAAAATGTAGCAATGGTGTATAAAAATGTTGAAAGATCTGCCAGAAGTGGTGTTTTATTTCTGTTTATTAGTTTTTTAAACCACATCAATCATAAAAACAAAAAGAAATCTGATGCTGTAATTTGCATTGATATTCTGTAAAATAACTTTAGATGATGTTGGTGGCAGATCTGTGTATTGATCTTCTGCTGGAAGGTTGATGGCAGATTTTACACCAACAAACCTTACGAAAAATATAATCATGTGAAAGACTAAGTGGCATATTACATTAAATGTAATAAATTGGTCTTGTTTTAAGTAATAAGATGTGAATTTGTAAGAAATGTGTTTTTTGTATAATAGTGTAGGAAATGCGCGGATCTTTTTATTTTTTATATCACATCAAATGTGAAAAACAGAAAGCTGGTGCTGCAATGGCCATTTTTATTTTAATACTTTTATGCAAAGTACTGGATAAAACATGTCTGTGTTGCTTGTTTATCTTTTACTTTTTTTTAAAGAGTGAGATCAAATGTAAACAGCAGAGAAAAATGTAGCACGGGGTGTATAATAGTTTTATCAGTGTGTCAGAAGTGATTTTCTTTTTTTTTTAATCTGTCAAGTTTTAAATTGCATCAAATTTCAAAACAAAAAGAAAGCTTGTGCTGTGATTGGCATTAGTATTCTGTGAAATAACTTTAGACGATGTTGGTGGCAGATCTGTGTATTGATCTTCTGCTGGAAGATTGATGGCAGATTGTACACCAACACATCTTAGAAAGAAATGTGTGAAAGAAGGATGGTATAGGAGTTTAAGTATACTAGTGAATGAAATGTGCCTGTGGTTTGGGTGTGTTTTTTTTTTAGGGGGGAAGGTTTCCTTTCTTTTTTTGTTTTAAATCACTTCAAATTTGAAAACAAAAAGAAAGCTTGTGCTGTGATTGTCATTGACATTCTAATGGTTTTATGTATAGTGTTGGATAAAACGTACCTGAGTGGTTTGTTTGTCTTTCTGTTTTTGAAATTGAGATTCACTGGAAGTCGACGAAAAATGTAGAATGTTGTATAATAGCGTAAGAAATGTGTGGGAGAGGTTTTGTTTATTTTAGTTTGTTTTTTTAATCACCTCATGTGGGAAAGCAAAAAGAAAGTTGTGCTGTGATTGGCATTGAAATTTTGTGAAATGACTTTAGATGATGTTGGTGGCAGATCTGTGTGTTGATCTTCTGCTGGAAGATGGATGGCAGATTTTACACTAACACATCTATCTTATTCCTTTTCTTTTATTTCCAGGATAATGGAATAAGGATTCATGCGCTGTTTTTTTTTTTACATCCAGTCCCTGTGTGTATGCAGTTTTATCAATTTTCATCTTAATGCTATATGTCTTATAGTGTGTAAAGTGTGCCTGCGAGTTTGGTTTTTTATGGGTTTTTTTTTAAGGATCAAATGAAGATTGGGGAGAAAAATCAGGCTGTATAATGTGTGGACAGTGTGGGGAGAGGGGGTCTTTTCTTTTCTTTATCACATCAAATGTGAAAGATATGTGTATTGATCTTCTGGTGGAAGACTGATGGCAGATTTTACACCAACACATAGAACTTAAATTGTAAAAAAAAATCTTGTGAAAGATTTATGCTATATTATCTGGGTTTTTGTGTTGTGTTTAATCTAGTAATGGGTATAATGTAGCTGTGTGTTCTCTTTTTTTGAAAAAAAAGTGTGTTGTGTTCTTTAAAAAATAAATTAATGAAACCAAGAAAAATAAGAAAAATGTCATTTGCATGTGCTGTGGAACGTGTATGGGGAGATGGGTTAATTTTCTGAAATCACATTGAATGGTCTGGGGTGATTTTTTATCGTTTTGTTTTTATGAGGAACGTCAGATGGAGTAGATTTCTTTGTTGTGTAGAAAAAATATAATTGTTTATATGACTTTTATGTCTTTTTAATGTCACAGATTAAATTCTACTGTAGTGAGAAATGCGATTTCTTTGTTGTTAAGGTTTGCTTGTTTATTTAAAAATTTGATTGTTTACTATGATTTTTTATGGGTGTTTTTAATGTCAGAATAAATTCTACTGTAGTGAAAAATACTGATTTCTTTGTTGTTAAGGTTGGTTTGTTGCTGTAGAAAAAAATGTAGTTATTTATATGACTTTTTATGGGTTTTTAATGACACAGAATAAATTCTACTGTCATGGGAAATACTGATTTTCTTTGTTGTTTTGGCACTCTGTGGGTGGACAGGGGTGAGGATGTTGTCCTCTCTCTCTCTCTCTCTCTCTCTCTCTCTCTCTCTCTCTCTCTCTCTCTCTCTCTCTCTCTCTCTCTCTCTCGTCTTCTCTCTCTGTATGTCTGCTGTTTTTGTCTGCTCTCTGTCTGTCTGTCTCTCGTCTGTCTGTCTTCTGTCTCTCTCTTCTCTCTCTCTGCTCTCTTTCTCTCTCTCTCTCTCTCTCTCTCTCTCTCTCTCTCTCTCTCTCTCTCTCTCTCTCTCTCTCTCCCTAAGAAAATTGTGTGTGGTGCGGGACGCTGTGTGATGTGTTGTATGTGTGTGTATTCATCTGTCTGTCTCTCCATCCCCCCCCTCTCTCTCTCTCTCTCTCTCTCTCTCTCTCTCTCTCTTTCTCTCTCTCTCTGGGGGGACGGATAGCCTAGTGGTCGGAACATTGCGCTCGCAATTTGACGACCCGGTTTGATTCCGGTCGAGGAGATTTTTCTCCTGGAGTATAACATCAGTGCTGACTCCTCTCTCCCCACAAGTCCCTCGGATGAGACTATAATCCGAGGCTTCGTGTGCGAACGCACGCAAAACATCTTGTGCACACGTTAAATCCTGTTCCGCTTTTCGTAAGAGTAGGCCATCGTGTGCCGGTGGGAACAGATATTTACAAAACTACATACACACGGGGACTGGATGTAAAAAAGCACAAGAGTGCTTATTCCATTATCCTCGATATAAAAGAATAAATCAAATCAAATCAAATCAAATCTTTCTCTCCCAGTACCTAACTTATGTTTTAATTACTACTTTTGTTTGTTTCTTTTTAGTTTAATTACTACTCACTTACTATGGATTTTCTGGTTTCACTTTTTTATTTTATTATAATGATCTTTAGATTGTTTATTTTAAATTTTAGTTCACTGTATTGCGCCTTTGTTATTCTATTATATCTTCTGTCCTTACATCTTGTCTTCTGTTTATTACTGTCTTGTTGTTTTGGCCTTCTTGTTTGGTTTATTATTGTTGTTAGTTGCAAGTGTTCGTAAACTGATGTAATCCCTGATTAGGGCGGGGACTGGATGTAAAAAAGCACGTGAGTGCTTATTCAGTATCCTCGAAATAAAATAATTTGATTTGGTTTGATTTGATTTGATTTGATCTCTCTCTCTCTCCCTCCCTCCCTCTCTGTCTGTCTGTCTGTCTGTACGTTTCTGTTTCTGCCTGTCTCTCTGTCTGTCTGTCTGTCTGTCTGTCTCTCTCTAACAAAAATTGTGTGTGTGCGCGTGCGCGCGGCGTGCGTGTGTGCGTGCGTGCGGTGTGTGTGTGTGTGTGTGTGTGTGTGTTGTCTATCTATTTTATTTACTTTTATTTATTGTGTTTTATTATTTCATATCGATGATAATGGGATAAGAACTATTGTGCTTTTTTAATCCAGCCCCTGTGTGTATACAGTTTTGTAAATGTCATGTGTTTCCAACGGCACACGACAATGTGGCACCAAGACAATATGGCTCTGTATGCATACATCCTCCCCTACAATCTCCGATGTGTGTGGCGCCGGACGTGCGGCGACACCAGCGCGCGATCGCGTCCGCGCACGCATACACAGCCCCCTGCCAAAAAGGTGCGGTTTTGGGTACAGACGGGACCCAAAGAGCCGTTTTCAGGCCCATCCTGCCCTAGCTTTTGCACGGTTACAGAACCCAAGGCACCAAGACAATATGGCACTGCATGCATACACCCTCCCCTACAATCTCCGATGTATGTGGCGCCGGACGTGCGGCGACGAAGCAGCCCTCAAGAGCTGAGAAAGCTAGTCTGTCGCACGGAAATCTGCTACAGTGTAGGCAATATTGTATGTATTGTATTGTATGTATTGTATGCTCTGAAATCCCCAAATTTTAAGAAAGTCTCCACAATTATTTTTGAAATTAACCATGTGATACACCTCCTAAGTTTAAGATGTATTCCTGTTTCATTTTGTTGGATACCCTCTCATGCTGGAATTTTTTCAAACGAGTGGGCTGACAGAGTTGCAAAAAAGGGGGCAAGACATGAAATGGGATCGATAGAACTGCACGTTCCCCTATCTATACAAGAGAGATACTGTATATTAGAGCAAACATCATGGGGTAAGTTAAAAGAATATGGTCAATTCAAGGGCCAGTCTTTAAAGAGTCGTCTGACTACTGCCCATATTTCTTGTTATATGGCTCCTTTTCAAAAAGATCTAAGTTTTCTAACCGTAAGAAGGGTAAGTTCATTATATTTTAGAATAAAGTTAAATGCATTCCTTACTAAATTTTGCAAAAATGTCAGATGTCTATGTGGAGATCATATTTCAAACACTCATATCATATTTGAGTGCCCAATTGTAAAACCATTTTTGCCTGCATTTTCTGAGCAAACTCTGGAAAATGTTTTTGATAAATCAAAGTTAGCCTTTGCCATTGTTGGATGTTTATTGCACAGCCCACTTGAATATTTATTGTAGTTACATTATTATTGTTAAATGCTCCTACTTTGTTGAGTTTAAATTTTGCTCCCGTTTTTAAGAGTATTATTGTTACTATTAATGCTATCTTATGACGATTTCTCTTTCCACCTCTTCCACCCACTTCAATAACTTCCATTACACCTTCCACTTTTCTCGTCTAATATCACTTAGAGTGAACAGACGTTAAATTAAATACAACACTGACAATCACCAGTCGCGCGCGTGCGTGCATGCACGCATACACAGCCCCCTGCCAAAAAGGTGCGGTTTGGGGCAAAGACGGGACCCAAAGAGCCGTTTTCAGGCATGCCCTGCCCCAGCTTTTGCACGGTTACAGACCCCTAGGCACCAAGACAATATGGCACCACTCTCCCCCACCATCTTTGATAGTATGGCGCCTGATTTGTGGCGAGGCAACAGTCCCCAAGAGCTAAGAAAGCTGGTTTGTCGGGAGGAAAGCTGGTAAGTGAACGCGACAAAAAAACTAGCAGTGCGCACAATACTAATGACAATATACAGCAATATGATACACCACAGCAAAGTGCAGGGTCTCCGCCACATGCACGCACACAAACAAACACACTGACAAACAACAACGCGCGCGATCGTGCGTGCATGCATACCCAACCCCCTCTAGAAAAAGGTACCTTTTGGGGCAAAGATGCGACCTAAAGATCCGTTTTCAGGCCCGTCCTACCCCGACTTTTGCACGGTAAAAGATGCCAGGGCACCAAGACAATATGGCACTGTACGCATATAACCTCCCCCACCATTTTTGATACGTGTGGCGCCCTATTTGTGGCGATGACACAGCCCCCAGGAGCTAAGAAAGCGCGTTTGGTACAAGGAAAGCTGGTAAGTGAACGCGACAAAAAACAAGCAGGGCGCACAATAATAATGTCAATCACATGACCAGGTTTGTTATCCATTTTACATTTCATTTGATTTGAAAAAGACCCCTCCTCCCCACACATTCTACAGTGTTATACAAACTTGAATCTCTTAATTTACAGTTTGGCTTAGCCCTTGTGTAGCATTTGATCCTCTGTGTTCTATATAATAAAAAAAACTTTTTACATCCCCCCCCCTACTCATCTCTCTCTCTCTCTCTCTCTCTCTCTCTCTCTCTCTCTCTCTCTCTCTCTCTCTCTCTCTCTCTCTCTCTCTCCTCTCTCTCTCTCTCTCTCAATACACTAACAACGAACTAAATATGAAAAATTGCAAAACACCCACTTTTACTTTTATCTCTCTCTCTTTTTCCTTTTCTTTTTTTTTCTTATTAAGCGACTAGCGACTTTCATTCTTCACATGTCAAGATAAAAACAACTTGAATGCACAACAGATAAAGCGAGAAAAAAACAACAACATAGCAGTACCAATTGCGTACATACACAAAATACTTGTAGCGGAAAGTCAATGACCCGAGAGAGGTCGAAACTTGTGAAAGACAGGATTGTATTGTATAGCACATTGCGAAATGAGATTTTTACGTGCTTTAATATGTAAAAGACCGCGGAGAAGAAAAAAAGTTAACAGTGATTGTTGTAAGTAGGATAGTCTGGCAGTTTTGGTAATTTTAGTAGTGTGTATTAGTGTGTGTTAGTGTGAGTTAGTGTGTTCGTGTTAGTGTCAGTGTTAGTGTTAGTATTAGTGTGTGTGTGTGTGTGTGTGTGTGTGTGTGTGTGTGTGTGTGTGTGTGTGTGTGTGTGTGTGTGTGTGGTGTGTGTGAGTTGTGTATGTGTGCGTGTGCGTGTATGTGTATGTGTATGTGTGTGTATGTGTCTGTGTGTGTGCATACGCTCTTGCGTGTGTGTGTAGGCTTGTGTGTGAGCGCGTGTCCATGCGCGCGCGTGTGTGTTTGTGTTGTGTGTGTGTGTGTGTGTGTGTTGTGTGTGTGTGTGTGTGTGTGTGACAGACAGACAGACAGACAGACAGACAGGCAGGCAGGCAGATAGACAGACTGACAGACAGAAACAGAGAAAGAAAAAAACAATGGCATACCAGTGTCAGTTTCATATGAGAAGCGGGCAGGGGTGGGGAGCACACACACACACCACACACACACACACACACACACACACACACACACACACACACACACACACACACACAACACCAAAATATAACTTGTCTACCACATGTATGCATCTACGCTCTTGTAAAATTTCGTTGTATGTTTCCACGGGGAAAAGAATGCGTTCAAAATGCAAAATGTCAGTTTTAGGGGATGAATTTCATTTTATCATGGAACGTCCCCATTTTAAACATTTACGAAAAGATTTTATTCCTCAGCATTTTCTTCACCCATGTCCAGTTGTAAATTTTATCAGATAATAAAATATAATTTCGAAAAGTTCCCCTGTCTCTCTCTCCAAATTCATAAGATTTGCAGGTAGTTCTAGGAGATTCATTACATTGCTGTCTTTGACAATGTAGTGTCTTTTAAAGAAATCGAAATCTTTTTAAAAATATATCATGAATCTCTAGTATTGATCGAGTATCATTTTGCTATGAACTCTTGCTTTTCAGTTCCAGTTAGAATTGATATCTTTTTGGGTGTGTTTCGGTAAGGTTTGTAATCGTTCATGTCCCGAAAGGGGTGAAAGGAATTGATTATTCTTGAATCTTGAATCCTCAAGCTATCATTCAGGTGTCAGTACCAGTTTTTAAAAACTTTCCATGTGTGAGAATAAAAGAAGCAGGTGTGTGTGTATGTGTGTGTGCATGCGTGTGTGTGTGTGTGTGTGTGTGTGTGTGTGTGTGTGTGGTGTGTTGTGTGTGTGTGTGTGTGTGTATGTGTGTGTGTGTGTGTGTCTGTGTGTGCGTGTGTGTGTGTGTGAAAGTCTAAGGCAAAGTGAAAGCGAAAGTTAAAGTTAAATTTCTATTTCCAGATAGCTTATTGAATGAGCCATACATTTGGTGTGTGTGTGTGTGTGTGTGTGTGTGTGTGTGTGTGTGTGTGTGTGTGTGTGTGTGTGTGTGTGTGTGTGTGTGTGTGTGTGTGTGTGTGTATGTGTGTGTAAGTGTGTGTGTGTGAATGTGTGTGTTGTTGTTCTTCAGTTTAACGTCCTTCCACTAAATAGTGATATCAGACAAAAAAGTGTGTGTGTGCGCGTGCGCGCGCGCGCGCGCGTGTGTGTATGTGTGATGTGTGTGTGTGTGTGTGTGTGTGTGTGTGTGTGTGTGTGTGTGTGTTGTGGTGTGTGGTGAGAGAGAGAGAGAGAGAGAGAGAGAGAGAGAGAGAGAGAGAGAGAGAGAGAGAGAGAGAGAGAGAGAGAATGTGTGTGTGTGTGTATGAGTGTGTGCACGCCACGTATGCCTGCATTCATATGTGAGTGTGTGTGCATGCGCGCGCCTGCGTGTGTGCGTGCGTGCGTGTGTGTGTGTGTGTGTTTTGTGTGTGTGCGCGCGCGTGTGTGTGTGTGTTACGGTGTAACGGCCTATTCTACGAAGTACTAAAGAGAACTAAGGAAGAAAACAGCTTAGCTGTTAGTATGGTGTTGAACTATAGGAAACAGAACAGGAATATTTTTCATAAATCTACAAGTCAAAAATAAAAAGTAGAACAGAACATTGCAATTAACTACAAATCAAATGGGAACTATAACATACAGAAAAATTTGAACTTTGAATACGTTTACACATAATAAAGTAGATAATGTGGTAAAGTTGGGGGGGGGGAGGCAGTTGGAGAGGTATACAGAAACAGGTCCTAAAGAATTTCCTTTAAAACAAAATGATCAATCAGAGGAAGATACCAACTGGGCTGTGTAGCAGACATTCAGAAATTCTGCAAAGAAGTATATCATTGTTTAGGATACTTTTAAGCCTTACAGATGATTCTGAAAGGCAAGGATCTTTCAACATAATAAAGATATTTTCTTTAATTCCAGGACATGTAAGCAAATGTTTAACACTTATTTGTTTTCCACACAGGCATAGTATGTTCTTGCAATATTTTGTGCGAAGGGCATTTAAACGAAATCTATAGACTTAACTTGAGATTTGTCTGGAAACAGACATAGATGGCTTTAAAAAGGGGAGTTTAGTGTTTTGTACACCCGTGGTATTAAGGCAGTTTTGAGAGTAATAACTATCCGAATTTTTCAGTCTTTCATTTGCCTAATCGTAAGAGGAATGCTTTAAAAGTTCATAACCCTCTCGGAGGTCTAACGGTATATTAACTAAAAGAGATCCTTCAACATTGCGTGCTCCTCATCGCGCAGCTCTATCCACCCGATCATTAAAATTAATCCCACAGTGAGAAGGCACCCAACAGAAAGTAACACTAATGCCTTTCAGGGATAGTAGATGAACAACATGTTTGATTTCAGTAATCATATCTAGTCGAGTATTTTGATTTTGGGAATTTAACGCGTACAACACAGATTTAGAATCAACAAAGAGAGCAGTTTTTGAATATTTTTGAGGTAATGTAACCAGGTAATTCAGAGCCATTAGTATTGCAAAGAGCTCTGCAGTAAAGATAGAAACCCTGCTACTAATATGATATTTTTTCTCAGTGTGAAGGGTTGGTATCACAAAAGCTGCTCCAACATGTGTGTTATCAAGTTTAGATCCATCTGTGTATATTCTTAAATGATTT
>CM060338.1:33108624-33113624 GCA_030674155.1 Stramonita haemastoma | reverse complement strand
CGACAACGACGACGATGTCGACACACACACAAAAAAAAACCGTGATGCTTTCTTTCAAGATCCCACTACCGGACAAGTTCAGCATGTACCTGGACGCGGACGCGGGCTTGCTGCAATTCGGCACGCACGGGCAGTTCTACGGGACGGCCCTGAGCGAGATCCCTAGGGGCCAGCCCCTGCACCCCATGGTGTCCTCCTGCTACAAAGGGGCCCAGATCTCCATCTCCTACCGGGGCAGGGCCCCTGGGGGCGGGGCGGGGCCTCCGGGGCCCAGTGTGCAGATGGCTGCTCCGGGAGCTCAGCAGCAGCACATGGTGGTGGTGGCGCCCGCGGGAGGGGCTACAGTGATCACGTCCACTGCTATGCATCCTCCTCCTCCTGGCGGTCCCTATGGCGGTTACCCAGCCCCTGCCCCTGCTGGTTACCCTCCCCTGCTGGTTATCCCGCCCCTGCCCCCGGATATCCCGCCCCTGCTGGTTACCCCGCCCCTGGCCCCGCTTATCCCGCCCCTGTTCCCCCTCCCCTGCCTACACCCCGGAGGAACCTGCTGCCGAGCCACTGCCGGAGAAGAAGTGATGGACGGATGGTGGTGGTGGTGGTGGTGGTAGTTGTGGTGGTGATGGTGGTGGTTGTGGTGGTGGTGATGGTGGTGGTGGTAGTGGTGGTGGAGGAGGAATCTGCCCCGCCACTGCCGGATAAGCAGTGATGGACGGATGGTGGTGGTGGTGGTGGTGGTAGCTACCACAACTGCGTGCAGCCATAGTGATGATGAGGAAGATGAGGATGCTATGAGTTCTGTGATAACACGTTTGATATATTATTCTATTTCTTTTAGGCTTTGATGTTAAAATCCTTTTTTGCTCGATATCTACATTAATTTTTGTCTGTGGTTTGAGATGATGAAAGTATTTCTCTTTGTAGAATGGTGGTAATGATTGTGATGATGATGATGATGATGATGATGATGATGATGATGATGATGATGATGATGATGATGATGATGGAATAAGGTGGATTGTTTGGGGGGAACCATCTGCAGTTGGGTTCACCATATAATGCCATACCAGAATGTGTTTTGTAGCGCCTGGATTATGCATTATTCTTTCTGTGTTAGTGTCAGCATCATTCATGTAAGAACTGTCTCTCACAGCTCACGATTATCCACGTTGAAACATTAACTATTACTGTATCCCACTGTTTCCTGTCCTACCATTAACCCAAGCTGACGAGATCGCACGGTCTACAAATGTGTTGGAATCTCTCTCTAACCTCCCTTCACTTTCCAAACTGCTTGAGACAGTCCTCCTCTCACAACTCCAGACACATCTTTCCAGGGATAACATGGCGAATTATGCTCCAGTCAGCCTACAAATAGCGCCATTTCCTCTGAAACATCGGTCTACAGATAGCGCCATTTCCTCTGAAACATCGGTCTACAGATAGCGCCATTTCCTCTGAAACATCAGCCTACAAAAAGCGCTATTTCCTCTGAAACATCAGCCTACAAATAGCGCCATTTCCTCTGAAACATTAGCCTACAAATAGCGCCATTTCCTATGAAACATCAGCCTACAAAAAGCTCCATTCTTCTGAAATATTACTGCTTCACTTCACAGATCTTGTGTTTTCCCAGTGCTGACGCCAGAGAATTCTCTGTTCTTGCGCTTCTGGATTTGTCAGCAGCTTTTGATTATTTTTATCTGTTGGTTCTTGTGTTCAGACTGAACCTTACCTCTGACATAATTATGTGGAACAGCCCTTGCTTGGTTCTCCTCTTCTTTTATCTGATCTACTTCAGAATGTTATCACTGGTGCTTTTCTGTCCTCGACCTCACGTGTGTTTCTCAAGTATGGTGTCTTTCAGGGTTCAGTACTAGGGCCTGTTCTTTTTACAATGTATACTTACCCTCTACCCTGTGTAGTAGCTGAACAGGGATGCCACTTTGACTAATGTGCTGATCTTGCTCAATGTGAAGAGTAAGCTTCAGTTTGAGAGATGCTTAATATTCTTCAGAATATCTCACTTAACGTTTCCTCCATAACATATCAGATGTTACAAAGCAAAACAAGTCTCAATGATGACAAAACATAAATATTTTTACAGGCTCTCGAGACACCCTGTTGTCATCTGTTTTTTTTCTCTAAAAATGCTCAAGCTTTCTCTCCATATATATCTCTCTCAGGTCTAGTGCAAAAAACTGCAAACCATTTGGCTAACGATTGCTTTACTATCAGGATCCTGCTACCTGAAACCCTCATCATCTCTCAGAAATATTCATTTACTACTTGCTTTCAATTAATCTGAAGACGTTGGTGTCTGAATGCAGAAAAGTTTCTTAATCTATCAACCTGTTACAGGATTCACTGGATTTCCATGTCTCTTTACGTGAAGTAGTATATCATGTGTACATATGTATGTGTATGAGTTTGATCTCCTTTGAGCCTATGTTTCTGAATTTTTTTTGTGCTTGTACAAAAGTATCATTATTTGTACTATTATCATTGTAGTAAAGATTAGAAAAGAGTACCAGACTTTACTGCTTAGTAAAAAACAGCAAAATGAATATGGATTTATTCAAAACCTTTTGCTTTGTACATTATTTTTCTTAAACACAGTAAAACTTCATAAACACAGAATGGATACAAGAGAAGCAACCTTACCTTGCCCATCTTGGAAGATAAATAAAGCACACTTCGACATAGAGGTGTCAAATGTAAAAAAGAATGACAATCTAAGCATAATGGTTTCTGATGTCCATCCCACATTCATCATAGATATTTTGACTATTTACAAATTTACACAGACGGATCAGGTCTAGATAATCAAAATCAGGCTCTGCTTTTGTTATACCAGCATTAAAAATTGAAAAATGATATCATTCCGGTAAACATCACTCGATATTTACAGCAGAACTAGTAGCAATATTAGTGGGTCTTACTTATAGTCTTGATTTGCCATTGTGTGTTTTTCAAATCCTTCTTTGCGTTGATTCTAAGTCAGTATTGTATGCTTTAAAATCTCAATCTTACAAGAAAACTTTGAAAATTATATTAGAGATTAAGCATGTCATACATCTCTTGACCTTAAAAGGGGTAAATGTCAATGTTTGTTGGGTGCCTTCACACTATGGAATTTTTCCAAATGAGTGGGCGGAAAGACCTTCTGAAAAGGTGCAAAACATGGACGGGATTCATTAGAATTGTATATGCCTTTATCCTTGCAAGAGGGGTCCAGTTTACTAGAACAGAATTCACGGAGAAAGATAACCGAAACAAATCAGCAAAATGAGAGATTGTTAAATAGAAATGCGATCAATACCGATAATATAACAGCCGTCAACCATTCACAGACTTGTGTAAATGTTTTCACGTCAAGAAGAATTAATACATTATTTTAAAGAATGAAACTAAACGCATTGATAACCAAATTCAGCAGAAATGGAAAATGTCTGTATGGTGAGAATATCACTTACACTCATATACTTTGGGGCTGCAAGAGTGTGAAACCTTCCATGCCCCATTTTTCTAAATATTCCCTCACGATTATATTCAGTAGTTTAAAATTGGCATTTGAAATTGTAAAAGACCTCTATCACAGTCCCATAGGACATTTGTTATTGTTGCATTAACGTTAATGAGTTATATATTTTGTTATTCCTATTGCTTAATTATTATTATCAAGTTTCTTTGTGGGGTGCATTTCTCTTTTTTGGGAGGGGGGGGGGGGAGTTGACACATGTTTTTGAAAAAGTTTTTTTTTTCTTGGTCAAATATCAATAGAAGTGAACATACGTAAAATTGAAGACAATTCTTTTTGTTCTTTTTTTGTTTTTTTAAACTGAGATTGATTTTTACCCAACATTTCTCTAACACCGGTAAGAGGTTATTTTCCCATGAAGGTGAGTCACACATTGCATGTGTTGAAAAGCGTTCTCTATAGGAGTGGCTGGGTGTGAGTCCAATAAGCCTGCCTAGGGTGATACAGCCGGCATTTTCTCTCAGTCCTGCCCTGCTTGTTTGTAGGCATCCGTCAGTCAGTCTCGGAACACTATGAAGCTGTGCTCTAGGCTCTAAGCGCAAAGCCTGGGTAAGTTTGCAGGGCAAGTTGTTACCCATGCAGCAGATCTCTTCCCCCCCTCCCCCCCCCCCCCCCCCCCCCCCACCTCCTCCACGTCGCTGGAATGGTCCATTGGAAAGGCAATCGCTAACGGTACTCATGGTTCCAGTGCCGTCGCAGTCCTTTGCTTACTTGCAACGGTTCTTAGATTTTGACGATAAGAAATACCAGTACATATCCCAGCTTAGATGCCTTTTTTCTTTTGCTTATACTATCCTATTCATATTATCCGAAGAAAAAAGTTACAAATATTAAAATAGTGTTAAAGATTCTATGGAAATTTTTTGGTTCTTAACATTGCTTTTTGAGAGTTAGTGCTGTGCCATTATAACAATACATATGTATGATTCATATGTAAAACGCAAATGAAGTATCTACAATTTTTCATTTGTAGCTTCTTATTTTTTTAAATCTTACCTGTGTGTTACAGAAATTCTGTATCTTTTCTTAACTGGCTTTTTACTATGTGCTTTACCAAAGATTTAGGGTTTTAAAAAGAATTATATGATGTCATTTTGTTACTTTTTGACTGTTATCAGCAGCATTCCATAACAGTGCCATCATATGCTATTTTTTTTTGTAAACAGTTTCTCATTTTGTTTTCTTTCTATTGAGTTGCTATTCCTTTTCCGTGTTTGTGATAAGGGTTTATTGTTGTTGTTATTGTTGTTTTCTGGTATGTGTTTTGTCACTGTGTGCCTTGTAACAGCATGACCTTTACTGTTTGTTTTGTGTTTCTGTGCAGTCTAAATATTCTAAAGAGTAAAGAGTGAATTTTCATATTTTATTTTGTTTTGTTTTTGTTTCGCACATATTTATCTCCCTGTCTCTCTCTGTCTCTCTCTCTCTATCTCTCTCTTTCTCTGTGTGTGTGAGAGAGAGA
>CM060338.1:33071124-33078624 GCA_030674155.1 Stramonita haemastoma | reverse complement strand
GTGGGGGCGCATGCATAACACCATGTTTCGTGCATGCATGAACACGAGAGCGCATGCCTGCGCTTTACAAAATGCTTTCATGCTGTTCATTTATTTGGAACAAAGTCTGCGAAGGATGACAAAGAGGTTTGAAGTCCCGTTCATAGAAAGGGGCATAACTTCATTATTTCCATTCATTAACTTTGATTACCTCGCTTGGATAAGTTCTGAGTCTCTGTGTGCCAACTGTCTGTCAGTGCATAGCTTTCGATTTCTCTCCCTTGTGTAATGGTGTGTGTGTGTGTGCGTGTGTGTGTGTGTGTGTGTGTGGTGTGTGTGTGTGTGTGTGTGTGTGTGTGTGTGTGTGTGGGTGGTGGATTGGGGGTGTGTGTTTTGTGTGTGTGTGGTGTGTGTGCGTGCGTGTGTTTCACTGCGCCCCGCTGTGCGCACGCACTATATGAAAAAAAAAATTATAGTGAAACAAACAGCGCCATGATCTATTTTTTCTATCAGTAGCAAAAATTCTCTTTATCTCCTATACTTGGTTCAGGGTGGGAGGTAGGGGGAGGCAAAGTCCAAGTATTCTAGGAAAAAAATACGATGCCCCCACCACCAGAAATAGAGTCTACTACCTATGTTACTTAGCACTTCTTTAAACAAAAACAAAGCCTGATCTTCAAGATAACGTATGTCTGTCTTTTGGTTCAGCAACATCTTGCCCCTGAAAACAGCCTTTGTATGTGCTGAGTGGTATTTCGCAATGTCTTGGGTAAGAAGAGAGAAGGAGGTGGGACACACACGCACGCACACACACACACACACACACACACACACACACACACACACACATACACACACACACACACCCATACACATACAACACACACACACACACACACACACAGCACACACACACAAACACACCACACCACACACACACACACACACATACACACCCATACACACACACCATACACCACAGGCCCTTGACTGGAATCCACAGGGGAAGCGGAAAGTGGGTCGACCAAAACAGACCTGGTGCAGAGGCATCGAAGCAGAGACGAAGGCAGCCGGAATGACGTGGGCCGAGCTGAAGAGGATCTCCCAGAACCTAGTCTGTTGGAGGAGTGTTGTTTGGCTCTTTGTTCCCCAGGGAATTCATAGGCATAAGTCAAGTAAGTCACACACACACACACACACACACACACACACACACACACACAACACACACACACACACACACACACACACCACCACGCACACGCACACACATAGGCATACACACTGACACATTAAAAAGCTTTGCAGACTGGTTTTTGCTATGTTCTGTACAACACAACACAACACAACAACAACACAGCATAACACTTGCCTAAATCAACGAAATTGAGACTGACCATTCCAACATCGGCATCAGTGTTTCTCTTTCCACCCACCATGCAGTAGGCCTAAGTGACGTCATTTCCGGGGTTCCACATTTCCAACGAGTCTTCTTCCAGCGCCACTATTTGAGATTACTGTCATCATTGATTGACACTGATTGTTGTCATTGATTGAGATCCTGTCATTGCTGCCGTTGAAGCTGCTTCTGCTGCTGTTGCTGTTACGACTGCTGTTTCTGCTAATGTTGCTGTTACTGCTGTTGTTGCTCCTTACTGCTAATGTTGCTGTTTCTGCTGCTGCTGCTGCTCCAATGCTAATGTTGCTGTTACTGCTGCTGTTAATGTTGCTGTTACTGTTGCTGTTTCTGCTACTAGTAATGTTGCTGTTACTGCTGCTGTTTCTGCTACTAGTAATGTTGCTGTTACTGCTGCTGTTTCTGCCGCTGCTACATCTGGTGCTGCCTCTGTTGCTGCTACACTAAGCTGCTGCTGCTGCTGCTGCTGCTGCTGATGATGATGATGATGATGATGATGATGCTTAATGTCTGGTGTTCATTTTCTCCTAGTCTTTTTGGCACTGATAAGCCGGACTGCTCGTACGGGATTGAATATTGATTGGCATTTTTTTTGTCATTATTGACATAAGCTGATCGCTGTTTTTATTCCTTTGACCTCAACTATTACTATTCAATTGCTAACTTGATGATTGTTGTTTTTGGACCATTGTGAAATGTTCATTACTTTATTAACTCACTCGGGACGGCCAGTTCTGTCCCTTGCGTTTCCCCATAGACGGCCCATTCGTAATGGCTATTAAAAAAAAGAATCATTAAAAATACAAAACACATAGTAAGAAAACGAAATTTTCTGAACTTACGATTGTCAGTATCCTGATTTGGCCTGAAATGTTTATCAACTGATTGACGTGATTGTTGAGAGTCAAGAATTAACGTGGATGATTGCTGTTATTGGTTGTGGCATAACCATTACTCTCTTTTCGTTAACATAGAAACTTGTCAGATCTTGACTTAGATTTCGCTTTTTAATAAACCTGCCGGTTTTTGTCTTTAAATGACCGATTCTAGTTGTACTTTTTATCATTTAACTTGGTATGGAATGCTGTTGTTATTTTAAGACAGGCTGCTGTTACCAGCGAGTTGATCTGCAATGTTGCCACCATTAATTTACCTTCTTGCTGCTTTTTTTGTTGTTGTTGTTGTTGCTGCTGCTGCTGATGTTGTTGTTGTTGTTGATTGATGATGTGATGATGATGATGATGATGATGATGATGATGATGATGATGATGATGATGATGTGGTGATGGTGGTGGTGGTGGTGGTGGTGGTTATCATTATGTGGTGATGATAACGATGATAATGACGACGACGAGATGACGACGAGACGACGACGATGATGATTATGTTGATAAGGAGGAGGAAGAGGATGAGGATTTAGACCTTTCTTGATATAATTTGGCTTCATCACTGTTATAGTGGATGTTGTTGTTATTACTGTTACTGTTGTTGTTGTTAAGGTTGTTTGTGCTGATATTGTTTAACTGAAATGGAATGTTGATGTTGAAGGACATGGCAAGTTGTAACGAAAAATCGATGTTAATATTGTTAACTTTGAATGAAAGTGAAACATGTCTCAAAGATGGACATAGTTGCTTACCGTCCAAACACGGACATGCAAGGTCATCATTCATTACTTTCCCCCCAATCATTATTCATTTTATGACGTGATACTGAATATTGATGAATGGTTAACGTGCAATTTGACATTAATTGGCCTGGATTGATTTTTGTTGAGATTAATGAACAGACACGGCTAATTTCATTATGGAGTTAAAAGGGCCGCCGAGTTATGAAAACAGCTGTGGTAATTAGATAGAGTTTGTGTGAGCTAATGAAAACACATATTTTTTCTCTTGTGTCAAGAACTTTGAAAGCTTTTCTGAGTTGTCCTTGTTTGTCATTAGCGCGCACACGCGTGTGTGTGCGTGCGCGCGCGCGCGCGCGCGCGTGTGTGTGTGTGTGTGTGTGTGTAGTTGTGTGTGTGTGTGTGTAGTTGTGTGTGTGTGTGTGTGTGTAGTTGTGCGTGTGTGCGTGCGTGTGTGCGTGCGTGCGTGCGTGCGTGCGTGCGTGCGTGTGTGCGTGTGTGTGTGTGTGTGTGTGTGTGTGTGTGTGTGTGTATGTGTGTGTGTGTGTGTGTGTGTGCTTAGCAAATGGTTTTAAATTATACGAGACGCTTTCTATGTTTGCCCTGAGAAAGCAGTCGTGCCAATTGAAGCTTTAATGTAATGAGTGTTGGAAAAGTTTTAAAGAAAAAGAAAGAAAGAAAGAAAGAAAGAAAGAAAGAAAGAAAGAAAGAAAAGAAAGAAAGAAAGAAAGAAAGAAAAAAGAAGACGAAGACGAAGAAGAAGAAGAAGAAGAAGAAGAAGAAGAAGAAGAAGAAGAAGAAGAAGAAGAACAACAACAACAACAACAACAACAACAAGAAGCAGTGGTTTGAACATTGGGTTCCTGGTGGGCAAATTGTGGGTTTGAATCCCGTATGAGTTATGAGTACTGTTGCTTGTTTGTTTGGTTGGCTTTGTTTTGTTTTGTTTTGTTTGTTTTTTTTAACTCTGGCTGGCTCCTATAGAGAGTGAGTTTGTTCCGGTGAAGTGTGTGTGTGTGTGTGTGTGTGTGTGTGTGTGTGTGTGTGTGTGTGTGTGTGTGTGTGTGTGTGTGTGTGTGTGTGTGTGTGTGTGTGTGTGTGTGTGTGTGTGAGTTGTCTCTACTGTTTTTGCTTTGTCGTATTTAAATTTGTGAAACTATTAATAGTTATTGACTGCATGTGTAAGAATAAGGTGAATACAATAGCTTTGGTTCGTTTTTGCCAGATATAGCGCTATATGAATTACATTACACTATTATCATCATCTCATCGTCGTCGTCGTCATCATCATCATCATCATTTATTGTTCCTGTGGATTTTCCCCCTGGAGCTAACGTCAGCACCGACTCTACTTCTTCAAAAGTCCTTTGGATGAGACCATAAAGCAAAGCATCGCGTAGAAACGCGTGCAAAACGTCTCTCGCACACGTTAAAATCCCTTCCACTTTTCGAAAGAGGAGGCCATTATGTGCCTATAGGAGGTAACGGTAAAGGTGTCCTATAACCTGTGTGGTCGTAGGAGAGCGAGGTATCAGAGACCTCAGCTTCTCTAGGGGCCAGCATCTTGAGGTCACCGCCCATCTCCTCTCCCTCGCTGCTTTACCTTCCCTGACCCTCAAGAGGGCAGGTACCCATTTACAGCTGAACAGGTGAACTGGGGGACTGTACTGAAGCCAAGGTACGCAAACAGTCACCCATCCACCTGATAACCAAGCTCGATGCTGCTTAACCTTAGCTTGGGGAAAGCGAGTGCTCTGACCACTGAACTATCCTGTTGATATAATATATTTTAAAATCGCATGCACACTGGTGTCGTGGTTTTTTATTTCAGACAACTTCCCCGAAGTCGGAATACAGCTTCCTCAGTGGTGGGTCAACGGTCACATTTATATATATTTTTTTTATTGTCAATATTGGTGAATGAACCTCGGAGCTCTGGCCGAGGAATGAAAATTAAAAAAAAGAATGAATGAATGAATGAATAAATGATGCAACAGGCCCCAGGGGGGAGGGAGGGAGGTGCGGGATAGCCTAGTGGTCAGAACATTGCCCTCGCAATTTGACTACCTGAGTTCGATTCCCGTTCGAGGGGATTTTTCCCCATGGAGTTAACATCAGTGCTGACTCAAACTCTTCCCAAAAGTCTTTCGGATGGGACTGTAAACCAAGGCCCCGTGTGCGAACGCACGCAGAACATCTTGGGCACACGTTAAATCCTGTTCCGCTTTTCGTAAGAGTCGGCCATTGTGTGCCGGTGGGAACAGATGACAATAATTTACAAAACTGCATACACACGAGGATTGGATGGGGGAAAAAAGCACATGAGTGCTTATTCCATTATCCTCGATATAAAAGAATAAAATAAAAATAATAATAAAAAGAACAGGTGGCTGACTCCCATTCCGTTCACTCATTCAGAAGAGAGTCCATCACCAGTCATACAAGTTTAATGCCACAACACGAGTTCAGAGTTCAGAGAGCATGGCAGCCACATCAATAATTATTAAGGCTGAGGAAATCAGAATGAATCAAGCCAGAAACAAAATGAAGCCACACACACACGCGCGCACACACACACACACAACACACACACACACACACACACACACACACACACCACACACACATGTGCGCATGCACGCATGCACGTAGGCATACAAACATGCATGGAAGCACACATATGCAGACACGCGCACGTACACGTGCACTCATGCATGCATACTCATCAATTAACTCGAGTAAGCGCACGCATGTGTGCATACACATACGCAACCCTGCATGCACTCTTGCGCTGTGCCAGCACACATGAACACACACACACACACACACACACACACACACACACACACACACACACACACACACACACACACACGCACACGCGCACACACACCACACACAACACACACACACGCACGCACGCACGCACGCACACACCACTATAGCATACAAGTACACCTGTATATACATCAAAAACAAAAACCCACACGCATGCCCTAAAAAACAACAACAAAAAAAACAACTCAGCATTAGTATACTAGTCAAAGCCCAATCAACCTAAATCACAAACAGGCCTATAATATCACACACCCACACAGCTTCATCATGATTATTGATTACCATACAATGAATCAACAACAGTCTGACAATTATAACTAGCCGCCAGTCAGTATAAAGATGTACCCAGTCCCTAAAGAAATGAACACACAGCATCCCAAAACACACACCACCACCATCCTCAAACATTGCCAGGATGCGAAAGAAATTGTTCCTACTTTACTGGTAAAAGGTCAAGGTGTCCCATAACCTAAGTGGTCGTAGGGGAGCGAGGCACCAGAGACCCCAGCTTCTCTAGGGGCCAGCATATTAATTTGAAGACGGTGCCCATCTCCTCTCCCTCGCTGCTTTACCTTCCCTGACCACTGAGCTATCCTGTACTGGATAAAGCAGAAATAAATAATCCTAAAGAAAAAATGCCAAAGAGCAACAGGAACTTTTTTGGCTTACAGAATTCTGTAGTAATTGTAACAAGAAATAACAGCGTACCTAAACAAAATATTTCAGAAAAACAAAAGAAAAGAAAGGAAAAGAGCAGCCCATTTCCTGGTTTCTTTCAGGATTTGATAGAACTGTACAGAGAATAACAGCTTTCTAAATAAACTGCTGGCATGCTATTTCCCTTAAACGGTGCTCATTCATATAAGCTACTGAAAATACCATTCATTTTTCGTAGCTTATTTATTCTATTTATTCTTTTGCATCAAGGATAATGGACTAAGCACTCACATGCTTTTTTTTTACATCGAGTCCCCGTCGTATGTATTTTTTGTACATGTTACCTGTTCTCACCGGCACACAATGACCTACTCTTTCCAAAAGCGGAACAGGATTTAATGTGTGCGCAAGTTGTTCTGCGTGCGTCCGCACACGGGGCCTTGGTTTATAGTCTGATCTAAAAGACTTTTTTTTTTTTTTTTTGGGGGGGGGGGGATTCTGCATTAGTATTACTCCAGGCAGGGAGAAAAATCCCCTTGAACGGGATTCGAACCCGGGTCGTCAGATTGCGAGCGCAATGTTCTAACCACTAGAATATCCCGTCCCCCACTGAAAGCGTTTTTGACTATGACTGACTTGACTGAAAGAATTGTCAGCAGCCTTAAAGAACAAGTGGAGGGTTTAAGGAGCTTCCAATATTTTTGAAGAATAGTCACTACTACACCAACAAGTTTTCTAAAAGAATTACCACAGTCAACAGAACTACACCGTGTTTCAAAGAATTAACCTGAATCTCACACAAAGCGGTCAACATCCTGTAAAAATTGCCGACATTCTAAGTAAAATGCTTGCATCCTAAAGGAATGATCAGCATTCTGACACAAAATATCATGCTTCAAGAACTAACAGTTTCTAACAGAAATTACCATTACTCCTAAAAGAGCTGTTAAAATCCCACAGAAAGAGCCAGAATGTCAAAGGA
>CM060338.1:33053624-33058624 GCA_030674155.1 Stramonita haemastoma | reverse complement strand
ACATAAATAATAAAGTCAGATAACTTTTGAAGTAACAGAAATTTCTTCAGTATAACATACAACTTAAAAAAGCACAACTATTTCTAAAAGAAAAAGGAGACGAACAAACGTACAAGCTCGTTTAAACCATTCTCATAAATCCTCAAACCTACCTGTCTGTCTAACTATATAATATAATATCATGACGCAGGCAACGAAAGCCATGAATCAAATGATACCCATAGTTATAAAATGCACGGTTAAAAAAAAAGAAATGCCTGTCTACTCGCTCCTTTACTCAATTCTTACAAATCATTAACAGCGTCACATGATACCCAGTACAACCAGACTTGAGAGGTAGCCACAGAAAATTCCAGACACGCCACAGCAATAAAACACCCCTTGATGACAGCGATCAAAACAACAGCATTCACACTAGTAGCAGCACTGACGACCCAACGATCTGCTTACGAACAGCACAGTATGCAAACAGAACCCAACAGTTGCATGAAGTTTGGACACACACCTAGAGAACACTCTCGCGATACACACATAAAAATGCCACTTTCCTAAAAGAAAAAAAAGAAAAGAAAAAAAGGAGTGGGGTAGGGGGGGGGGGAGGAGGAGCGTGGTTTTCTTCTGTATTGGTACCTCCCTTCGTCTTTACAAGCAGACCTCATGGTGCTGTGTGAAGTGAAGACTGCCTTCCCTGCCCCTGACTTCAGAGAATTTAGGGGTCCCTGTATCCTGACAAGTATATGTATACATGCATATATATACATCACAACCAGTATCTCATTTATTAGGCGCAATAGTGGAATGTGAGGTGAGGCAAAACGATGGGCTTTCATTTCTCAAGGCATCCTGACATTGCAGGTCATGGGTTTGAATCTCAGCAACGTGTGATGTAGGCTATTGATGATGGGGATTTTGACAATCTCTGTGTTCAATTTTTCTAGAGCACAATAGCGAAGAGGTGAGGTGATGGGATTTTATTTTTTGTGGCATCCTGATGATCCGGGTCGTGGGTTTGAATCTCAACGATCTGCTTACAAACAGATGACATTTACAAAACATTTGTAAATGTCATCTGGGAACAGATGACATCTACAAAACTACATACACACGGGGACTGGATGTAAAAAAAAGCACGAGTGCTTATTCCATTATCCTCGATTTAAAAGAATAAATCAAAATCAAATCAAATCAACAGTGCCTGATGTATTGATGAAAGGATTTTTACGACCTCTTCGTTCCTGTTTTCTTTGTAGTCATGCTGGTGCCATACCTCCCTTAGTGTACACACGTGTATAAGAGACAAACAATGCAAGTCTAAGCTACCGTGCTTCCTGTCATTATTCGGTTGTTGCTGAAATAATCTGAAATCAATCACTTAAGGAGTTAGTTTTCAACCCAAAAGGTCAGTCAATCATCTACGGTACACAGTTTGGGCAGTTTGGTGTAGCGTTTTGGAAAAAAAAAATATGCACGCTGTTACATCTTCTCGGAAAAAGAAGGAAAACTGCCTCCGTCACACCTACAATATTACTCACACCAAAACTACTGTTTCACCCACCATGGGTTCGTCAGGTACAAGTGCAACGGGTTAACTTGAGGAAGTTGTGCCGGAGACGGCTGTGTTGTAGAACAGGAGAGGACCGTGCAATATCATTCTGTACCGTTAGACTGTGTGGATGTATTGTTTTGCCATTCCTAACAAATCATGGCATTTCATGAACAACCACTACGTGTACACTTGTATCTGTTCGTTTCATCGCTTGTCTGGATAGTATGTTTGGAATTGGAATTCAAGTTGTCTTTCGGACTCCCCAGAGACACCTGTTCAATGGGGATTTTTCGTGTGGAGTTAACACCAGTGCCGATTCCATTCCCGGCCTGAAATTCCTTTGGATGAGACTATAAACTGGGTTCCGTGTGCTTACATATCCAGAACATCTTACATACAGGTTAAAAAAAAAACTTTCAGAAAAGCAAACCATTGTGTACTCGCAGGGAATGGATGACAAAAATTACAAAACCGCATGCACACAGGGACAGGATGTAAAAAAAAAAAAAAAAGCACATGAATGTTTTATTCATTATCCTTGAAAATAAAAGAATTGATTCTAAAGATTGAAAAACGAAAAAAAATCACACGAAAAGGGACAGTGTATTTCAGGAACAAAAAGAAATTGGCAAACCAAGACATAGATCCTGCTCAAGCCTAACTCTGTGTTCTGCTTATCCCTTGATTTAAACAATGGACTCTCCATCCTTGGCAGGAGAAGTCCACACACCCCCAGGAGTGTTGTTGCCTTGCAGCGCATCGAATGTATCCTCTCCCTTTCAAATGGGGTCAGGGAGAAGTGGCGGAGACTTTGAACAGCTGAGATTGTGACCTATCATTGCAGGCATGAAAGCACCACTGGAAAATTTGGTATCAAAATATCCAGAAATTTTGACGATAGTTTCTGAGCACATAAAGGGCAAAAGAGGGCTGATGGGGGCAGAAAAAAGAGGAAGGAGAGGGGAAGAGAGAGAGAGAGAGAGAAGAGAGAGAGAGAGAGAGAGAGAGAGAGAGAGAGAGAGAGAGAGAGAGAGAGAGAGAGAGAGAGAGAGAGAGGGATGAGAGGTGGGGCGGAGGGAGAAGGGGAAGGGGGTAGAGGGATGGAGAAAGACGGAGAGACAAAGACAAAAAACAGAGAGATGAAGACACGAAAACAAAACTCTTCAGCCCATCTGATCACTCTTGACTCCAATAGCATCTCTACCCAGAATTTGGAAACATTGAACCCAAAAATACACAATGGGTCAGATCTTTAGTTCACAAATACCGTGTTTTTTTTTAAATTAACAAAACAAAACAAAAGCATTCAGGAAAACAAACTCCACTCTGAAAGTCACGTGACAGCTACTTCCAAGTTGTCAACAGCAGAAGAGGGGACTCTGGAAGAGGACTGAACACAAAGAAAACTGCACTACTTAGCTCAGAAACAAGGCAGACTGCAACATATAGAAACAAAACTCTTCAGCTCATCTGATCACTCTTGACCCCATTGCATCACCATAACAATTGGCTTCTTCCCAGAAGATATATAAATATACTCCATTATTTTGCCAGAGACATTAAATCTTCTTTGGTTGTTGCTCTTTCTTTTCTGTGTTGCCTCATCTGTTTATACAAAATGTCAGTGATGTAGTTCCAATGCTAATCCTTCCAGTTTCACGATGAATCAGAAAGAAAATTAAAACAATATTCCAGTCTTAAGACCATAGCTAATCCCAAGCTTGTTCTGTAGAACTGGCAGTGCACTAGAGGCAACAAATGTCAGACTTCCATAGGGCTACTCACTGTTGAAGACCCTACAATTTTTTAGGCTGACTTCTTGTACAGCTAAAAAAGAAAATGTGGTGGATACTTTTTTTCTTTTACTCAGCTTCTCTAGAGAGGAAAGCAGACATCTATGATAAACAATAATTTCGTCCTAAACAAAGCCACAAGCTTGATGATGTTTTTTGCATAGCCTGGACACATTTTCCTACCCTGGTCGACAAAGTTGAAAAAGATCAACAAAAAGGCAGTGGAAAATTAAATAAAATCAACAGAAAGGATGGCGAGAAGATAAATGGAAAAAGCACCAAAACAAGAGAATGAAATAAAAGTACAACTGATCAAGGAGCATCCTGCTTACAATGAACTCATCAAATAGTTGCCAGCTAACTATTCTTGGACACTACAACTAAAAGAGAAAACTAAGGACAAAACTAAACGTTAATGCCTTTGTCCATAACACACAGTAGTAATATCAAATACCTCCACAACAGACCCGACCATAGTCTCATGCAAAAATGCTACACACACACACGACGCACCGCACGCACGCACCACACACACACACACTACTCTACTCTCTCTCTCTCTCTCTCTCTCTCTCTCTCTCTCTCTCTCTCTCTCTCTTCTCTGCCACAATTTAAAAAAAAAAAGATTCTCAACTGGAAACTGGTAGGAGATTATTAAACCCCACAAAAATCCATGACAGACATTCCATACATCATGAACATCTTCACCATGCCACACTCACGTCACATGCCCTTGACCCTGGCACAACAACAGAATCCCCCCCCCCAAAAAAAAAAAATCGACATGGAGTTTTTGTCAAGTGGAAAACTAAAATCACAGAGAATATCCATCCTGATCTTGCACAGGTTCCAGAGGCAGTGGGGAACTGAACTGAACACGAAGATCACAGACATTTCTTCCATGATTTTATCCATCAGGCTGTTTCCAAGTACCAGAAAAAAAAATCACAACATGTCTGCCGTCGTCTCTGTCACGTGACCACTGCAGCCTCGTGTTCGGCCAGACCTCGTTATCAGGTTCATCGTGTGGAATCTGTTGGACAGAAAATAACAACAGAATTGAATTTTTTTTTACGAGTATATACGTCATAACAAGACTCAAGACTATTCTTTTCTTTCTAATTTGAGTATGCCATACAATCTCCCCCCCCCCCCCCCCCCCCCCCCACCCCCAATATTTAGAATTTTGATTTTTTTTTTTACCATCAAGATAGATTATGAAGGTGGCTCCACATTTGACATTCCGCAATATATAAAAGTGCACAATGATAAGTTTTGGAAAATGGATTATCAGCGTACAACACAAATAATAAAACACATCGCAAGAAGACATTACAGGCAAGAAAAAAGATAGACATTTAATCGACATTTTTTTCTTAGAAAAGTAAAAAAATAGAAGGAAAGGAAGAGCAGCATATACATCTACTAATCTACCATCAATTTGGTGAATGCTATGTTAAAGTGAGAAATTCTACAAATTCTTGTTAGAAACATTTTCCCGCCCTTGTACCACCATCACCCTCTCTCTCCATCATAATTCCCCTCCTCACCCTTCTGTACCAAATGTGTTTTTGTGTTGTTTTTTTTCTCAGATCACAAATTCGAAGACAAAAACAGCAATAGTAAATGAAAATATGTGTGTGTGGTGGGTGGGGGGGGGG
>CM060338.1:33017367-33019867 GCA_030674155.1 Stramonita haemastoma | reverse complement strand
TTCTACGCTAGTGTAGGTGTTCAGAGGGTGGGTCGATATGGATGAGAGAGGCTGGTGTGTTTTGTGAAAACGATGCATTTCTTAGGACCGTGCAGTTTTGATGATGTTCTGTTGTTTTGTCTGTACCTTACTCTGTGTTTGAGTCTGTGTCTCTCTATGTGTCTAGTCTGTCTGTCTGTGTGTCTGTGTGTCTGTCTGTCTCTCTGTCTCTGTCTCTGTCTCTGTCTCTCTCTCTCTCTCTCTCTCTCTCTCTCTCTCTCTCTCTCTTTCACACACACACACACACACACACACACACACACACACACACACACATTCATTCATTCACTCACTCACTCACCACACACACAAACACAAGCATTCTCCCCCTCTGTCTCTGTCTGTCTGTCTGTCTGTCCGTCTGTCTGTCTGCATGTCTCTCTCTCTCTCTCTCTCTCTCTCTCTCTCTCTCTCTCTCTCTCTCTCTCTCTCCTTCTCTCTCTCTCCTCTCTCTCTCTCTCTTCTTTCTCTCTCTTTCACACACACACACACACACACCACACACACACACACACACACACACACACACACACACACACACACACACACACACACACACACACATTCATTCACTCACTCACTCACCCACACACAAACACAAGCATTCTCCCCCTCTGTCTCTGTCTGTCTGTCCGTCTGTCTGTCTGCATGTCTCTCTCTCTCTCTCTCTCTCTCTCTCTCTCTCTCTCTCTCTCTCTCTCTCTCTCTCTCTCTCTCTCTCTCTCCCCTGCTTCCTCCACCTTCTCCTCAGCTTTGATCTCGCCTCTACCTTTGATCTACCCTCCTCCTGACCCCCTCCCCCCCTCTCAAAACACACACACACATACACAGAGCACAGTCAAGTCGCATTTGCATTATCTCTCTGTCTCATCAACGGACCAACGGAAGATTACTAGTGAGGAAGTCTTTGATTCTACCTCCATTCTGCATAAGAGTGAATTAATATATCAAACGATAATAATGTCAATAATAATAATCCCCTGTTTTATCAGTTGCTAGCACGCGCCCGTGGTTGTGTACATAAATTCGCGTACACGTGTGGTGTTGTCGCGCGTGTGTGCGCATATTCACAGACACAGACACACACACTGACTCACTCTCGCACTCACAGACACAGACACACACACACACAGAGAGACACGCACGCACACCCACGCACGCATGCACGCACATACACACACCTGCATGTACATATACAAGAGCACGTGTACGTGCAATCTGAGACAGACATAGAGAAACATAGAGAGGTGGATGGGGGGGGAAGCAAAGAGAGAGGCGGGACAAACGGAGAGAGAGAGGGGGGGGGGGGAGAGAGAGAGAGAGAGAGAGAGAGAGAGAGAGAGAGAGAGAGAGAGAGAGAGAGAGAGAGAGAGAGAGAGAGAGAGAGAGAGAGAGAGAGAGAGAGAGAAAGAAAGAGAGACAGAGACACAGACACAGAGAGACACAGAGAGACACAGAGAGAGACAGCAAGTGAAAAATTGATATCAGGGCAAAAAAAACAAAAAAACACGCTAACAAACAAACAAAACAAAAAAAAACTAACTCAAAATCTTACCAAACGCAAGACACTAGAACCAAAAAAGATGACAGCTATAATGACAGAACACAACAACAACAATAACAATAACAATGACAACAACAACAAAGGACAAAAAGACAGGTGAAATGACAAAGCACAGTGACATTGGAAACAGCAACAAGGACAGGGAAGAGAAGAGAAGACAAGAGCAAGGAACAGGGCTAGGGAGGAAGAAGGAAGGTGGGTGTGGGGTAGCAATTTGACATTTTCTACAGATAATAACAGAACAAAGAAGAAGCAACAAAAAAAAGAAAGAAAGAAAGAAAAGAAACATACGACAGGACAGAAAGTAGAAATATATAAAAAATAACACGCACATTTGTAGGTCAGATCTTCACGCTCGCGGGTAACGCACGCACATAAGCACGCATATACACACGCACATAAGCATGCATATACACACGCACATAAGCACGCATATACACACGCACATAAGCACGCATATACACACGCACATACACACACGCGCGCGTAGGCAGGCACGTACATACACAAGTCCTTCGGATGAGACGATAAACCGAGGGCCCCGTGTGCGAACGCACGCAGAACATCTTGCGCACACGTTAAATCCTGTTCCGCTTTTCGCAAGAGTAGGCCATTGTGTGCCGGTGTGAACAGATGACAAAATTTACGAAAACTGCATACACACGGGGACTGGATGTAAAAAAGTACAAGAGTGCTTATTCAATTATTCTCGACATAAAAGAATAAATAAATAAACACACACACACACTAACACACAAACACACAAACACACACACACATACACACACACACACACACACACACACACACACACACGTACACACACACAAACGCACACACACACACACACATACATACACACACACACACACACACACACACACACACACACACACA
>CM060338.1:32997367-33009867 GCA_030674155.1 Stramonita haemastoma | reverse complement strand
TAGCATTTTGTGGAAATCAATCTGTTCTAAGTCTGCGTTCCATTTTGAAACACTTTCTTGTTGTTGTTTTTGTTGTTGTTGTTGCTCTTCTTCTTCTTCTTCTTCTTCTTCTTCTTCTTCTTCTTCTTCTTCTTTTTCTTCTTCTTCTTCTTCTTCTTCTTCTTCTTCTTCTTCTTCTTCTTCTTCTCTAAATGAAAACTCCTAGAGGTGGGACAGTATGAGATCCCATATAATATCCTATTGTATTCTCAAAATGGGTTGGATGCAGTCCTCTAATCGCTATTTTCATTTTCTCAAGAATAATGTAATTGCGTGCAGAAGGAAAATTTTATACATGCTACATTACATTTCATCAACTTAAAAAAAAATAATAATCACGGTGAAATCACGAGAGAGAGAAAATTCGAAAACTGGAGAGGTTCATAAAAAATCTCACGATAGGCTTATTAATTTGGCAGACGCTTGAACATAATGTTTTTATATCCAATACTGAGGACAGTCTAAAGAGATTAAATGTGAGATGTTGTTATTAATTTTTTTTTAATGCATGGATAAGTTTTTATTTCCAATATGCTATTCCAAATAATCCATACAGAAAGAGAGAGAGAGAGAGAGAGAGAGAGAGAGAGAGAGAGAGAGAGAGAGAGAGAGAGAGAGAGAGAGAAGAGAGAGAGAGAGAGAGAGAGGACAGAGACAGAGACAGAGACAGAGACAGACAGACAGACAGAGAGACAGAGACACAGGCAGAGACACAGAGACACAGAGACACAGAGACACAGAGAGACAAGAGAGACACAGAGAGCAGAGACAGAGAGACACAGAGAGACACAGAGACAGACAGAGACAGAGACAGAGAGAGAGAAAGGGTGTGTGTGTGTATGTGTGTGTACGCGTGCATGTGTGTATGTGTGTGTGTGTGCGTGTGACAGAGAGAGACAGAGAGAGAGAGATGGAGAGAAAAGTGCGCGCGCGCGTGTATGTGTGTGTGTATTGCGTGCATGCGTGCGTGTGTGCATGTGTGTGTGTATTGCGTGCGTGCGTACATGCATGTGTGTGTGTGCATGCGAGCGTGCGTGCGCGCGCGCGTTACGTGTGTGTGTGTGTGTGTGTGTGTGCGTGTGCATGCGGGCGCGCAAACGAGCACACATAATACCATTGCATGGTGTGTGGGAGGGAGTGTGCATGAACACACAGTTACACAGCAATCATCACAAAAATCAGAAAATTAATGTTTCCATTTCTGTCTCCCCACTCATATTTCCAACAAACAAAATGGGACCGTTTGGAATCAGACCTTGTCAGACAAAGAAAGTCAGAAAGAAAGAAAAGAAAGAAAGAAAGAAAAAAAGAAAGACAGACAGAATGAAAGTAAAGAAAAGAAAGGCAGAAAGAAGTAAATTAAAGAAAAAAAAAGAAAAGAAAAGAAAGACAGAAAAAAGGCAGAAAGACAGACATACAGACAGACATAAAGGAAGAAAGGAAGGAAAGAAAGAAAGAAAGAAAGAAAGAAAGAAAGAAAAGAAAGAAAAGAAAGAAAGAAAGGAAGGAAGGAAGAAAGGAAGAAAGAAAGAAGAGAAAGAAAGAAAGAAAGACAGACATACATATATACAGACAGACAGACAGACAGACAGACAGACAGACAGACAGACAGACAGACAGACAGAAAGGAAGGGAGAAAGAAAGAAAGAAAGACAGAAATGAATAAGGAAAGAAGAAACGATTTCAAAAGAGAAGAAAGGGGAAAAAAAGAAAAGAAAAGACAGACAGACAGACAGACAGACAGAAAGAAGAAAGAAAGAAAGAAAGAAAGAAAGAAAGAAAGAAAGAAAGAAAGAAAGAAAGAAAGAAAGAAAGAAAAGAAAGAAAGAAAAAAACAAAAAAGAGGAAAAAGAAGAAAAAGAGAAACAGAAACAGAGAAGAGAAAGAGAGAAAAGGAAAGAAAGAAAAAAGAAAGAAGAAGAAAGAAAACACACGACAGACAGACAGACAGACAGACAGACAGACAGACAGACAGACAGACAGACAGATGGACTGGACTGGACTGGACTGGACTGGAGTGGGCTGGACTGGACTGGACTGGACTGGAGTAGATAGATAGATAGATAGATAGATAGATAGATAGATAGATAGATAGATAGATAGATAGATAGATAGATAGATAGATAGATAGATAAATGATAAATAAATAAATAAATAAATAAATAATAAATAATAATAAAACAAAACAAAAGAAAGAGAAAAAAAAGAAATAAAAAGAAACAACAACAAAAAAAGAAACGAAAAGAAAGAAACAAAAACAGAAAGAAAAAAAAAAAACTATTTCCTTCTCCACTCCACATCATTTTCCTGTTCTCCCCCTAACATCTTTGCTGACTCCTGGTTGGTGGCGAGCCAATAGAAGAGCTGGGTTTACAGCAATCACATATTCCCTTAACGTGCCTGTGGGGGGCTTTAGCCCATAGGCAAAATATTTCTCAGAAAAACACAGGAGTTTATTGCACCGAGGAGGCAAGACAGACGATAAGAGATGTTACTTCCTGGTCACAAAACTGAACCTTTCAACATGGCAGCCCATTAATATCAACAATATCATAGTTATATGCAGCTACAACAAGACGTTGTTACTGTTGTTTAAATCCAGGTTTCAACTCACAGCACTTTAATAATCATAAAATTCTGATACCAAACCAAGTGTATCAACATGGTGTGTATTGTATTGTATACCACTTATTTCACAACAGATTCTGTGAAATAAAGGCTGCTCTACTCATGGAGAGCACGTCGCCACAAGAGCAGCGCCACTCTTTTTTCTTATCCTGTCTGCATGCGCATTTTGTTTCACTATCAGAGTGGATTTTTGTCAACAGATTTTTGCCAGGACAACTCTCTTATTCCTGTGGGTTCTTTGACGTGCACTACATGCATGTTGCACACAAGACCTAGGTTTATCGTCTCATCCGAAAGACTAGTACAGAAACCACTACTCGTGGTCTAGTGAATGAGGAAATAATTTCGATCACAAACAGGAATCGAACCACAACACACTCTGAACCAGGACTTTCCGCTTTCTATGTTCACTTTTCATCAGTCACTTTAACTCAATGTGGCCAAACTTTGAAAAAAAAAAAAAAAAAAAAAGCTTTTAAATTTTTTTTTTTCATTTTATTCTTTTATATCGAGGATAATAGAATAAGCACTCGTGTGCTTTTTTTCATCCAGTCCCCGTGTGTATACAGTTGTGTAAATATTGTCATCTGTTCCCACCGGCACACAATGGCCTACTCTTACAAAAAGCGGAACAGGAATTAACGTGTGCGCAAGATGTTCTGCGTGCGTTCGCACACGGGGCCTCGGTTTACATTCTCATCCGAGAGACTTTTGGGGAGAGTGGAGTCAGCACAGATGTTAACTCCAGGAGAAAAATCCCCTCGACCGGGAATCGAACTCGGGTCGTCAAAGCATAGTTCCATGTGCCATGTTCCAGGTCTGAAATGAAGTGGTTTCCCAGGACTGGTTGTGATTCTCAGGGCCAAGAAGAAATACATGTTGAACTGATTGCTTTATAACAAATGTGAAATATGTTAAACTGATCACTTTATTATAAATGTTAAAATATATGTTAAACTGATTACTTTATTATGAATGTTGAAATATATGTTGAACTTATTTATAAAAAAAAAAAAAAAAAAACATGTTGTACAGAAAAAAAACCAAACCTAAAAACAGTCTTACAGAGAGTCTTACATTCCAAAGGAATGCATAGGCAACTATTGTGTATGTGTGTGTGTTAATATGAAAAAAGAGGAGGAATGCAATGGTAACTACAAAAAAGGGACAAAAGTCTGTAGTGATGGTTTTCACACAGTTTCTGGTCGTTCACACCGTCCACTATCCATCCATACACCTTGAAACCACCTGTGACCACCAGTGCCCACCCAGCACTGCCTGATAATTGGAGGGGAATTTTCCCCACTAAAGTCTCCATCTCATTATTGATTGAAAGCATGCAAGTACTGCTTGAGTGATCTCAGTCTTCCAAGTTCACATTGAGGTGAAAGTGAGAGATGGACTAATAAATGAGTAGCTTGAAGGTGCGTTTATTAGCCTGAAACTGCATCCCCAATGAAAGAAAGGAACTTCGCAGTAAAACTACACGTTCCTTGTTTCTTCTTTCAAACAAGAACAAATTCAAACAGTACTTTAAGAGGATTCACCAAGCATTTTTCACACACAATACTCAATCAGAAAAAAATAACTTCAGGATAGTAACAGAAAAATCAATAACACTACAGGCACCAGAAGACAAACTACTAAACAAAAAGATTCCAACATGCCAAGTTAGCAGAGTATAGCTGTCAGCCACTGTGTCTGTCTATCTCTGCTGTGTAGGACAGGAAAAAGGTCACAGCTTTCTGAACCAGTTCCATGCACAGGTGGGTGGTAACATGAACCCTCTCCTACCACCCCAAGCCAGACCATTCCCATGGCAACCAGGATATGGAAGCCAGCTCTGCAAGTCACAGACAGGGAATTTACAACTTCCTTAACCCACCCACAACTCTTCTCCTATCTACATAAATCAGGTCTTATCGCAAAAAGCAGTTGTGGACAAACCCCTCACTAAAGATACATTTCATTTTGTTTCCTAGCAAAGCTGATGTGCTGCAAGAGTCCATGTCATATATTCACGCTGCTTTTGTTCTTACCAGACTTTTTCCAACAAGATGGGTATGGTTTATTGTTCTAAATGGAGCAAATGGGGATCTCTGGCATAGGATATAGACCATGAGGCAAGCTTCTTGAAGGAGTCGCTTTCTTCTGCATCGACTCAGAACATGTTCTGCCTCCTGTTTACAACCCACAGTGCATGGTAATTAAAAACAACCTGCTGACGATGTTTTCTCTCAGACACAAGTTCAGTGTGTTTCAAAGAGAAACAGAATTGGTATGTAACGTAAGTAAACTGATTCATATGAAATCTAACGTCAAATTTCACATCTATATCCCAACAAAAAGCTTGAAGGAACAAGGTAGAGACAAAGAAAGGGATAGAAAAGAGGGAATCTTGGCACAGAGTTTCCCGAAGGTGGGGATGCTATTCATATTGACATTCATGTTGACAGGTCTCAGCCATTCCAATGGTAGAATTTTCATACACAATTCGTGTACCAAATAAACCCATATTCAAGGATGTTTCCCTTTTGATTCCTTAGTTATACATATGGAGGCCAGACTTGGGGGAAAAAAAGTTCCACATGCCAATGAGACAAAGGTCTGTAAGCATGGCTTTCACAGGCTTCCTGATGGTTCAGTCTGACGTTCCGACCCTAATCAATACACTTTGGCGCCACCACTGCAGGGTACTGTCTGCTTTTTTTGGTCAGAATTTCCCTGCTTAGCTCTCCCTCTTAATCATTATGGACAGTGCATGCCTAGAACCAGAGAAGTTTGAGCCAACCAGTCTGCAGTGTCAGGAAAGTAGAAAGTTGATTGGATGACTTGACACTACTTTTATCAATTAAAAAAAAGTCAACTGCAACCCTACATATTTTTGTTCCTTCTTTCAAACTCTCCTCCATTCCAGTAACTTCAATAGAATTCGGCAATACGTCAGTTCCGCTATCCACTTCTGTGAAGTATCTAGGAGTCGTTGTCGATAACACGCTCTCCATGCAAAAATTCATTACCCAAACCTGTCAGTCATGCTACTATCAACTACGGCGTATTAGCGCAATTCGAAAGTACCTGTCCACTGATGCAACTTCCAAACTTGTCACTTCTCTTATTCTCTCACGTCTGGACTATTGCAATTCTCTTCTGGCTGGTCTGCCAGCATCATCCATCCACTCCCTTCAACGCATACAAAACTCCGCAGCTCGTCTGGTCCTCGGAAAGAAAAAATCTGAGCACATTACCCCTCTCTTGCAATCTCTTCATTGGCTGCCCGTACCACAGAGAGTAAACTACAAGATCAATACCCTCTGTTACAAATGTCTCCACAATACTGCACCCTCCTACCTCTGTGAATGTCTTCACTTGTACACACCTTCTCGCTCCCTCCGCTCGTCGGCAGATACTTTGTCCCTAAGAACACCCAGATTCAACCTATCTACCGTTGGCCGCTGCTCTTTCTCTGTTTCCGGTACATCGATGTGGAACGACCTTCCTCTCTCCCTCCGACAAAAGCCTACTTATGACACTTTTATATCCAACCTCAAGACACACTTATTTCAAACCTAAGTTTTTCTCCTTCCGCTTCCATCTCTTACCTGTCCCTGCCTTCAACATCCACCTGCCAAAGTGCATAACGTTTGTAGGTGTGTGTGCGTGCGCGCGCGTGCTGCGTGCGTGCGTGCGTGCGTGTGTGTGTGTGTGTGTGTGTGTGTGTGTGTGTACATTCGAATTTGTCAAAACTGTAAATAGTTGCTGATTGTGCGTCGTGTAGGTTGAATGCAAGCGCTTTGATTTGTTTTTGCAAGATACAGCGCTATACAAATTCCATGTATTATTATTTATTATTATTAAATGAGACAATGCATCAACAGTGTTTTGATAAGCACATTACTCATTCTTCTCTCACAGCATTAAATATCAATAAGGAAAAATACCTAAATATACAGAAAAATCGATAACACTACAAACACCAGAAGACAAACTACTAAAGACAAAGATTCCAACAAGCCAAAGCAGCGGAGTATAGCTGTCAGCCACTGTGTCTGTCTGTGCTGTGTCAGACAGGAAAAAGGTCACAGCTTTCTGAATCAGCTCCATGCACAGATGGGTGGTAACATGAACCCTCTCTTTCCACCCCTAGCCAGACCATTGCCGTGGCAACCAGGATATGGAATCCAGCTCTGCAGTAGCAGATGGGGAATTTACAACTCCCCAAACCCGCCCACATGTCCAGCTTGATCTGTAACGCAGCCCTGACAAAGAGAGGGTGTCTTGGACTCTAGAAACAGCTGCATCGCTGTTTGCGCTGTTACCAACTCTAGGTTATTTCTAGCCAACCTGACACATCAAAGAAGACAGCTGTACTTTTGCATACCTTAGAGCCTGACTTGGCATGGAATATTTGCAAAGATTTAATACAGCGGTAAACGTTAATTTCAGTGACTGAATATAATTATATAATGAAGCTTATAATTGTTCAATCCAAACTAATCTTGTTGTTTATGACCCCACTGACTACAGAGGCTAGAGGGGCTGTTACCTCGTAAAGTTTTTAATCTTACGTTAAAACTGTGCAACTATTTACAGATTAAAACAGGGTATAAAACCAACTCTTCTATCCTTCCTTGAATCAATGCCCTGGCCAACCATAAAGATCAACTCAGGATGGTCACCATGTTGTGGAAGAAGCAGCGAGATAAAACCAAAACCCCAAAGCAGCCTTCTTCTTAGTGACTAGCTATGGCACAACATGCTGAATTTACAGAAACTAAATCCAAACAAAAATGTGCTTGTTCATTTTCGCTATGGATGATGAGACAAAAGCTGAATACTTGAGAGGCCCAAAATCACCATGGAAAAATAAACAACCAGAAAATCATACAGTGTCCTTATATCCACAGCATCCATTTACATTTTCAACATCAGAAAATGTTTTGTTTGTTTCTCGGCTAGAGCTCCAAGGTTCCCCAAAGGGTGAGATTTTTGTGTATACAACCGTTTTCCTCCCATTGTTTAGGTAGCTGCATTCCATAGAAAATGAAATCAGTCAGAGCACCAAACTAAGCCACAAGTGATTCTCTTTTGTACTATCATCACCCACCCCAGTCTGCAGACTCATGTTGTCCATATAGGCAAGTCAGCGTAGTCTGTTAAAATGCCTGAAATTCTCCCACTGATGCAGACACACAGCTGTTTTTAGCCAGCAAGGGGGCACAGTCTTAAAAGAATGGCAATCAACAACTAAATGACTAAAAAGGGCAATGGATAATTTGTACCTAATGTAATACCGTGAGACTGACGTCAAAAATATCACTGAAATTTACAAGACGTCAAAACTGATCATTCTTTGGCTTGCAAAAAAAAACACAAAAAAAAACAACTTCAAACACTACCACCACCAACAATACCAATACCTACAAACCAAGACTAGTTAGCCAAAATGCAAGCATTCCGCTATAGCCTAACAGTATGGGGGCTGACTTCAAACAGACCAAGTCCACGTGCTGGCAAAGGTGAAGGTCACCCACGATTATGGTCCCACTGAGCTTCCGGTCCTTCCCAGTCTGACGTCCTAGCCACAATCAATACACCTTGGCGCCACCTCCACCCCCTCCCCCCCTGTCTGATTACTGGCGGCCATTTCCCCCCCCCCCCCCCCCCTCCTCCTCTCTCCCTCCCTCTCTCCCTCTCCCTCTCATTCCTTGTGGAACAGGTTCGTGTAGCATGGAGTGTTCTGAGCAAACAGAGCCCACTAAGTCCTGATGTCACGACACCAACTGAGGGATGCTGTTCAGTGTTGCTGCCGCTGCTGCTGCTGTTGCTGTCATAATCCATGCCTACGTCCTTGAACTGCATTGTCAGAAAAAACAAGAACCAGCTTTGCATTTCTCTAACACCCCCTCCCCCATTTTTTTTTTACACAAGAATTGCCCTAATGGTTTTTTTGTGTGTTTTTTTTTCACAATAACTGTGCTAATGATGTGGGTTTTTTTCTATAAACAAAAAAAGATTACTAAGCCAAGCTCTCTTCCAGCATATTCAACGATTAACGGCAGAAAAAAAACACCTCGTGGTTAAAGATTTAAAAAAAAAAAACACCAATCAATTACAAGACATCATGAGACAAGGTTTTGTTGGACCAAAGTTTGTCTACAAACCACAAGGATAGGAATTCATCATCATGACAGTGCTCAGTAAAGAAGGAAAGGAAAAGGTCAAAGGTCTCTCAATCAGTTCCCTGCAAGAGCTTGAAGGTAACCGGAAACCTCCTCCTCCCCATATCTAGGTCACCGCCATGGTAACTATGATGGGAAGAAACTCCAGTCTGTGGTTACCTATTATAAAGAAGCATACTGACTAATATGTTTGTGATATTACGTGGCTGAGTTTACATCTGGCTGAGGTATTGCTGACTTGTGGGTGCTTTTTATACTGTGATGGGTGCGTGCTGATGTTCAGAACCTGTGTTGTGCTATATTGATATTATTTTTATGTGGTTTTGTTCTTATATATGGCTTGTAACCCACTGGAATTTCTCTGTTTTAGAGATAATAAAGTATTTTTGAATTTGAATTGAATTTGAACTGCCCCCCCCCCCCCCCTCCCTTCACTAACACTTTTTGAACTGAAAAAGGCCTTGTTTATCCTGTCATACATACACAGGCCTGCATATACAGCTGTTCTGAACTTCAGACTCAGTCGCAGAATAACAACTATCTGCTTGGACTTTAATATAACCTCAACAATAACTTCGGCAAGGGATAAGCGCTTTGATTTGTGCACCCTACAAGATTCAGCGCTATATAAATCCCATATTACATTATTGTTATTATGAGCCCCTATCGATGTCCCTCTGAACGTACACCTTAGTGACAGAAGGTCAGATTCTCATAAAATATTGGTCTGATTTTCTTTATTTATTTATTTATTCATTCTTTTATTTCGAGGATAATGGAATAAGCACTCGTGTGCTTTTTTACATCCAGTCCCCACGTGTATGCAGTTTTGTAAATTTTGTCATCCGATTGGGAAGTATTTTGCCATTTGATTGGGAAGTACTGTGGCTTTTGATCTTTCGTTTCTCGGCTAGAGTTCTGAGGTTCACCAAAAATAAATGGTGAGATTTTGCGTAAGCAACCGTTTTATTGCCTACCATGAAGGTGGCTGCATTCCGACTTCGGGGATGAAAGTGACATTAGATGTGCTGGATACACAAAGAATCGTGAAAAGTGAGCAACATAAATACTTAAATCCCAGCACAGATCTGCCCCACCTGTGCATGGTAGGCACAGCCGTAATAATTCTCGTACTATGATAGTTACAATGGAAGTCGAAACGCTTTTCCTGTCTTTAACGATTCCTTCAGCTAATCTTCAAAATCACGCTAAAATCACATGCGCTGGGCCTGACTTGTCAGGCGCTTAACGGCAGCGAAAGCGCATTTTCGCTCATATAACAGACAATAGTTGCTGTCTGAGCATTCGACAAGAAGAAAAAGAATTTCCAAAGTTACAATGGAAAACCAACAAGCAGCTATCAAATACAAAATCGACCAAGCTTACAGTAAAAGCACATGTGATAGTATTATAGTTTTCCTAACAGTTTTTACAAAGCTGCAAGCTATTAAAGACAAAATCAAAAACTTAAGAAAAAGTAGCAGCAACAGCAATAGTAGTAGAAATAATTGAAAAACAGTAGTATCACTCAGAGTCATTCCCACATCTAAACACTGTTTCTCTCAGACTACTTATTTACAACTAATAACCATTTTTCCGAGTGAGAAGCCACCTACTACACAGAGTATTGATCGAAAAAAAAAAAAAAAAAGAATGGTGAAGAAAATCCTCTCCAGGGACCACCAGAGCAGACGGCACAGCAGAGAAATGGCGCTCTCTGCAGAGACAGAGAGACAGACAGACAAACAGAGACATAGCGCAGAGAGACTCCAGCGCCAGGGGACAGCCGATTAATGGATCTCCGGCTCCTAGCTGACAGCGCTGGCTGCCTCGCTGGTCTGGTCGTGGTCCGGTACGGGAGGGAGGGAACAGGGGACGTTTTAACGTCTGTTTTTTTGGCTTGGAACATAAGGCACCTATTTATCGTTGTTGTTGTTACTGCTGTTACTGTTACTGTTACTGTTGTGGTTGTTGTTGTTGTTGTTGTGGTGTGGTGGTGGTGGTGGTGGTGGTGGTGGTGGTGGTGGTGGTGGTGGTGGTGGTAATGGTGGTAATGGTGGTGGAGGTCATTTTTCCACCTTAACACCCTGGGAGTCACCCAAACTTCTCTCTCTTCTCTTTCTCTTCTCTCTCTCTCTCTCTCTCTCTCTCTCTCTCTCTCTCTCTCTCTTCAGAGTAAGACAGGAATTGGGGGGAAAAAAGAGAGAATATGAATTTAAGAGAAGTGAAGAAGAAAGAGGAGAAGAACGAGGAGAAAAAAAGAAGAGAACGAGCGGAGAGAGAGAAAAGATGAGAGAGAGAGAAGGGAGAGAGAGAAGGAGAGAGAGAGAGAGAGAGAGAGAGAGAGAGAGAGAGAGAGAGAGAGAGAGAGAGAGAGAGAGAGAGAGGAGAGAGAGAGAGAGAGAGAGAGAGAGAAAGATAGAAGGAGAGTAACACACATACAAGCAAGACGAATAGGCAGAGAGGCAGAAAAACACAAGACAGACATACAGACAGAAGGTTTTAAGACCACCCACCCCACCCCATTCCCCTCCAAACACATTTCTAAATACAGGACACATTACCTGCCATAAATAGTAAAAAGCCCAGAATATATATGACAAATTACAAGCCATAAATCACCGCGCTTCTGCTGATCACATACCTCATCCAATCTCTCCATGTCCATTTTAGCTTCAGGGAGGGGGGGGGGAGTAGGGGAGAGCGGGGGGTGGGTTGGGGAGATGACCCCCTTTTTTATGACACCAGGACTTCTAGCCCAGTGGATAACAGCGTCTGACTTCCAGCTGTCCTGTGGGTCTATGAAGTCATGGGTTCGAATCTCGGCTGCGGTGTCTGGTGAATTAGTCTGTCCCGAGCCTAAGGCTCATCAGGCCGGTGCTTATCCCGGTTTCTGTGGCGTTAAGCGACTGAGAGTCATAGACTCCCCCCTGGATAGGACGCCAGTCTATCGCAGGGTTAACCCCCAACACAAGGTTGGTACCCCTTTTACACCTGGGTGGGGTGAGAAAATAGCCGTAAAGTGCCTTTTCCAAGGGCACAACGCCATAGCCGAAAGCTGGGATCGAACCCGCAACCTTTAGATTACGAGTCTAACGCCCTAACCACTAGACTACCGCGGCGGCTGGTGAATTACAAGTGGGGAATATTTTTCTGATTTTCGTGGGTCAGTTAAAAGTGCAGACCTGTTAGTGTGTGTGTGTGTGTGTGTGTGTGTGTGTGTGTGTGTGTGTGTGTGTGTGTGTGTGTGTGTTTTCTGTGTGTGTGTGTGTGTGTGTGTGTGTGTGTGTGTGTGTGTGTGTGTGTGTGTGTGTGTGTGTGGTGTGTGTGTGAGGTGAGTGAGACCTCCCATGCATCCTTTTAATAGGATCCTCAAACATAAGGCACAACGAATCACTAGGCGTTTATTTTCTTCAATATAAATAATATTTGGGGTGTTTTGGGTTTGGGTTTGGGTTTTTTTTGTTTGTTTTTGTTGTTGGGTTTTTTTTGTTTGTTTGTTGTTGTTTTTTTTTGGGGGGAGTTGCAACATGTATTTTGTGCATATTTTCTTTTTCTTTGAAATCATCTACCTATCCATATAGACCACATGAATATCAAATATCCTTGTGAATGCCATAAAAACTTCTAAATTCTGAAAAGTTTTTCGCT
>CM060338.1:32987367-32989867 GCA_030674155.1 Stramonita haemastoma | reverse complement strand
TAAATCGAGAATTGTTCTGGAATGGGATTGTCTTCACTTTGTAGCCACCACACACCTGTGTTTGTTAGTCACACACACGCAACGCAGCAGAACACACACACAAAACACTAACAAGAGTGTCACACACACAACACATGCAACCACACTACAAAACCACACAACACACAAAACAACAGAACACACAACACACACAAACAACACAAAAACAAAAAAAAAAACACAACAGGGAACAGAAGAAAAGAAGGAAAAGAGGAAAAGACGAAAAATAAAAGAAAAAAAGCAAGCGAGAAAAAGAAAAGATAAAAAAAGAAAAAAGAAAAAAAAAGAAACAGAAAGAGAAAGGGAAGAAGAAAGAGAAGAAGAGAAGAGAGAAGAGAAGAGAGAGAGAGAAGAAGAAGAAGATAGAAGGAGAGAGAAGAAGAAAGAAGAAGAGAAGAAGAAAGAGAAGAGAAAGAAAAACAAAGAAAGAAGAAAGAAGAAAGAGAAGAAGAGAAGAGAAGAAAGAGAAAGAGTGAAGAAAGAAGTAGAAGAAGAGAGAGAGAGAAGAAAAGAACGAGAGAGAGAGAAGATGAAGGAAGAGAGATATGAGAGAGAAGAGAGAAAGAAGAAGAAGAGAAAGAGAAAGAAGAGAGAGAAAGAGAAAGAGAAAGAGAAAAGAAGAAAGAAAAAGAGAAAAAAACAAAAAAGAGAAGAGAACGAAGACAAAAAAAAGAAGGAACAATACTGAATGCATCCACAAAAGACGATCAATCAATTCCAATTCTAATAAATCAGATCATCTCTCCTCCTCCAAACACACACATTCTCCACAACACACACACACACACACACACACACACAACCACACACACACACACACACACACACACACACACACAACAAGGAAAACTGAAAAAAAACTCAAATAAATCTAGAAATCAAATAAATGTCGAAAAAAAGATCAACAGAACAAACAAAGAAAAAACCCAGGCCAAAAGAAAAAGCGAGAGCAACAGTGATGAAAAAGGAGAGCAGAGATTTTCAGTTTCAAAGGAAAGAAAAAAAATTTCTGATTATGACTATTGATGCGCATGAAAACCATACTCGGAAAACCCTGCATGCACTACAATTCTTTCGTACCTCAGAGAGATCTATACATTCCGTCGCTCTTACATCTGTAAGCTATACTCTTCATGATGATTACAATACAGTAATTTTTTTTTAAAAAGGAACAAAAGACCCGAAAGAAACTGAAGATCGATTCATGAATGAATGAATGAGGGATTGGATGAACGATTGAAGACACGAATGAATGAATGAATGAATGCACAAACAGAACAACACAAACTGGTTGCCTTGTCTGTTCATTTTGGGGGGGGGGTTGTTCTGTTGTTGTGGTTGTTTATGGTTTTGTTGGGTTTTTTGTGGTTTTATGTTGGGTTTGTTTTTGCTCCTATTTTCTTTTTCTTTTCTTTTTTTTTTTTTTTTTTTTTTTTTTGGGGGGGGGGGGTCTGTGTTAAATATGTTGTTCGATCAAGTGAACTTGCTGATCTCAAAGATAAGCTTAACTATATAAAGTGAAGGCACATTTTTTTCCTCAAACGCGAAGCTCTCTCTCTCTCTCTGAGGAGGAGGAGGAGGAAGTTCAACGGTTTTCTCAGGGGGGGGGGGGGGGGGGGCTGATCACCCTTTATTTTTTTTAACAAGAGACTTTTTGACTTTTCGTTTTGTTTTTCTCTTCAAGTTTTGTTCTGCATTTTTTCAGGGAGGATGGGAGGGGGGGGGGGGGGGTCTTATTATTTACTTTTTTTTTTTTGGTTTTTTTTGTGGGGGGGGGGGCATGATGTTCAGTTTCCTGCTTTGTCTGGATTAGCTTCTTAGGCCTCCTTGCTTCTGCTTTCATCCTCTTCCTTGCCCTGTAAGCGGCTTGGTGTTTTGAACGCCCTGTCATTACCCAACAACGGTTCACTTAAACTGTCCCTTTTAAGTTAATGCCACGACACACAGGCCTCCCAAATCGTGTGGCTGGAGAACGTCAAAGACAAATAGGATTCCCCCAACCAATCGTCACCGAGATGCGGCGACGCGAAAAACAAGCCTCCCCCCCCCCCCCCCCCCCCCCCCCCCCCCCCCCCCCCCCCCCCCCCCCCCACCCCCCCCCCCCCCCCACCCCACCTCAGACTCAACTGTCAGGAGGGCTGTTTGAAATTGTTTGAACAGACCTCTTAGTGTGAAACAGTTTGGGTAAAGCCCTAAGTGGCATGTTTGAAAAGTGTTGGAAGTTAAGGTCATGGTTAGTTCCAAGGTTTCTATCACATAATGTAACAGCAGCACCCACGCATGCCACTAGTGCAAAATGTGTGGGGTTTGGGTTTGGTTGAGGTTTGGGGGAATTATTTTTCTTCTGTTCCTGGGCTAGAGCTGTATGGTTTACTAATGGTGAGATTTTTGTGTATGCCTACCGTTAAGGTAGCCGTATTCTGACTCCAGATTTCATAAAAGATGAAAGTTGATTGGTTGG
>CM060338.1:32962367-32984867 GCA_030674155.1 Stramonita haemastoma | reverse complement strand
TTTATTTTAAAAAATAAAATTTTAAAAAAGCAACGCTGAAACAAACCCAACAGCAGGACACACAACTGAAAGTTGTAAAATATCATGATGAGACAATGGATACAATGGATGGACTTTTTTTCAACACTTTCAGTCATCAACATCATGAGCACAAAAGATAAGGCTGTTGTTTCTTCAAAATTACATTTTCAACAAATGAATCACTGGCACTACTATATTTTTTCTAATTTTTAAAGAAATACTTAGATCTATGGATGGATTATCAAAAGTATATTTTGAGCTACTTTTTTTTTCAAGTCACAATTAGATATTGTGATCCAATCTGTTTCAGATAAATAAAATAAATTATAAGATCAAATAATACACTGCTTTCATAATTAATCAATAATAAACTTCAGCAGGATGTTATACAGTGTATTTCAAAATAATACATTGTTTCAATCAATATCAGCACTTTAACTTCGTTTTTTTTAAACAAAAACATTCAGTAACAGTATCAGCACTTTTTAAACTAACAAACACTTTTATCTTTCACAAAATATCCATAACCACAAAAAACTGTCATGCTTTTTGCTCACAACAATCATTCACAAAACCACCACCACCACCATCATCATATCAACTGGATACAATACATCAGAACGTACAATGATGAAATTCCATCGATCTCTCTTCCTTCAAATAACATCGTATAAAACACGTAAAAAGACAACTTTGGGATAACTACACTGAAAAAAACGAGAGAAAAACTGCAACATGTAAAAAGCTACAACCACCAAAACATGCAAGTTCTGAGTGTAGCAAAATTAAAATGCTCCTCTCAAGCACGCTCTATTCCATGCCAGTCACTGCAATCAGTCAGCTGATAACCAAAAAAAAGAAGAAAAAAAAGGAACATCCATAAAAAAACAAAAATATCTTGCACAATGCGCAAAAGCATGCAAGGTTAACACCACTCCAATTATACCATGCACAACACACTTTACAAAAAGCGCCATTTTCTGGGGTACAACATTTCTAAGTGAGAAAGCTCTAAATGGACATGATGATGACCTGAATTAATTGTGACGAAAATGAATATCACTAAATCTCTTTCAGTTTTCAACCAGAGAACATTTTGTCCATTTTTCCCTAAAATATATATTTGTTCAACTTTTCACACATCTGCCACTGCGTATCTTTCTCAACTTTTTCCTTAACCTATTTTAAGTGTTCTGAAACTCTTGAGAGAAAAAAAGTGATGCATATATAAAAAGAGTTTTTATGAAATTATCAGAATACAAAATTAAATTCTTTTATCATATACTGCACTTTATCTCTCAAAAAATTCCATGTTGTCAAAACAAATAAAGCATGGGGAAAAAAATCTGTTACAAATGAAACATTTCTCGATACACAATCCACCACTGTGCATCTATCTCTAGAAAGCTGAACTGTGAATGTGTGAGTTGGGATAAATGACTTCATATGGATAAAGAACTGTTCACAAAGCGCTTTGATTTGTTTTTACAAGATATAGCGCTATATAAGTTCCATGTATTTTTATTATTATTACAAAGGCATAAAGGTTTGAACCAGAACCCATCCCTTAATAATGCTGCTTGAGAATGGCCACCTTAGCCAGAGAGATTTACGTTCAGATTCATATTATTTTTTTTATCATTGTTTAATCCCTTTTCCAATGTCTAACAAAAATTGCACAGAATCAAATGAACAAAACAATAATGATATAGAGGTGACATGGAAAAAAACACTTTAGTGACTATCAGCCATTTTGGAGTGGGGGGGGGGGGAGAGAAAGAGACGGGAAGAGATGGTTGGTGGGGGAGGAGATGGGAGGAGGGAGGGACTTGGAGAGTGGGGGGAGCTGGATTGATTCAATTACAATATACTTTATCAACAATAACCTGTTGTTGTTTTTTCCAAATTGTTTTCAATATGAGATGACTGTACTGTCAGTCTCATTTATCAAGTGTTTTGTACGTATAAATTATGAAGAAAAAAAGCTTGCCCTGAGAAAGCATTTATTATTAATATATAACATATATATACATACATATATATTCAGCTGTAATCAAGACTGACAAAAAACATAAAATCCAAAAAAGTACCTTTATTCTTCAAATACTTCACAAATTTATACAACACATAAATAAATGGAAAAGATAAAAAATAAAAAGCACTGGGATCCTGCTCAATATAAAACCAAAGAAAAAAAATTGATCAATAATATACATACTGGGCCTCTCTCTTACAAGCTTCTGACAGAGCTAAGTCTCACAAAATTTCAACACTTTATCATCAACAGCAGGATATCTGAACTCCCCCACCCCCAACAAAACAAACCAAAGACTATCCATGTGTTGCACAAGCTAAGATGAAATATGGGCTGCCCTGTTCCACAACTGTGGTAAGCAAAAAGCAACAAATATAGCCAAAAAAAAAAATTCACATGTATATATGTGCATTAAAAAAGGTGAATGGTGGAGCGTTTCCTTTTGGCCCAGGTAAATATAAAGTCCAGTGGTTTATTTACCTTGAAAGGTTGCTGAATATATGTTGCCAGTTGACAGTGAGGCTGTTTGGTGAAATAAATCATGGATGGGTTACCATTCAGAAATTTCTGTACAGATATTATCAAGCTTATTTGGGATGTTGTTTGTGGGGTTTTTTATATTCATATGATACACTCTAGTGAGTATCTTTTCACACACACTGCGAGCAACATGTACACACACAACACACACACACACACACACACACACACACACACACACACACACACACACCACACACAACAGATTCACCACACACACACACACACACACACACACACACACCACACACACACACACACACACACATGAGGCACACACAACACACACCACTCTCTCTCTCTCTCTCAACATTTTAATTTTTTCACAATTCTTCCTTGCCAAAACAACAACAATATATTTTACATCCATTCACTCACACATCCATACTCATCTACATACATAAACGGACTAAACACCAACAAAATCAAACACAAGCAACACAGACATGTCCCCAGCACCATTCCCCTAGCATCACACATCATGTATCCAGGCAACTCTGGAGTCTTTCCACACACAGGACACAGCACTGACAAACTACTGGCAGTTACATACAGCATGGCACCATACTATTTTCCCTCGTCCATAGGGTACCAGCAGTTACGCCCTATTCTATCATTCAAACACAATCTGTCCAGAATCACTCAGTCACTGCATCTGCTGCCTACCTGCCTGCCCTCCTAAACCAATAAGCTGCTCTATACTGTGCTGGGCTAGTGTTGCATACTTCCTAATGTACTACTAATCTCAGTGTCAAACTCAGCTGCCCACTTTCTCTATTATAAGGTCTGTTCCCTCAAAGTGATATTACCAGACAAACTGGCCACTTTCTTTTTAGTGTTCATACTTGCGCATTTTTGGTATCTGAATAGTACTACTCGGTGATCCAGTATCAAGGAAATACTGAATTCCTCCTGACTGAATCCATCACAGGATACCGAGCGTTTCAGAAAGGAATCCAGATTGCATGTCGTCCATTTCAGGGCAAATCCAGGAAAATACCACGGACATATCAACTGTACAATTACAACATCGGGAGCCCAGAGTCCTTGCAACGTGAGAATCCAGTTACTGGTACTTCTCATTATAGCCAGGGGTGGGAACTGAACACTCCCAAAACCATGTATAGCGGGCAGCAGTACTGATCATTCCGCTAGGTAGGCAGTATGGTATCAAGAGCTCCGTGTACTGTGGGTATCAGGATATCGTCGACCGCCTCGTTTTTCCCAACTTGGGGGCTGACTCAAAAAAAACTGCCTCTGTGCCAGGATGCCTGAACTGTATGCAAAACAAAATGGTGCTTTTAAAACGGGGTGAACTACGTCTATAGTCTACTTGTGAAAAGAAAGCAGAAAACGAAAGAGGAGATCATGATGAAGAAGAGAGAGGAGGAGGAGGAGGAGGTGGAGGAGGAGGACGAGGAGGGAGAGAAGAGGAAGAGAAGAAGGAAGAAATGATGAAGAATCACACAGAATGTTTAAAAAAAAAATTTTTTTAAGGAATTAAAAGAGAAGGGAAAAAGCAGAAATGGTATGGTCAAGACATACCTTTTCTTTCATCTACACACACACACACACACACACACACACACACACACACACACACACACACACACAACACACACACACATCACACATACGTATACATAAGTACACAAGCATATATACAAGTACACACACACACACACACACACACACACACACCCCATACATACACACACACACACACACACACACACACACACACACACACACACACACACACACGCACACAACACACACACCACACACACACATAAAGCAATCTCTCTCTCTCTCTAGCACATACGCATGCACGAACGCACGCATGCACACACACACACACACACACACGCACACACACACACACACACGCACATGCACGCACACACACACACACACACACATACACACACACACACTCACCCACATACAAACACACACACAAACATAGAAACTTTAAAAACCAAAAGAAAAAGTGATAATATTAAATAACTATAAGAAACTAGTGAAAGAAAACAAAAGACATAGAAGAAATAATTACACATGAAAGAGAACAGCAGGACTTTGAAAAGCAACATAACAGAGAAAAAAAACAAAACAAACAAAACAACAAAAAATGGCTTTCAAGGTTAGTGTTAATGGCAGTCACAAGAGCGAGAGAGAAAGGGTGAACGTGTGTGTGTGTGTGTGTGTGTGTGTGTGTGTGTGTGTGTGTGTGTGTGTGTGTGTGTGTGTGTGTGTGTGTGTGTGTGTGTGTGTATGTGTGTGTGTCTGTCTGTCTGTATCTGTGTGTAAGTGTGCATGCATGTGTGTATAGGAGAGAAATAAAAGGAGCGCTAAAATACAGCCGTCTTGGTTAGCAGTGGTAGAGTGAAAATTTATATGCAATATATAATAATGCACATTTGTGTTGTGCATGCATGTATAGACCTACCTACATGTGCAACTGCATGAATCTGTACATCTGCAGATGTGAGATTAACTTGACCATTGTCTTTAAAAAAATATATAAAAAAAACCCCAACCAAACAAACAACAAAAAAAGAAGGAAATCAACACTCTGCACTTAGCATGACTCTGTAAAATGGAAACAAAATGGTAGGTAATTTGTTAGGTGATTACGTCACACTTCCTCTTGCCACAGGAAGCTAAATGTTAACAGGAACAAGTCCAAAGCAACAACAACAACAAAACAAAAACTAGATTTAAATGAATGAATGACAGTGTCACCAGAGGAAATGTAAGAAAACAAGAAAATGGTTGAAGTAATGGAGAGATTAGGAAGAGAGGGAGGGGGGGGGGGGATGGGGGGGAGGTGGGGGATGGGGAGGGGGGTTGGGGAATGGGGGGGGGGGGTGGTTGTTGGTTATTGTCGCAAGTCAGTAAAAAATTTCTGAAATTCTTTTTCTTTTGATATCTAGCTGATAAATAAGACAGGTTCTGTTGTGGGTTTTTTATAATTAACAAAAAGAAAAAATTTGATCATTTTTGAGTTACAATGGAGAGAGAGAGAGAGAGAGAGAGAGAGAGACAGACAGACAGACAGACAGACAGACAGACAGACAGACAGACAGACAGACAGACAGACAGACAGACAGAGACACAGACAGAGAGAGGTAAAGCCTACATGATTATATACCTGTAAGAAACCTACCGCAATTAAGAATTAAACTGAAAAGAAAACAGTGATTTATTTAAAAAAGGTAATGACTAGAATGCATGGTAAATTGAGCTGGCTGCAAATATTTTTAGATTAATGATGGAAAAAACTGTCATGGTTTTGTGAATAAGACCTTAAATGTCTTAATCTCTCCACCCCCACCCCCTTATCTTATGATCCCACCCCACCTTTAAAACTACATTTACCATATTCTAAATTTTTAATTAATCATTTTTGTTTTTTAAATTAACACACACATCACACACACACACACACACACACACACACACACACCCCACACACACACACACACACACTCACACTCACACTCACACACACAAACCTAGGCTTCATTCATAAAAAGAAAACAGCCTCTCTTTATTCCAATCCATGTGTCACATTTCTGCCTAGCCGACTACCAACACACAGATCATTTGCAGTTCTATCTCCTCTTATCCAAAACGTTACCTTTCATCCTACAGGGCACCATTTATTTAACCCAAAGAATAAAGAAATAGAGAAAATAACTGAATGGTTGACCTGAGGCTTAAAACAGTACATATATCCACCTCATGGTGAGCAATTTTGGCACAAAGGTTTGAGGTGTGTTTGATTTGACTCATGAGATCAAGTCGAGTTATAGTTTGTGATATAAACTGAAATAAACTAATACTAGATTTTCAATCAAATTTTATACTTGTAAAAAAAACAACAACAAACAAACAAAATAAAGGAGCATCTTTTCCTTTTGAGTGTTTCTTTTTGGCTAAACAAAACAACACTTCTGAATTCTATCCTTTAAAGAAAACTATTTAAAAAAATCAACCAGATTCCTCTGAGTACTTTAAAAATGATTTTTTGTTTTACAAAACATGTTATACTGTTAATATTTCAAAGTTCACATGTATATATTATACTGGGGTATGAACCCACACTCCCATTGTCTGAGACAGATGTCCACAAAACAGCTGTTAAGGCCTTAGTAGCAAGTGAACAACTTTCTAAAGAAGGTTCAAAGTACCACCCTTTTTTTGATTAACTTTTCTGTATGACTCTGATGGCAGGTATCTATCATGCTAACTACATATAATGATAGATAATATATAATGTTTACATACCATACTTCTCCATTCCTGTGCATAATCCTGACAGCAAGTATCTACAGCGCTAACTACATTATAATACTACAATAAAGTGCAGGGGAAAAGGGGTCATTTACTTATTTATTTATTATTAATCAATACATTGCAACCATGTGCCCGCAGAAACACAGCAGTGGAGGAAAAAGAATACCATCAAGTAGAGGAGGAATTACAACACAGGGAGCTCAATTTTTTTTTTCCTTTTAATTTTGTTAAGCCCCACACAGCCATACTGCATGTGCACACCACAGGTTCGCCACCCTGGAGACCAATAGCTCATGCAGAGGGTAAGACAGTGTGGTTGGGAATTCCTGTGGACAGGGAGAGAAATAGGAAGACAAGTGGGGCAGGGTGGTGAGGAGGAGAAGGGAGGGGGGGAGGGAGGTGGAGAAGGGAAAGAAATGTGTTTTCAATTATCAACAATCACAGAACTTGATTAATTAAGGCTCGTTTTTTAATAATTAATAACACAAATTATGTGAACTGATTACGCTGAACAGCAAAGCTGATAATTTTCTGTGCTTTTAGCTATATGTTTTTTTTTTAGTCTCTAGATCAAAAAGTTGGTTAAGTACTGTTAGAATGTCCAGTTTGTCACAAATCATGCAACACATCACAAATTTTACGATAAGTACACAAGGCCCTTAGTTACTCAAAAACAACCAACGTGATAAGAGCTACAATCCTTTGTTTGTTTTTGCTTTTGCTCAGCTTTGATGTGATAGCCACCAAGTCATCCACATATCACCAACAAAACTGCACTTGGTGAAATACAGTTCCAAGTTCATGGAATCATCTGATATCTGCCAAGTCAGTGATGACCCAAACAGCTCTGAGTGGAAGACTCTTTAAAGGATTCTGCTCACTTCACTAACTATACACACACACAAACACAACACACACACACACACACACACACACACACACACACAACACACACACACACACTCACACACACTCACACACACTCACTCCTCTCTCTCTCTCTCTCTCTCCTCTCTCTCTCTCTCTCTTCTCTCCTCTCTCTCTCTCTCTCTCTCTCTGACTCATGAGAGAGTATTTCTCAGGTTATGGAGCCATCTTTGATAATAATGATATATATACACAGAGTGTACATGATGAGTAATTCATGCAAAACTTCACACTTTTTGGTTTTTTCCTGTATTCAAAACAGCCAAGCTAACTGGAAATAAGAAAAAAAGTATTTTCTCAGCTTCCCAGATTAAAAGCTTGCTTGAGGGATCCAACCCTTTCTCTCCCTGGCCTTATCTCATTCCTGCAGGATAACAGTTTGTTCTTACCACTAACTGGGTAAAAAAAGTATTTTTTCAGCTTCCCAGATTAAAAGCTTGCTTGAGGGATCCAACCCTTTCTCTCCCTGGCCTTATCTCATTCCTGCAGGATTACAGTTTGTTCTTACCACAGTCACTGAGTCAGGTTCCTTTATCTATCTATTTTAATTTTATAAGCGCTACAGTTAACAATATGCGCTTCACTAATATCAGAAGCAGAGAAAGATCTTTTCTAGTCTACCACTACAGAAGATCATGCACAATGCACTGAATTTGAAATAAAACAGGTTAGGTCTCACACTACTCATGAATGAATGATTGAAAACAAAATATGATAATAATAATAATACTCACAGAATTCAATGAATGATTACATGTTAGTTAATGATATTTGTGACCAACTGTTCAAATCAAGTCTTTAACATTTTTCCCCCTATATGATGTAAATGTATCAAACACTAGCATGCATGCTAAGTTAAGAACTAGCGATTAATGTAAAAACTGGCCACTACAAATCTGAAACTGATTATGAATGATCAAACTAATTAATTCGTAATAAGCTAAGACTAGCAAAAGAAAACTATTTACTGGTTCAGTTTTCATCTCAAAGCTAGTTAATTAAGCTCTTTGAGCTATTGCTAATATCATAAAACTGGCACGCAAATAAAAATTTTAAAACTTTAAAAATCACCAGCAAAATAAATAAAAAGCCAAATCTTGCCAAAGCACAAACGAAACAAAAAAAAACAAAGGTTACTGTATAAACTAATAAAAGTAAAAGACCATCAACGATAAAACACAAAAATATAACCACCAAAAAACAAAAACAAAAACAAAAAATCCAAGAAAACTGGACACAAAAATGGCACCACTGTTTAAGGGATTTAGTCCACAGTTAAGCTCCAAGAATAAAAAAACAAAAAAAAAACCAAGGAAAAGAGCATAGCATCCATACACGGAAAGGAGGGAGGAGGCACACTACAGCGATTAGGGAACGACTGAGTGCAAAACAGGACAGTTAAAAGTGAGGAGAGAGAGAGAGAGAGAGAAGAGAAAGACTGTACATACGTAGATTCATTAAAACTGAAAAATAAAAACAAAGGAAAACATGGTTACTACTCAGCAGCAATACCATTGGGTGCTTGTGCGGTAGAGGGGGGAAGGAGGTTTAAAAAAACAGTCAAAGAAAATTATAAGAAGAAAGTACATGACATGAGAAAATACAGCAGCTTTTTTTTTTTTTTTCTAAATCTATCACACTGCAAAACTTTTTGAGTCAAGAGTATGTCACCAAGATACACCGCACAACACTTTATGAATGAAACTGTCACACTAAGTAATGTGAACAACAGTGACATTGCAATTTTGTCCACATACTTCAAACTGTCGTATTAATAACAAATACACGATGCTTGCAGGCATACAGTACACACTGATACACTCTTGCAATACAAATGATCATTTTCCTTACACTGTGCTTGCACTTATTCTAATTTCTAACACCTAAGGGTTAGTTTCTGGTAAATCTCAATATTCCAATTCAATGAATCAGTTGTGTGTGTGTTAAACCTGACAAGAAAAGTGGCGATACAGATAATACCATTCACAGTAAAACAATGTCAACCAGGACACCACCTGTTTATGCTGAACATGCCGGAATACAAATTATGCAAAAAAATTCAAATCAGTCGGCAAAATTCAATCTCCTTCGTGAGGCTGTGGTGAAGAGAGTTTGATACATTTCAAATAACAAAAGTGAATGTATGTATGTACACACAACTAGTACAGTACAGGGGTAACATCGGAACCACTTTAGAGAGAAAAATCTTCACATACATGTATACATGTATACATTATGCATGCAGTATAAAAATTGTGGGCATAAAAAAGTGTCGACTTCTGTTCCCGAGAGAAAAAAAAAAACTTTTGCTTTATAATACACAGACTGATAAAATGGTCTGTTCATGAATCTGAACAACAACTGAGTTTCCATCACTGGAAGACAGACAGCACCCTCCCTGTCCATAGAACAATTCATGCTCCTTAATACAGCTTGTATCAGTTGTAATCTTTCATTGGTTTCAATGAACTTACTGACCTATATAAATTGCGATCTTGAAACAGTAAAATATATTTTTTTTAAAAAGAGAATGGATGAATGAATGAATGATTTACAGATGACATACGAATATATGGATCCACAAACAATAAACATAATCGCAGTGCTGGAGAGAAGAAAACTGAAAAGAGAGATGGTGAAGAATTGAGAACTTTCATTGGCTTGGATTTCAACCTGAGCATTATGACTGAGCATAAAACCTTTCATTGAAAGATGCCTTCAGCAATGCCAGTGTCACAGCGGTAACTAAGATGCAAGATGAGACAGTTGTGAAACTTCATGACAAGTAAAAATAAAAAAGAAAAGAAAAAAAATCTTCTTAACAGTGACAAACATTGCACAGACCCTGGACACAAAACGTGTTGGTGTAAAAGATCTTGGCTACGGAAAGTAGCCAAATTTAGGGGGAAAATCTGAATAAACTGTGGAGATTATGCAAAGGATCGTATCACTGGACAATCAGACTACAAAAGAATCTACCTGACAACACTAACATCATCTGATGCCTCTGACGTGACTGTGAAAGCCTCGAGATGTGAGTGGTGTACCTCCAATTAACTGTATTTATATATATGCCCAGCATGCATTGAAGGCATAACTAGCACACAGAACGAGCTAAACATCAGCATAGTGGATTTCTTGATAGAAGAGGTGCAGTGTATAAAAGAATACTTTTTAACATTCTATTACAGCTCTTGGAGAAATGGAAAGCTAAAAGTTGGCAACCAACCCCTGACCAGGAGATCATGGAAGTTGATGACAGACTTCAAATACTGAAAATAAAAATAATACTTGGTTTTGTTTTGCTTTTTACATTCCAATACTGAGCATACCAACAAAACCATAGAAAAACTTTATTTATTTTCAGATACTTGTATTTTTTTTTATTCCAAAACTGAGTATACCAACAAAACCATCAAAAAAAATTTACTTCTATTCAAATAGCAGTATCAAGAAATAGCCTTCGCAAACATATAATACTTTGCAAAAGCACTAAAGCACTGAACTTCATCAAAAATCTCAACTTTTCTCTGATCTTGCTACCGTGATCAATACCTATTTGAGCAACATCGGTGACACTGGCAGTTCACAGACTCTGGCAGGACAAGACATGACACAAAAAGACCAGAGAAGCATTTGAGATCCTGCAATGAGCTTCCGCTTTGACCAGAGTAAAAAAATTACACACAGAATTTCTATCTGTGTCCACACCTAGAGATAAAATGCGGTAGAAAACAGGTTTCTGACACTTAGAGCCATGACTTCCTCCATTACACTTGCCAAAACCCCTGACACTGTGACTGTGCCTGGGAGCACATGACTCTTTCAGTCTCTGCTTTATTCTCATTCACATATACAGGTCTACTAGTGAAACCATTTCTTTTCCTTGAAAAATACATTTTTAACTTTCTTTACAATCTAATTCCAATTTCAACCTGCGGAATTCTACTTAAGTAAACGACACATCTGTGTGGGTCCCCCAACAACCTTCTTCACAGAGTTCTTTGCGTTAACAATGACTGGATGGGGACGTGAAGATGTACTCATGGAAGTATTAAACTACATACAACACTTACAAAACATGGAGAGAAAAAAAATGTCTACCATGCTTTACTCTAAGTCCTACACCTTCATTAAAAAAAAACAAAGGAAAACAGAAAAAAGGGAAAATGCACAGTATGAAAACAAACACACACCACCATGTGAAGTAAACTACTACCATGAATCACGACAAGAATTAAATGATCCAAAACCTTGTCTCTTTATGATTTATCAAATTGAAATCAGGCTTGAAATGTTTATTCCAATGAAATAATGAGATGAAATACTTATAACCAAAAAAATAGACAGAAAAACTGGTGAATACAATGATATTAAACAAATGAAAAAAAATGTATGTGAAAAGGGATGAAATGCAATTAAAACCTGCACACAGAGGTCTGATTTTTTTAAAAAATCCATCTCTAACACACAATCTGAGAAGTGACAAAGCCAGTGTAAAAAAAAAAAAAAAAAAGTACACACACATGAAAACGTTCAAAATGGCACTATTTCAAAATGTTTCACGTTACAAAAAAGCTACAAAATGCACAATGACTGATTATGATACCACAGACAAAGGAAATGTTCACAATCCATAAATCCAGACAGAATACAAAATTTACAAATTACACTGGTAAAAGAAAATTAATGAATGATTACACTGACCCTGTGGATCTTCATTAGTAGGAATTCACCATTTCCCAAAACACAAAACAACAAAAAACTGACAGGGGAGGGGGGGAAGGGATGGGCAGTTTTCCTGTAGTTCCTCGGGCCACAAAACCAAAACCAAATTTCTAAGGAAGCCAACCGTTCTCAACCCTGAAAAACTCAAAAGAAAGAAGTGACTAGAAAGACCAAACCAACAGTAACACTGATTGCGACTGAACATCAGACCTTATAAGTATTGTATAAACACAACTGAAAGGGAGGGAGGTTTTTTTCTGTGGCTAAAATAGAACACACTGTCTCCCACCAAATCTGTGACCAAAGCAATTAAAGCCAAAAAAAAAAAAAAAAAAAATCCCAGCAACCGATGCATAATATACAAAAAGCAGAACTGTACAAACTTCTAATTCTATCCTATATTTACATAAATCCATTTTTCTACCTGTTGTTTCATTTTGCAAGGACTCTTGTTAAGTCAGTTATAACTATAGATCTATGGCCTATACACCTGTTTAGCCTTTGTTCACCTTCTTTTGATTCCTGGCCTAAAACTAATAATAATGATAATGATAATAATGATGATGATAAAAACAGCACCAACAGTAATAATAATAGTAATAATAATAATAATAATAATAATAATAATAATAATAATAATAATAATAGTTATGATAACAAATATAATAGTTTTTTTTAACTGGGGTTTTGATCAATTTATAAAAGTGATTCAATATAAATCTATCAATGCATCAATCTTTTGGCATTTTTTCAGATTATATATTTTTTCCTTTTGATTTTTATAACATATCCAATACACCAAATTTTGTACATTTAAGGAATACCTTTTCTATGGTGATATAATATATTATTGTGGTTTACACACACACACACACACACACACACACACACACAACACACACACACACACACACACACGCACATGCACACACACACGCACACTTTTCTTACCTACACACAAATACATACTTTTGCTTTCCTTTTTTTCTAACAGACACACTAAATTGTTATTAAAAATAATTCTATAACTTCTTAGAAAGTAAAGAGGAAACAGAGAACGAGGAAGAAAAAAAATGCCATCAAACGCATGGCGACTAAGATAATCTTAACAAACACCCTCTAAAAATTTTCATTTCTACTTTATCAGCTAACAAAAATTATGCCATAAGATTTTAGTACTGTTCAGCTTTCTTTTTTTCTAATTCTTTTAAAAACAAAACTTTTGAGGATAAACCTAAAAAAAAAAGAAATGTATGGAAAAATTTGGGCGGATTATTTGACTATCTGAAACAAGATTGTTCAGAACTGTTCCCCCTCGCCCCCCCCCCCCCCCCCAAAAAAAAAGAAGAAAACCTCCATACTACATCCTGTTGTTCAAAACTGCTACCAAAAAATACAAAAAACCTTCATACTACTAAACAACATCCTTTTTTCCCCTTTTTTTTCCACAAACTGTATTATCAGATATCCTCTCTCTCTCTATCGTTAAGTATACTCAGCCTATCACAAAGCAGACTCCACAGCGATACACTGCGAGACAACCCTCTCTCTATCATTAAGTATATTTAACCTATCACAAAGCAGACTCCACAGCGATACACTGTGAGACAACCCTCTCTCTATCATTAAGTATGTTTAACCTATCACAAAGCAGACTCCACAGCGATACACTGCGAGACAACCTGGCTTCGCCTGGAACGAGACCTTAACCTGAGAGGTCCCTCACTGGGGGAGAAGGGGTCTACAAAGACGGGAGAAACAGGAGAGGAGGCCGCACTGGACGAGGCAGGACTGCCTCCTGACGACTCCGACACATCCAGGGAAGGTCTGCCGTCCATAAAAGCCACATCGACATCGTCTAGGGGGTCCCTGGGACGATCTGAGGAAGCTCCCCCACCACCACCACCACCATCACCATCATCAGTGGCAGAGGACTGACGAGGGGAGAAGCTATGCTACGCCTTGAGCAGCAACCACCGCCCTGGTTGGACGGAGTAACCGACCGGACAGGGGAGGGAACGATTCGCCCAGAGGAGGGGATATCTTTGACAGGGGAGGCCACCTGAGGATGACGACGAGGGGAGGCTACGATACGACCCGACACGGTGCCCTGACGACGGCTAGGGGAGGTTATCACGTCATGATCAGGGGAGACTACAGGGGACGCTGCAACACCTGTGCTGTGATTAGACGCTACCTGACCCGAGGTCCTACGACGACCTCTGGAGGCTACCTCTCGAGCAGGAGAGGAGGAGGAGGAGGCTACCCCCCCAGACGCTACCTGACCCGAGGTCCTACGATGACCTCTGGAGGCTACCTCTCGGGCAGGGGAGGAGGAGGAGGACGCTACCCCCCCAGACGCTACAGGACGGGCAGGGGACGTTACACGGGGACCTGAAGGAGCTACACGGCTAGGACAGTCAGATACATCATTCCCACACGAGGCAACACGACCACGACCACCACGACTGGAGGGTACAACAGCACGGACAGGAGAAACAACACAACTCTCACTTTCAAACGGAGATTCGGGGATGGTGGGCGAAGCCGGCGTCTCGGGCTCCGAGTTGAAGCGCTGTCGGCCCCGCTTGTGGAATTTCCTGGGGGAGAGGTGCAGGGCCAGCGGGGACTGGGGCTGCCTGTGGGCCCCGCCCGCCTGCCCCGGGGATTTGGGACTTAAGTGGTGGTGGTGGGGGGGCTGGGGGGAGGAGGTGGGGGAGGAGGCGGAGGAGGTGGGGGAGGGCAGGTTCTTCAGTTTGGACAGGAGCTTCCGCGCCCCGGACTTCTTGGGCGTGACCGACGGAGAGGTGGGGGAGGTCGGGGAGGTCAGCCTGGAGAGGCTCTCCGCGTGGCTCTCGTCCGCCACCGCCGCAGAATTGTCCGTTTTCTCCGGCGACCATCTCCCCCTCCCCTACCTCTTCCCCCTCCTCATTCACAATGAAGCCGCACACCTCCACAGCCACGATAGAAGCGTGGTCAAGCTTCCCGGGAGCTTTGGACATCTTCTCCACGATCTCCGTGTCCCTCCTCTTGCGATCGGCGTTGGTCATTTTCCGTTTGGCGTACAGGGCGGGATTCTCCAGGATCTTGCGCTTGCCGTCTGTGACAGTCAACACATGCTGCACCATGGCACTGCAGAACTCCTGGGCGGAGCACATCTCCTCCGTCAGGAGCTCGTACTCGTGGATCACGCGCTCCATCTCCTTCAGGGAGTACACGTGGCGCTCCTTGGGGCTCATGGCCGGCTTGTCCACCACGATGCTGCCGTTGGGGTTGTTGGGGCAGTGCTTGTTGAAGTTCGAATCCTCCGCCTTCTGCGGCAGCGCGATCTTCGTCACCACGGGGTCGAAATTGTCCGAAACACCGTCCGTCGACAGGAAGACGATATCCCCCGGGTTGCAAAAGGTCACGGAGCACGTGAGGTTGTGGAGTTCCGGGTTCTGGCCGTCCACGGGTCCTATGGCCCCGCCCGCGTCCCGGATGTCGCGCTCCGAGGCGACGTCGTGGGAGCCCACGGTGACCTCGCGGATACCCTGGTTGTGGGAGTAGACGAAGGCGTAGCTGTCGCCCACGTTGACGCAGCAGACGGCGTGCTGGTCCGAGTTCTCCACGGGGGCCATCATGCAGGCACACAGCGTGGTCAGCCCCCCCTCCCGCGCCAGGATCACACGGTGAGCCTCGTCCAGCGACTTTCTGAGTAGAGCCATCATGTCCTGGGAGAGAGACAGGGAGGGAGGTAGGTGTGTGGGTTTGTTTTCTAGAGGTGTTCACACATGCGTGTGTGTGTGCGTGTGTGCACGCGCAGTACACACATGCACACATACACATACACACACACGCACAGAAACACACACACACACACATATAGCAAACATTTAAGTTTTCAGATGTGTCAACACACACACACACACACACACACACACACACATACATACACACACACACACACACACACATATCCTTCAGATGAGACTATAAATCGAGGCCCCATGTGCGAACGCACGCAGAACATCTTGTGCACATGTTGTCCTGTTCCGCTTTTTGTAAGAGTAGGCCATTGTGTGCCAGTGGGAACAGATGACAAAATTGACAAAACTGCATAGACACGGGGACTGGATGAAAAAAAGCACATAAGTGGTTATTCCATTATCCTCAATATAAAAGAATACACTACACACACACACACACACACACACACACACACACACACACACACACACACACACACACACACACACACACACACACACACACACACAACACACCTGATACAGCCTTTGAAATATAATACATACAATTCTGCCCATGGAAAGCTGTTTTCAGCAAAAATGTGCAACTTGGTTATGGATGTCCTTTCATCCACACACACACACAAAAATTCTCATTACAAATCCATCCACCTATCTATACATGAGATGTGAACCAAAAAGCCCATGTTAAGGGTGTCACTATGCTGACTTGTGAAAATTCAATTTGCGGCAATGTCAAAAATGCTCTGATCTTTAAGGTCTCAGTACTAGAGAATTCAAAAGAGAAATGTTCAGCGTGTTTGCAAGATTTTGCATACACGTTTTCACACAGTGGACCTCAGTTTCCCCCAAAGACCTTGCCAGGGAAGTAGATTAGTTGGAACTAATGAAACTTGGGTAAAGAGAGAAATTGGATGGAAAGGAAAAAATCCCTCACATGGATGTCTCAGTGAAAATTCATCTGAAGGACTCTGAGATTCAGTTCCATTTTTTTGTTGTTGGTCAAACTGGGAAGAAAAAGCCAACCCAGGGAATCAAACCCAGAACCTCACGGTTTATACTTGACAGGCCAACATCTAAATCAACCATCCTCCACCTTCCTTCCTTCTAAGACTGATCCTAACTCCTCCTCACTCAGGACTACAGAACACAGGCCCCCCCTCCTCCCTGTGCAGGGTTACCTGAGTGGTGGCGGGGTGCTGGTGCTTGTCGAAGATCTTGTAGTTGAGGTATTTCATGCTGCCGTACAGAGCGCACCGCGCCGCCAGCCGCGACTTCTCCCCCCAGTTCACGCCGTCCGCTATCAGCAGAATGGTGTTGTTCCTCCGTGCACAGATGGCAAAGCTGTCCGCGATGGGCTCCCCTGAAAGACAGCAAGGTGGGGTGGGTGATATAGTTAAGTTAAAAGTTTTAAAGTCTGTCCCGAGCCTAAGGCCCATCAGGCCGGTGCTTATCCCAGTTTCTGTGGCGTTAAGCGACTGAGAGTCATAGTCTGCCCCCCTGGATAGGACGCCAGTCTTTCGCAGGGTTAACCCCCAACACAAGGTTGGTACCCCTTTTACACCTGGGTGGGGTGAGAAAATAGTCGTAAAGTGCCTTTTCCAAGGGCACAACGCCATAGCCGAAAGCTGGGGTCGAACCCGCAACCTTTAGATTACGAGTCCAACGCCCTAACCACTAGACTACAGCGGCGGCTGGGTGATATAGTATACTGGGGTTTTTTGTGGGTTTTTTTTATAGTTTTCAGAGGTGGTCAACAGACACCAGTACAGAGGCAGAAGTATTTTACTTGCATGACACACATTGATGATGATTGTGTAAAGCAGGAGTTCGCACATGTATACACACACACAAACAGTGACCAAACACCATCACCATCACCAATTCTGGTTACTGATCTGACAGGAGAAAATACCATATAGTGAATCAGTACAGGTCTGCAAAGGTCATGAATACAAGAAATGATTCTGATATGTTTTCGACCCAGGTGTGAATCTCAAGAGGATTTTTCCTCTGAAGTTAACATCAGTGCCGACTCTACTCCCAACAAAAGTGGGATGAGACTTTAAACCAAGTTCCGGTGTGCGAATGCACGCAGAACATCTTGCGCACACATTAAAATCTGTTCTGCTTTCCCAAAGAGTAGGCTATTGTATGCCGGTGGGAACGGATGGAAATTTGACAAAAATGCATACTGTTACACACAGGGACTGGATGTAAAAAAAGCACATAAATGCTTGTTCCATTATCTTCAAAATAAAAGACTAAAATAATATAAATTTTTTAAAAATCACCATGTCTCTTCAACTAAGAACTATGACTACTGTGATATTTTGTTTTTATTCCTCTTATTTTACTAGTAATACTATGTATCATGTATTTAACTATTACTACTGCTACTACTGTTGTACCTGCTGCTGCTGTAGCTGAGCACTACTACTGCTGCTGCTAAATGATGATAAAATCATGCACTGCTAAATTATGACATTGACACCAAGGGGTGTAAGTACTAAAGTAGGGACTACATGATAAATGGGAAAAAGAAAAAAGTGGCACCAAATGCTGATGCTCTTTTCCTTTGGTCAGTAGCAGCAGGTCATACAGAGAGAGAGCTACAGTGTCATAAGGTCAATGCCTATGACACCCACAACATACACGCACACACGCATGCATGCACGCTCTCTCTCTGTCTCTCTCTCTGTCTCTCTCTGTCTCTCTCTCTGTCTCTCTCTGTCTCTCACCGCACACACACACACACACACACACACACACACACACACACACACACACACACACACACACACACATGAAACACACACACACACACACACACATGAACACACACACACACACACACACACATACACACACACACACATGAACACACACACTCACTCACACACGCACACCAAAGCTTACCTGACATCTTCATGGAGATGGGGTGTTGCTCATACAGAGAGATACAGATGCCATAGGCTTGAGGTTCCTTGCGGTTCCACGTTTTGCAGCCAGCCACAGGACCAGGGTTTCCGTTTGCTACCCCAACAAAACACAACAACCTCACAATATTAATCATGGGGATTGATTTCTTTTTTGGATGAGACTATAAACCAAGGCCCCGTGTGCTAAAGCGTGAAGAACATCTTGCACACACGTTAAATCCCGTTCCACTTTTCGTAGGAGTAGGTCATCATGTGCCGGTGGGAACAGATGACAAGATTTACAAAACTGCATACACATGGGGACTGGTTGTAAAAAAGCATGTGAGTGCTTATTCCATTATCCTCGATATAAAAGAATAAATAAATAAATCACTTTCCAACACCCTGATCATGTCCATATTTTTGTACACATGTGAAACATGGACCATGACAGCAGACATTAAAAGAAGAATACAGATGAGATGCTTTCACAAACTCCTTGGTATCATAATCTCATACAGAGATCACATCTCTAATGAGGTAGTGAAAATCAGAATTAAAACCCCCATCAAACCATATGAAGAAGAGCTCCTGATCAGTGAAAAAAGCATACACACACATACACACACACACATACACATAAAACCACACGCACGCACGCACAGATGCCAGAACCAAATGTTCCTACAAACACCCAAAACAAACTCAGATGATGTCCATTAGTTTTCTTGTAGATCTGATATGAATTTCAAATATAGGAAGCCCTTTTTAATAGATCATAAAAAGATACAAAAATAGTCTGCCATTTCATTAAACTATAGCTGTGGATCCACAGAAATGTGTCAACATTTGGCAGCTGAATGTTTTTCACACTAAGTTCAGTCATACAGCTCTTTCAGGTTCTATCTGGATCTACTTTTTAAAAATATCTTTTTAACTGATATCTGTTTGAAAAGAAAACAAGTAGATCAATGTAAAATGCTCCTGGGTGTCTACCGTCACTTTTTACTATTTGTACAACTATTCAAACTCAGAGGCAATGCACTTATCTTTTTTTCAAACTGCATTCACTGTGTGATTTTTTCATCCAGCAGACTAGGCAATACAAAGTCTAAATAAATGAGTGGAGATCTACATACATTTTTTTTCAGATAAAACTCAACACTGAGATCCAATTTGCAGCCTGCATTTCAAGCACATAGAAGAAGCCACAGCATCAAGATTACTATCTCAAAAAATGTGTGTGCAAAAATTTTTTTTTTTTAATCCACTTCACTGGCAAAAAAATGAAGTAGTCATGAAAAAAGACGGCTATGTACTGAGTTTATCTATTACATACATGTGTTTTTTTTCACAAAAGCTACCTGACAAAAGAATTTCACAAAATGAGATTGTCTGTTGCAAGAATACAATACACCTTTACAAAGACAGCAGTGAGAAAGATTTAAAGTCAAACTTGAAAGTAGACACACTGGGCACATGCCATGCATTGACAAAGACACACACACACACACACACACACACACACACACACACACACACACACACACACTCACTCTCTCTCTCTCTCTCTCTCTCTCTCTCTCTCTCTCTCTCTCTCTCTCTCTCTCTCTCTCTCTCATCTTCCTCTCTCTCTCCTCCTCCCCGCTACTTCCTCACCCCCATCACACACATATCTCACACACAAACACACACACACACACACACACACACACACACACACACACACACACACACACACACACACACAACACACACACAACACCTCTCTCTCTCTCTCTCTCTCTCTCTCTCTCTCTCTCTCTCTCTCTCTCTCTCTCTCTCTCTCTCTCTCTCTCTCTCCTCCCCGCTACTTCCTCACCCCCATCACACACATATATCTCACACACACACACACACACACACACACACACACACACACACACACACACACACACACACATACACACACACACACATACACACACACACACACACACACATATATACTCTCTCTCTCTGTGTCTCTGTGTCTCTCTGTCTCTCTCTCTCCTCCCCACTACTTCCTCACCCCCATCACACACACACACACACACACACACACACACACATCTAACACACACATACACACACACACACACACACACACACACACACACACACACACACACACACATCCCAAATAACATTCCTCATGTGATCCCAATAGTACTCCCCTACCCACCCACCCACCCACCCCCCAAAAAAACACACAAAAAAAAACTAGGGTATCAGACCAGTTAACACCAGCACAGGCTACTAAGCAAGACCAACAGTACACTTCACGCACCCGAAATTATCCTGGTCACTACACTACACTGCACTACACTACACTGCATTACACTACACTACACTACACTACACTGCACCGCACCGCACTGCACTGCACTGCACTGCACTGCACTACACTACACTACACTACACTACACTACACTACACTACACTACACTACACTACACTACACTACTAGCACAGAAAGTTCTGCTCTACTGACTCTTGGTCACCCATGGGCAAGGGAAACATAAACATCACGGTGGCTTGACCCCTGTGTCAAGGGCTGAGTACATGTATATCTATAGGTGTTTATTCTGAAGCTTGCTTTTCTTTCGGCTAAAAGCCATTTATAATGTGCTTTCTGTGTTGATTGAATGAGTTAAAATTGGTGAATAATCGAATCCGGTTCCTGAAGAAGAGCGGTCTTGAACTAAAGCAAAGAGCAAAACTTTATTTGTTGTTATAGAAATTATACACACAAGTGCACATGTATATATATGTACGTTATATATTCAGGTATGCATACATGTGCAAGTGTATGAATGCATGCACGCACGCACGCACGCACGCACGCACACAACCACACACACACACACACCACAAACACAACACACACATACACAAACCACACACACATCACACCACACACGCACACACACACACTCTCACTCTCCTTTCTCTCTTGACTCTCTCTCTCACTGTGACTATGACTCTCTCTCTCTCTCTCTCTCCTCTCTCTGACTTCTCTGTTAGTCTCTCCTCTCTCTCTCTCTCTCTCTCTCTCTCTCTCTCTCTCCTCTCTCTCTCTCTCTCTCTCTCTCTCTCTCTCTCTCTCTCTCTCTCTCTCTCTCTCTCTCTCTCTCTCTCTCTCTCTCTCTCTCTCTCTCTCTCTCTCTCTCTCTCTCTCCTCTCTCTCTGAGTCTCTCTCTCTCTCTCTCTCTCTCTCTCTCTCTCTCTCTCTCTCTCTCTCTCTCCTCTCTCT